>OY829916.1:6102197-6711364 GCA_963691935.1 Nephrotoma guestfalica | reverse complement strand
GATCGCATTACGCGTGAATCGACATCAAGCGTACATATAAAAATTGACAGCTCGGTGTAAAATTTAGTTTTCATTTAATAAATAGTTAATTAAAGTGGTTTTGGGTTTTCATTAAGTTAAAATAGTTTTATAGTGGTGTACGAACAATTTTATAATATTAAAAAGGTGGTGGACGCATATATATATAGTGTTTTATGTGAATTATTATTTGGTGGCAACAACAACAAGTGTTTGTGTATATTTAAGCGGCGTGTTTTTAGACAGTAAATAAAGTCAGGTGTGGGCAAAAGGAGGGCTTCGGCCCTTGAAAGGGGCGATGTTTGAAAGCCCAAATAGATTCGCACCGTTGAGGATGTTGGGAAATAATACCCAACCCTCCAAAAGGAAAAAGATCGAAGAAATGCGAACAAAGAGATTAGGATTCGGTGGCGGTGCAGATATAATGGATTGCAATGGAGTAAACGAAAAATATCTAATAATCAAGCACGAGCAGGAGGGACAAAACCTGTCAAATTTTTCACCTTTTGGAATACAAAATGCGCTGGATATGATAACCAAAGGTATCATTAAAACGCAACGTTCGAGAGCTGGAGAACTCTTGGTTCTGACAAAAAATCAGGCAGCGACGGATGCATTATTGAAGGCAACATCTCTGGGACAATTGGCCAAAATAAAAGTGACGGAACACCCCATATTAAACAGTTCCAAAGGTATCATTTTCTGCCACGACCTAAAAAGTTTAACTGAGGAGGAAATCAAAGAAGGGCTTAAGGACCAAGGCGTCATAGAGGTATACAAAATAAAGAAATGGGTGGAAAATAAATTAACGGACACAGCAGCAATTATCCTGACTTTTAATTCACCAGTATTACCGGAATATGTGAGGGCAGGCTTTATACAACTAAGCATTCGATTGTACATTCCAAATCCGTTGAAGTGCACCGAATGCCACAAATTTGGTCACACCAAAAAGAGATGCACAAGTGATCCTAAGTGCTATAGATGTAGTGAAGTAACACCACACAACCAGCCGTGCACTACACTAAAATGCATAAATTGTGGAGAGGCACACACCAGCAACAGTAAGGAATGTCGAGTATATAAACGAGAAGTAGAAATAGTGAAAATTAAAACTGTAGATAGATTAACATTTCCCGAGGCGAAAGCCAAATTTTTTCGATTATATGCAAACACCACACCAGCTAACCAGACAACATATGCAGATACACTAAAAACATCCTTTAACCCACCAAACACACCACAAAAGCCGCAAAACAAAGAAAACCAACTAGAACAGACAAAACCACAATCATATCCAAAAACTATTTCAACTTCAATGCAACAACAGACACAATTAAACCAACCACAACAACAACAGCAACAAAAAGATCAAGTACAACAACAACAAAACCAACAACAGCCGCAACAACTAAAACAACTACTAGAAACGAACAAACTACAACAACAAATACAGCAAGTACAACGACAACAAGAAAGATTACAACAACAACCGCAATCAAATCAACAAACAACTTGTAATACAGCAATGGACATAGAGACAATAAAAAAAAATGAAGCATGACTAGCAATGAGACATTCTAATTTAACTCCAAAAGAATTAACACTATTTGGAAATAACCATGTAAGTATGATTGATGATGAATGAGAGAAGGAGGAGAGAGAACGCATTTGCATTTATAAATGCCCTATCCTTTCTTCATTTCTTTGAATGGTAGAGCGAATGCTGAGATCCAATGAATGCATGAAAATTGGTCAGATAAATATTCGTAGTATATATGCCAATGGCGATATGTTGCGGAATTATCTGACCAATAATGATGTGAATGTGATGATTTTGTGTGAAACTTGGGAGCGGGAGGGTAAGACGTTTCGGGTGAAAGGATACAATTATCTGTCCAGACCGAGGGCTGATATTGGCGATATTGGCACGTGCCAATATCAGCCTGGTCCTTTGTGACATACCGCGCTTCGAGCACATTGAAGTCATCGCGGCCAAAACTCAGAATCTGGACAGAAACTTGTTATTTGTTAGTATCTATGCAACTCCAGTGTTGTCTACGTCTGACAGAGAGAGAAGCCAACGAGATTTTCAGATTTTGTTTGAATGGGTGGAAGGTAAAAGTGATGTGATTCTAGCGGGTGATATGAACGCGCATTCGAGAATATGGGGGAGTGAAAGAACTGATGCTAGAGGTAACTGGTTGACCCGCCTCATTCTGGATTCCGATCTCGTAGTCCTGAATGATGGTGGGTCGACTAGAATGCCGAGAGTGGGGTCGACAGCCAGCGCGATAGATTTAACTTTAATATCTAGCGGGCTGGCGGGCCAAGTCACTTGGAATGTCACAGATGAGAATTTGGGTAGTGATCATTATTTGATCAGGGCATGCTTAGGTGGTATAAATGTTGACATAGACCGTAAGGTCATTATGAATGGTAAGAAATGGGTCGAACGTATGAATGAGATTCTCACAATGAAAGAATTAAATGAGGTTAACCAACTTGAGGATGAAATATAGAGAGCGAATGAAATGTGCACTATAAATATCAGAGGGAATGAATACAAGGTGAATGGTTGGTGGAACAATGAAATCCAGTATTGGTATGAAAGGAAACGGATAGCATTGAGAGAGTTCAGTAGGTGTATATGTCATGAATGCAGAATAAATTATGGAAGAATGAATGCAAAATTGAAAAAGGCTATCCGTAGAGCGAAAAGAAAAAGTTGGCGGGACTATGTATCAAAAATGACACATAGAACCACAACTAAGGATGTATGGGATAAATTTAATAGAGTGAGAGGATATAGAGCGCAAGGCAGAAATGCAGTGTTAGATGACAGAGAGAATGGAGGTGTCTTTTTACAAATGATTACGGACGTACGTAACAATTTGAGTGATAGGTATGAAGTTTTGCTACCTGATAATGAAAATGAATTTATGAACGATATGTGTAAGGAGTTTGAATGGGAAGAGTTCCGAGGGGTTTTAGAAACATCCAAATCTACTACCCCCGGAACCAACAGAGTGAGTTATAAAATGATTAGTAGATTAGAATTCGAAGCCAAGGCGGCCTTGCTTCGAATTCTCAATCAAGTATGGATGAGTATTCAGATACCGGAAAAATGGAAGGAAAGCAGAGTGGTACCTATTCCTAAAAGGGATCGGGATAGGAATCTGGCAACAAATTACAGGGGAATATGTATGTTGAATGTATTTGTTAAAATTGTGAATGGTATGATGAAAGGTCGTATAGATAAATTTGTGAATGAGGGAAATTTGTTGCCGGAAACCACCTTTGGGTTTCGTCACAACCACTCTGCTAATGAGTGTGTAGAAAAGTTTGTGTGGGAAGTACAAAAGGAAAATAAGTATGTTGTGGCGGTATTTTTGGATATAGAAAGGGCATATAATTACGTGGTTCCAGGGAAACTTTATCAAATCCTTATGGACTTGGGGTTTCCTTGGAAAATTTGCAAATGGGTGTATGAGTTCATGAATGAGAGAAAGTTAGTTTTATGTGGTAGAGGGTATAGGTTGGAAGGAGCGGTGACTATCGGCCTCCCCCAAGGCAGTAAAATCTCACCGACTCTCTTCAACCTGTATACGAGCTCGATACATAGGTGTAACTCCTCGGGCAAAGTCATTTTGCAATTTGCAGATGACTTTGTCCTGATGGGTAAGGGGAGTACCATCGGGGAGGCCTTGAGTCGGGCTCAAGAATGTGTGAATCAGGTAACCGAATGTTTGAGTGAACTGAATTTGAGAGTAAATTCGAGTAAATGTTGTAGTATGGCTTTTAGAACGAATCGGATGGTTGATGTGCGAATATATAATGAGAGAATTGAGTGTGTGAAATTGACTAGGTATTTGGGAATCTGGATTGACAGAAGAATAAGTTTCAAAGTGCATATGGAAAAATTGGCCGATAATTGTAAGAGTAGATTGAACGTGATTAAAAGGGTGAGCAAACCGAAATGGGGAGCTCACCCGGGTGTGACTGATATGTTACGAAAGGCGTTAGTGTCAACTAAAATTGCGTATGGAATGAGTATATATGGTGATGGGTCCAAGGTTGGGTTTAAAAAGTTGATGCTTGTGGAGAATGCGTGTGCTAGAGTGGTACTGGGAGCGATCAATTCGACACCAATACACACTCTGTGGTCTGAATTGGGTGATTCGCCTCTTAATTTTAAGAAGGAATGGATCACCGTGCGAGAGACTGTGCGAATGTTAACTAAGGACAATAAATTAGTGAATGAAATGAAAGAGAGATTGCAAAGAGGGACGGTTTACAAAAAGACAACAAGATCGCTGGTAATCTTGGAAAATATTAACATATTCTCCAAGATTCGTCCGGCAAATCCGAAAGTCCCTCCGAGCAATCTAATAGTGCGGTTGAAGTTTGGTGACACAACAAAAGCAATGATGAATGAGTTATCGGTTAAGAGCGAATTTTGCAAAATGCGAATGAATTATGTTGCACATGTGGCAGTGTATACAGATGCTAGTGTAAATGTTGATCGCGTAGGTGTGGGAATTTATATTCCTTCAATGAGGAAAGAGAAAATGGTAAGAGTGCATGACAGTATCTGTATAATGAATGCAGAATTGATAGCGATTATGGAAGGGATCAAGTTGGCAATGACACAAGGGAGAAGGAGAATAGTGTTATTCTCTGACTCCCGGAGTGGGTTGGAATTAATTAGTAAGGGTGGGGGAACTCATGGCAATGTGTATGTGGAAATGCTATATAAGTATCTTCAATCTTATGGGAGGGAGGTCATCCTTCAATGGATACCTTCACACCTACAGATTGAAGGTAATGAAAGAGCCGATATGCTTGCGAAACGGGGTTGTTTGATTGAGGATGTAAACGAATATGAATTCATGGATGCCAGAGACGTACTTCGCATGTTTCAGATGAATCTGTGGAGAAAATGGGAGAGAGAGTTTGTTGAAAAATGTCAGGTGAAAGGTAAGAAGTACTTTGAGTTGGTTAGGTCTCCTTTGAGGCAACCGTTCTTTAACGTGCTCAAAGGAGATACTAGAATGTTACGAACTATGGAACGAGTGAGATTGAATCATGGAAATTGGAAAGAATGTTTGAAGAAACGCAATTTGGTTGTGTGTGAATTATGTGAAAGCTGTTTGGTTGTGGAGGACAACGAACATTTGATTCTGAAATGTTCTGCATTTAACCAGAGCAGACAAATGTTCGATGTTCTATTGAGTGCAAGTAGTTTGACTGAATTATTACGAATGGGAATGAACGTATATAAGAATATGTATGAATTTATTAGAACAAATCAGATAGAAGTGTGAAAGGGGATCGATGTGTGCTAGGTGAATGACAAGAAATTAAAATTAAATTATTAGTATTATGGTAAAAAATGTAAACAATTAAAAATTGTAAATTTTGAAACGGGCCATATGGCACCAAATTTTTGGAGCTAGTGCCAAATAAATAAAAAAAAAAAATAGCAGTGGATCGCTACAACGATTCAATACATTCGGTTACGCAACGGAAACCTAATGATATATTTTTTGATAGAACACAGAGGACGAATTACCAAAATCTTGCAGATTGCAAAACCAAGGTTCACGTGGACCTGATTGAAAGACTTAGAAAGAATCAAAACTCCACAATAACGAGAGAGAATAATAAGAGAGTCTGTCCGAAGACCTACGAAGCTGGCGACACGATTTATACCGCAATCAAGCAGATTCAACAGAAAGACAAACCAAAATTTCGTCAAGAAACAGTGGCACAAGACAATAAGGTCACTGTAACCACTACATCTAGAAGACGCATCCATAAAACACACATAAAAAACTTATAGTTTCCGATTACCACCAAAATATAATTAACGGGATTACCTCTCTTCCTTTTTAGCTCCTGGCTCTGGTGTTGTACTACACCACTAACCATATACGAGTATAACCATACCCCGCTCGTAACGATAAAACAAGGAAATGGACGTATAATCCAGGGAAATTTCAAGTTGATTCATATCATCAACCTAAGGGATTACGAGGAAATATTAGAACGAATTACACCCTCGATCAGCAGGATACACCAGGAGAGCATCCTTCAGCCACAACTGGTCCATCAAGCAAAAACCATAGCGCAAATGATTTCGGAACTTAAGGGTCAATCACGCAAAAAAAAGGTCGATAAACTGGATAGGTAGTGCATGGAAGTGGATAGCAGGATCCCCAGATGCCACAGATTGGGACCAAATAATGAAAAGCCAAAATAATATAATTCGCAACAACAATCAACAGTACAAGATTAACAAGGCGTTAACAAATATAACTCAACAGTTGCTTGCAGAATACAACAAAATCTTGGACCATCTAAACGACGAATCGGAAGAAAAACTTCAACAAGTATTATTTAACCGACTAACCATTCTTAAAGATGAAATATACGAGATAGTCAGAGCTGTTCAATTAGCCAAAGGAAACATCGTCAATACTAATCTACTGAATAAAGGGGAAATCAATCGATTAATTACGGAGATTGAAACATTGCCATACGCCAACGAGATCGAAGCAATTGAATACGCGGAACCCATGATAATTGTGAAAGAATCTACTCTCCTTTACGCTCCCTCCATGCCTAAAACCAGCGAACAGGATTACTCATAATACGGTGAACTTCCAACAACAACAAGCGTATATACACCGAATTCAACGAACTTCTTCTAAATCAAGATGAAATATTTGGAATCGTAAAAAAGTATCACACATTCGGAGAGCATCATTAAGATCTTTCATTTGAATCTATTTATAAACCATGACACTTTAAACGATCAATATTTAGAAATTTAGAAATTTTGTGTGTGCGATATATTGAATCGATTTTCCCGGACTCCCCACATGAAAATTGACCTAAAATTATTTCCAGGTGCGAACATCATAAATACCTTTCATTTTAATCTATTTCCAACCATCACACTTTAAACGATCAATATTTAGAAATTTTCAAATTTTGTGTGTGCGATATATTCAATCGAGCTTACCCGGACTCCCGGGCAGCAAACTGACCAGCAATTTTTCAGGTTCGAGCATCATTAAGACCTTTCATTTGAATCTATTTCCAACCATGACACTTTAAACGATCAACATTTGGAAATTTTCAAATTTTGTTTGTGCGATATATTAGATCGCGTTTTCCCGGACTCCCCACATGAAAATTGGCCTGAAATTTTTTCCAGGTGCGAGCATCATTAAGAAGTTTCATTTGAATCTATTTCCAACCACTTTAAACGGTCAATATTTAGAAATATTCAAATTTTGTATTTTTATGTTTATTTGCAATTTTCTTTCCGAATAACTAAAAATGCTAATAAAAGTATTGATTGGTGTTTTATTTTTAACGGTTTGAATTTTTTTTATTCAAATATTTTTGGTATAAAAAACGCTTTCGGCTGAAAATATCGGGTGAGAAATGTCGGCTGAGAAATGTCGGCTGAAAAATATCGATTGATGCATATTAATATTTAACATAACATATTGTATTTTCGGCTGATATAGCAAATACACTATCTGCATTATCAATTTTTTTAACTTTCGGCTGGAAACTATCGGCTAACTTTAATAGTATTTCAATGACACTGCTTCGAAATATGTACATCAGATGATCTGCAGATCCAAATATAAAAGCCTCGAATATCAACAACTTGATAGTGTCCGACAACAAACTATAAAGTTTCCAAACTTTTTAATTACATATTATTTACTTGCACAAAATTGTTCCAATAAACTATGAGAACAGACCTTTTCCTCCAATCATTCGTTCACACGCAACCCATAATTAGATTTATCTTTATATCGATCTTATCACCAGCCAATGTACGCGAAAACAAGCTGACGAGGAAAACAAGTCAATAATGAAACAATTGAAAATGAAAAGAGACAAACATACAGATAAACACGCATATGATTATCTCTTGTTTGTGAATAAAATGTACGTACATATTCGTATACAAAACAAATTATTACAATCGAAGTTGAAAACAATATCGAGCGCAACATTAATAATCTGAGAAGGGACAATGATACCATTGATTGCTGTTTCAGAAATTCATTTGCTCCCAATCAAAACAAAACAACTAAATTTGTGATCGAATAAATTTGAAGAAGAGAACGCAAAAACAAAATCAAATCAAGAACAACAAACATACATCAACCAGTCTCTCTCATTCCAACATTTCATAGCCCACGTGAATGTATATTCAGACAAATATGTCGTATATCAATGTTGCGCTGTGTATTGTTTAGACTATGGTAGTATATAAACATTCCCAATAGTATAAAAATTAAAATAAAATCAAAAACACTTCTCTTTTGAATCCGTTAGTTTCACGTACAAACTTCGTGTATGTACATAGTACTTCAGATATAAAATGTGCAAGTGTGCATCCATGCAACGGTGTCAGATTATATACGAAATATAATAATATAAATCACGCATACATTCTAAACAATTACAGGTGTATCCTATGCAAATTGATATTAAAAAAACTATGTACTATACATATTATCACTTTATGTAACACACATACACTACATTTTATTATTTAACACGTATTATTTATTACACAAACCAACGCAAAAAATTATTTTATTTTAAAATGAGGAGCGTCACAAAAACACATCCACTCCGTCTGAAGTCCAAACACTCTTTTCAATTAAATTCGAGTTTGGTTTATATAAATAAAAAAAATGAAGGTGATATGATATGATATGATATGATATAGAGGCCATAATCCTGAAATATCAACAATCAAATAACAAATTAAATCTGAAAGCGAATAATATTTCAGCATCATGCGGGCCGAGGCCCTGCCTGCATCCTTAACAGATAAGGTTGATTAGGAAAGGATGTTAGTTACAGAAATAACTAGGGCGAACCGCAGCAAAGTCATTTTCTAACTACTTAAATATATTAAAATGTTAGTTTCAATTATATTCACACTCTAGATTATATTTTGTTAGTTTATTAATTTGGGTTAGTTGTGGTTGAGGTAAAGGATACTAATATTCAGCACATGTATTCGGCATTAGTCATAATAGACTGGTTAGGTTATTTAATTCACATCTACGGGTCATCTACCCATCCAACACCATCTAACCGAGGGACTTCACGTTCGTAATGACTCGGCAGTATTATCATACATATGATGACCTAAATATTCCGTTGATATTGTGAAAAAATTTAAAATCGGTATTGTCATCCAGCTACCTATATTTAAATTCATTCAACTAAAAGCAAGGTTAATTTATGTCTAACGATCACACAACTTCACTAAAACATAACCTGAATTCAACCAGAAGAGATCGTCGAAAAACAACATTCCATAGCAAAAAGTCTTTGGATTGTTATTTGATTGTATTAAGTTTATGCTGAAAGCATAAGTAATTAAATAGACCTCCTGATCAAGAATGTTGCAATCACAATCTTCCCTGACCTTCCGGTATGTTATTTAATTTTTTTTTTAACTTAATTGTTTTAAGTCAGGACTTTCAACAAAATTTCAGTTTATAGAATTATACTTTAAATAATTAATGAACGAATTTAATTTAGAAAACATTCTAGAAATATCTCGAGCCTATAGAACGCAAAAAAGTCATTTAATTAATTTTAAATCCCTTGTCTCTTTTATGTATAATAACCCACCTATCGGAAGAACGGAGTAAATATTCACAAATCGAGTGACATCTACCAACAAATTAATTAATTATAAAATTATAAAATCCTCCATTTGTAAATTTAAATTCAATAGCGTCCTTCTATTTTAATTCTGTCGTCAACCTGAACGTACGTCTTATTATAAAGATATCAGTATTAAAGTGTATAAAGTTAAAACAAATTAATTAATAAAATAAAATTTAAAAAAAATAAATAAAAATCATTTAATATATAATATTCAATTCATATTAAATATTTAATATCATTTGTGTTATCCGATTATTCTGAAATTATCAACTATTTGGGTAAGTTTTGTTAGAAGATATTTATAACCTCCCAATAAGCACTAATAAAAAGTTTAATTTCTGTAAAAATATTTTGTTCTTTACGGTATCATGAATACTTTTCAAAATTAATCAATCATACAAGTGCCTCCCGATGGTAATTGCTTATTCTCCTCATTAGTAACCCAAATAATATCCTGTCGTAAATGGCGTAGTGAATATAGGAATCATGCAAAAAACCTTAGAGAGATAGCTGTTAATCATATTCGCCGTAATGTTACACGTTATGAAACCGTTTTAATCGAACCAGCCAAGGAAAAATGGCCTGAATTAGAAGCTAGCGATCAATTAATTAATTTATTTCTTATTGAACTTGCCCGTGAGAATACTTGGGGTGGTGAGGAAATATTACAAGCTACATCAGAAATATATCAGGCCAAAATCGAAGTATATCAAGTCAATACAACTCCATTAATCTTTGGTACTTCAGTTGAAAAAATATTTCGAGTACTTTACATTAATAACAATCATTATGATGGATTATGTAGAAAATATGCTTTAAACAACCCCCCCCCCCCCCATTCAGCCTCCTTCAATTAGTCACCTCATGCAAACACAGACCGATTCTAGTTCATTCCGGTTACAACCAGTCAAGTCTAACAACCAACTACCTCTCATAATAACTAGTTAGTAATAGTTATAGTTTATCAATTTGTACCACTTTTGGTCGTAGATCCTGCCTACTACTTGGGAAGGCCCTAAATCACCATCCCAATTAGATCATATATTGTTCAACCCCGGAAAATCATTATTAAAGATAAAGCATGCAAAAGGCATATTTTCGGAAAAATTTGAAACGAAGGTAAAAGGTAAACTAGTAAAGAAATTTATTTCGGATCATAAATTAGTATTTGGACATGTAATCAAAGTACACGGATCTGAATCACGGAAGTTAATTTTTTATTATTTTTTTTCCCCCTGATTTGTTCTGGGGCCGAAGCTCTCCCTACTCTTTCGCGGTTCGCTTATTCACGTTCTTACCTTTACGCCTGTATTGGCCAATTCGAGGACGTACGAATATAGGTCCGATTTTATTACCATCTGCACATTGCATAGCTCCATGGTCGGCGATTGATCGTCGTAGAGGAAGGACGTGTTTTTGTCTCTCCTTTACATAAATAAATAATTTATTTTAAATGTATTTTAATTAACTAATAAAAAGTATATAATATTGATATAGTTGATAATTTTAATAAATAATAATTTCAATAATAATTTGCGTGAATTTAATAAGTAAAGTGAATAGTTGTACGTATTGTATATTTATTTTAATCTGTGTACGGTGCGCTTATGATGGTATAGAATATGTACATAACAATTTTCGTTTATATGTATTTTGATACCGTTGCTTGAACGCAACGTACGCAGTGTATGTAAGTAAATCTTCAATATGTATGACTTTTTTGATTCCAATGGATGCCTAAGATAAGTGTTTTTCATTGTTTTAATTCATATTTTTCCGAAATAAATTTTAATTATATAAAATATGTATTTAACTGTTTCTATTTGCGTAAACGTGTTAAGAGAGGAGCGTAAAATAAAATACCATTTCATTTATATGTTTTGGTTTAGTATATTAAATATATACATACATTTCTATTTTTTGTTTTTGCGCTTGTTGCGTGAGTGAGAACTGAGAATAGATTATCATGATCATGCTTAGTGTTTTATAATTTATCCCTTCCAAGTTTCAACTAAAAAAAGAATAAACAGGAAATAGACAAATAAAATAAAACAAAATTTTGAGGGGATAAATATATGACGAAATTGGATAGAAACTAAACAAGCATGATCGTGGTTTATTCTGTACTATTCGTTTTCTCCTTGACAGATGAATTCATTCATTCATATACACCCATCCTCCGATTTACACGGTAGATTGGTTCCGCGGAAAACGTATTATCGCATTCATATATACAGTTCCTTGTAGAAATATAAATTAATAATTTATTAATTTGAATTTTAGGTTTTAGTGTAAAATTAAATTAAATTTCTTAAATTTCTTATTATTCTTGTTTTGAACGTGAAAATAATAATTTAACGAATTTTGGAACTCTAGTTTAGGACATGTAGAGGTAGGCGGCTGTGATCGAATTGGAATTGTTGGCTTAACTTTATAACTTTGCTATTTCCGCGAATATTTGAATATTTGGAATTACATGGAAGCTACGGAGTACATTTGAAATGCAGTCAAATTTGCTATATGTAGATAGTTTTTCGGGATCATGCACTTTTTAATTAAATTTTTTTTCTAGATTATTTGGAAGACTGTAAATTGGTAAAGGTTTTGGTTAACTTGTTCTAGCTTCTAGGTTGGATAAATAATTACGTATGTCGATTATATGATTTATAATTTATTTAATGCTGTTGTAGATATATATATGTATGTGTGTATGTATATGTGTGTGTGTATGTGTGTGTGTATGCATGTGTATATATGTGTGTATGTGTATATGTATATTTTTTTTTTTTTTTTTTTTATTATAAGGTAGGTGGAAATCCATCATGGACGATGTAGGGGATAACATAGCTATCCACCACAACGGTGTGAGACTCCTACTCACTAAAACCACCTCCTGCATCCTTTCCCCCCGGAACGACCGCTAGGTATTACTTCGAAAGGGAAGGCGCCTGTACTAATTGTACGATCACATCTCCCACGCAACTAAGGGTACGGGCTATCTTGCTTGGCGACGTTGGCGTTCCAACCGTCGCAACTCCTTAATCGTTGTTGTTGCAAAATTTGCTACAGCAATCCATGCCTCTGGGGATGCCAGCATCACTTCAACTATGTTCTCTGGGGTAATATCAAATTGATCGATGACTCCAGCCAGCACTTCTCTATTTCCCTGGAACCGTGTGCATACAAAAAACACGTGTTCAGCATCTTCTACGGAATCTCTACAGGATGGACAATACGGTGAATCATCATGCCCAAAACGATTAAGGTATGATCGAAAGCATCCGTGACCTGTTAAGAGTTGTGTTAGGTAAAAGCCAACCTCGCCATGCTTACGGTTTATCCACGGGCCTATTTCAGGAATTAGTTGTCGAGTCCAATGTCCCTTCTCCGAACGGTTCCAACGCTGTTGCCAATCAAGGAGAGTATCCCCACTGTACGTTCTTGTGTTGTTCGCTCGCACCATTGGTCTATCCGGTGTTCCTCCAAGGCTATTTAAATATGACTTTTGCCGTTCCGCTGCCAGGAGATCAAATGGGCACATTCCCGCAATGACGCAGGCTGCTTCGTCCGAAAGAGTTCTGAACGCACTAATCACTCTAAGTGCACAACTGCGATATACGGAGTTAGAACTACGACGATAGGATGGTACCTGCAGCGCTCGAGCCCATATAGGGGACGCATAGAGCATTATAGATGTTACTACACCAGCTAATAATCTTCGTCGTCCTTGGCTCGGTCCGCCGACATTCGGCATTATACGGGACAGAGCCTTGCTAGCTCTGGCTGATTTCACACTTACGTATTTTATGTGCTCCTTGAATGACAACCTTGCATCGATTTGTACCCCTAGGTACCTTATCGAGGGTTGCGAGAAAATCGTATGTGCTCCGATTGTAATAGAGATGGTCTCCAAAACCTTTCTGCTAGTTATAAGCACCGCTTCCGTTTTTTGTTCCGCCAGCTGCAACCCAACTGAGTCCAGCCATTGTTGGATTATATCCACCGTATCCCTACAAATATTTTCCAGCTCTTCCTTGTATTTTGAAACTGCTACGATGGCGATATCATCGGCAAACCCAACTACCGTCGCCTCCTCAGGGACCTGGAGTGTGAACACATCGTCATACATAATATTCCAGAGCATTGGGCCGAGTACAGATCCCTGGGGGACCCCGCATGTAACTGTGTACTCCTTGCACCCTTCATTCGTACGGTACTGCAAAGTGCGGTCTTTAAAGTAGCTTGAGATTACCCGCTTGATGTAACAAGGCACATTCCTGATATTAAGGGCGTTCATAATATGTTCCCATCTTGCTGTGTTAAACGCATTTTTAATATCTAGCGTAACAATAGCGCAGTATTTTTTACGGCCTCCTTTCCATCTGCTGCCGCTGATGGCGTCTACTGCCAGCTTGGTAACGAGCTGAATAGCATCAAGAGTTGAGCGCGCTTTGCGGAACCCGTATTGGTTATGGGCAAGGTCTCCAGATGATACGATAGCTTCTTCTAACCGATTACCAAGCAGCCTTTCAAGTAATTTCCCCGCACCATCTAACAGACAGATTGGGCGAAATGATGAAGGATCTTCCGAATGTACTTTACCCTTTGGGATCAGTATCAGCATCTGCTTCTTCCAAATATCTGGGAATGTTCCTTCTCTTAGGCAAGAGTTATACACTTCCAGGAACTCCTCGGGCTTTTCAAGAATCGCAGCCTTTAAGGCGACATTTGGTATATAGTCCGGACCTGGCGCTTTCTTGCTGGGAATTCTCCTAGATGCGGAAATTAGTTCATCAATCGTGAATAGCGGAACGTCGTCCACTACAATGACACTCGAGTGAATAGTCACTGGTTTGCGAGGAAACAAGGAAGATACTATAGTATCCATCAGAATAGGGCATGTTGGTGCTGCACCTCTTGCAAGTTTAAGCTTGGACATTACCATCTTGTACGGCCTACCCCACGGGTCATCCTCAACCTCATCACAGAGGGACTTCCAGCATCGTCGCTTGCTTTGTTTAATGGCCACCTTAAGCGCACCCCGCGCTTCCCTGTATATTTGTTGTAAGCTGAAGAAGGAGCTGGTGTTTCTACCCCGCTGGGAAACGCGCCTTGCACGATTGCACTTTCGCCGGAGCAATGCAATTTCCTCATTCCACCAGTAGGCCGGAGGGCGTCTTGGATTTAACCTTCTTTTAGGCATTGTAGCGTTACATGCATTGGTAATGCTGCCTATTAACTGGGACGCCTTGGTGTTAGCGGTGTCCGTCAGGTTAGAGCCTCGGAGCATAAACCTGAAGATGTCCTCATTGAAAGCGTTTGTCTTCCATCCCGCAATTTGTATAGTATTACTTGGGCGTATTCCATGCAGTTCACACAGGATGGCCTGGTGGTCACTGTGCGTGTAAGAGTCGCAAACCTCCCAAGTTATTCCTCTCCTCCAGAGAGATTCGCTAGCAAACGTTAGGTCTATAATAGAACCAGCATTACCCCTGCTGAATGTATATGCAAAGCCGGTGTTGCACAGGACAACATTCAGAACTGAAAAAGCCTCCAGAAGGGCCTGACCTCTTCTATTTGTTTGAGCGCTGCCCCACTCCGTAGCCCACGCGTTGAAGTCTCCTGAAATTACTACGGGACTACGACCTCTTACGTCCAGAACCAAGCAATCTAAGAAGTGGATGAATCGCTCGATTGGCTCATTTGGAGGGGCATAACAACTGAAGATATGTATGCCATTAATTTTTGCTCGAACATATCCGAAGGAACCTTGCTGGCTTTCTTGAATGGCCAAGCCAGAGCATGCCCAGATTGCTGCCTTGCCACTATGGTCCCTCACCCATGCAGCATCATCCAAATTTTTGTACTGTTCACATAGTATTGCGACGTCTGGCTTCACTTCATGTATAGCCTGCCATAGGAGGTCCTGGGCAGCCTCACAGTGGTTTAAGTTCAGCTGAAGTAGCTTCACCTTCTACGGTTGCCTCCCATCACCAACCGTCGTGCTGGGCAATTACCCCTACCGGTGATGTGAGTACCGATAGCTTCTAAATTCCCCGAGCGACAGAATGTGTATATGTATATGTGTATATATATGTGTATGTGTGTATATATGTGTATATATATATATATATATATATATACATATATATATATATATATATATATATATATATATATATATATATATATATATATATATATATATATATATATGTATATATATATATATATATATATATATATATATATATGTATATATATATGTATATGTGTATGTATATATATATATGTATATGTATATATGTATGTGTGTATAGTATATATATACATACAATAGTTAGATTAATCGTAGATTAATTTTTAATATGTTATTTTAATATTTTCTGATTTATTTATTTTATAATTAAAGCATTGAACCATATAATTGGGTTATTTGATTATCATGGATCCTACAGATGTGCTAGCTACTTATTATTAATTCTGTTATCTTACAGATTCCTGATTACTTTAATAGTTTTATTTAATTTTGGTTGAATTTGTTTAGGTATTGGGGATTCTAAAGCTGTGAAAAACATTCATTATTAATACATTACCTTACAGATTCCAGATTAGCTGTTTTTGGAACCAGTTTTCGTTTGGTCATTTTCTATTTTTATAAATAAACATATTTGTATTAGATTAGGGATGACAAGGACAAGTGACTTTCATAAATATTTTTTTATAAATAAATCCATCAAATCAACAGACTTAGAAGTTAGGAAGGCCGTGCGTGCCTTTCCTGGATTCGATTTATTTTATTTGTTTTAAGAGAACCAAATTAATTTAGTTAATACTAATCGTTACTTTACATTTATTTTATTCAAGTATAATTTTATTATATTGTATATATATTGTCCTCAATATACTAATGAATTTTAGAGTTATTTTGAATATAGTTCAAAATAACTTTGGTTTCAGGAAATTCTACTGTAAGTTGCGGAGTTGCAGAATGATTAAATTAATAAATGTTTCAATTATTTAGGAAGCCGGAAAATATGAATTTAGAATTAAATTTCATGAAATTTACAGATGCTTGTGAATTAATGCTTCATTGTAATTGCTGATTGTGTAGTTTAGAATTGTGTTGTCATTTTATTACTAACGACTTTACATAGGTGTCTGTAACGGGTCGAGTCAACCAATTTTGGTTAGGAAGCCGAAAAGTATTAATAGAATTAAATTTCAGGAAAATTCCAGATGCATGTGAAATAATAATATTTTTTCTTAGGTTGCCGTTTTAAAGAAGCAATTGTTGAAGACCAATACCATCGTTATCCATTAACCTATTAAGCCTTTATCCTTCATCTAGTAGATTAGAATTGTGTTGTCTTTGTGTTACTAACTATCGGCTATACCTAGGTGTCTGTAACCGGGCCGATTCTGTCCCACTTAACTAATCTATCCAATCCTTCGATTTTGTTATGTGTAAAAAGGGTGTACGGTGGACCCGGCGTCATCCGGGAACTCAAGCCTAAGAACTTGGTCGTACATTCAAAATCAATCAATCAATCAATCAATCTGCTCATTGCATAGCTCCATGCCAGCAATTAACGGAAGTTAATTAGAATTGCATTTCATCCACATGAAGACTACGAAAGTCAAAATTTTAGAAGATGGAGAGTTGATTTATTAAAAGTTCCAGCTATCCTAAAACAGTAGCAATCCAACGTAATAAAATTCGTTTCCATTTGGTTAGAAATGGTTTAATTGTTTTAATTAGATGGTACTCTCAATTTTCCAATGATAACAACAGTTGAAATAGTTTGGAGGGCTTTAGTACATTCTATAAAGGCTTCATCAAACCTAATTTTAACTAGACAAGCCACTATGACTAAGGGACAGAAAACAGCAATAACTTCTTTAAAAACTGCTTTGAGAAGGACACCCCGTAATCCTCATCTGATCAGAAATTGTCGATTTAATGTTCATCAAGAATTTAGAAAATCCAAAGCAGAAGGAAATACCTTTTAGTCGACTCCGCCAAACCTACCAATTTATTCGTTCATATAGACAAAATTCTAATAAGATGGCAAGTACATATATTCCTCTGTCAGGATGGGAGCAATTACTATTAAATACCTCAGGTTCCGCCATTCCACTAATAACTGAAAAATACCATTGGCCATTAGGATTGCCTCCAACCCGGGAAGAAATAGAAACCATCCTATTTTCCATAAGAAGAGGAACTGCTCCTGGTTTAGATCAAATTTCAATTGAGCTATTACAAGCTTTACCTAAAGAGGGAATGAAGGTTTTTCTGTATGTTTTACAACAGGTAAATAAACACCCCACCAAGTGTGTGGTTAGAAACGGTCCAATTTCCTTTACCAAAAAAACCACGACCCAATACCATCACAGATTATAGACGAATAACTCTTTCAGACACTGGGTATCGAGTATATGCTGAATTCCTATTATCTAGGTTCGAAGAAATACACACTCAGATAGGATCATATCAGGCTGCATTTATCCGCAATCGATCGACAGACGACTAAAACAGGCCTTCGATAAGGTTGATTTTAACCAAGCAACTATTATTCTCTCTCATATTGGGATTCCCCATTATCTTGTTAATAGAATAATACAAACCTGTATGCACGAATTAACATCAATCATATGGTATAAACAAAGAACAACGGCATTTCAACGTGGTATGGGGTTTAAACAAGGATGTCCCTTTTCACCTACCTTATTCAATTTAATATTGGATTCCGTTCTACTAACCCTCACAGAAGTTATTCCAGGTTCACGACTTTCACAAGATCTTAAATTACCATTAATATTAGCCTGTGCCGATGATTTGTTACTCGTTAGTGATGACTTAAACACATTGTCTACTATTTTAGATGAGCTTGTTCCTCTATTTCACTCAGTAGGTTTAGAGGTAAATGAACGCAAATCTGAAATTCTCATAAGACCATTTAATGAAAATATTACGACCATAGCGATAGGTGGATTAAATTTTCATGTTAGTTCTACTTTGCGATATTTAGGCACTTATATAACTGCCGGACTAAGCCGTCCAGAGACAATCCGAAAACGATGCCGGCAAGCACACACGGTAAGAAATCTGGTCTAATTTTAAAACTTTTTTTTAAACCTTTACAGTTTTGTCGAATTTTAAAACAATCTAGCAATAAATTTAAAACTTTGAAAAGTTTAAAACTATTTTAAAACTAAATAGTTGAATTTTTGAACGGAAAAGTTAGTTGAAATAATTTTAAACTAAAACATCTAAAAATGCAAACTATTTTATTAAAAAATAAATCTAAAAAACAATAGATGCTTAATTTTATAAAAACAAATTCTAAAATACAATTTAAGAATAAAAGAGTTTGAAATGTTGCCTAATCTTTTCTTAATATGCGTTTCAGTTTTTACTTGAACTCTATCAGGTTCAATCGTGCAAATATAAAAAGAGAAATAATAGGGCTCTACAGATTTTATGATAATGTTGTTTCTGAAATAACACATGTTCACCAATTTTAAAACATAACCAAGATAGTAGTAATTAACTTTTATAATAAACAAACATTTTAAGCAACGCTTATTATTTTATTATACACTAATGTGAATAAAGCAAATTTTAACTACGGACCACCTGCATGAGGCATGTTTACTGTTGTTTACTGAGGCATGTTATACTTAATTTTAGTGAAAGACTATGATTATTGGTTTTAAATAAGTTAAATTTACTTTGCCAATCTCGGAAAAAATTTACTTTCAAACAACGCAAAACTAAAAGTTTAATTTTTAAATTTAAATTATGCTTTGGAGCACTCAGCTTTTGTGCGGTAAAGGTTTTTTGCAGTAATTGTAATAAAAGGTAAATTGGCTAATGGCGCCCGAGCGGTAACAAATTAAATGTCACATGTTTATATCAAAATGAATTAAATTTACAAAACTGCGATAGAGGTTGTAACCTTACGAAGTAATCAGAAGTTCGGACTGGAAATTAATAAACCCGAAAAATTCATTGAAAATTGGGAACATCGCAAATTTCCAATAGAAAATTTGATGAAGAATGACTCGGGAAACCCTGCTCTTCATATAAGATCATCATTGATTTGGTAAAAAGTATTTGTATATAAAGAAAGCTTTTCTTATAATATAATTACCATTGCACGGAAAATTTTCATTAAAGTATTCTTCACAAAACGACTTAACAATTTTTTCTGATTCTTCATTGATTTTGTAAAAATTTACAATAATATTTAATTTAAATTCCAGCGCCAAAGCGGATATTTGGTGAACTAAAGTGCTAGTATTAAAATCGTTGCTTTTCCAAGACCTTTCAACTAAATGTAACGGCTTCCAACTTCCACTTATTTTGTGACAGTTTTCTTGACCTTTGTAATAATATGAGATACGTACTCGTATATGAGTATATTCTATACCAAACGAATAATTTACCACAGCGCCAATTTGTGAAATACATTGCTTCTAAAAAATTTTCTTTGACCGAAATCTTAATACAATATGCTACATGATTATATCACAATAAGAAAAAATGTATCTGTAATAAGCGTCACAATGGTAATTTGGAGTAGTATGCTTCAGCTAGCTAAATTTGTAACATTCATCAAGACCTTTTCATCGACATGTCAATGTCACCCTTTTATATTATATAATAAATCAATAATAAGCTACTAGCGTCAAAACGTTCGATTTGTCAACTAAAGCTCAAATTATATGTTACATGATTAAATGGGGATGAGAAAAATTGTAACTGCTTTTAGCGCTACAACGGTAGTTTTGAACAGCATGGTGTTTCTGAAACAATTACGGGTTTCATCAAGACCTTCTCAATGATGTATATATGACTTAATAATATATTATATGATAATTTAATAATTAGCTACCAGTGCCAAAACGGTTGATTTCCGAACTAAAACCCTGATTACAAAATTACTGCTTTTTCCAATACTATTGAAATTATGTGACACATGATTATATGGGAATAAAAAAAGTTGTAACTGTTTCCAGCGCCACATTGGTAGTTTTAATAACCAAGTTGTTTAGAAAAATTGACGGAATTCTTCAAGACATTTTCAACGACAAATATTATTCTATTGTAAACGAAAAATTTGCTACCCCTACCAAAACCGTGGATTTATGCAATAGTTATTTCGAAATTGTTGTCCGATCCAAGGCTTTTCAAACTATATCAACACGAGTACATGGGGAAATGTAAAGCAACATCTTGGTATTGGGTGGTATTTTGCGTGATTTCCTATGGAAGGTACCCAACCGACGGTATTAATACCAAAAGCTTTTCAATTCTTCGAATCAAAAATAAAAGAAGATTGGCGAAAAAAAAATCGAAACACATAAGCCGCTATTGAGATATCATCGGTATAAACATCCATTCAACCATCCCTTCTGATGGACGTTCAAACTTTTGCTTTGTATTTTTCGGATCTGAGACCATCAAAACGTCACGAAAAGTGGTTTTGGACCAAGATCATCAAGTATCTAATCAAATATCTCTATCATCAAATTTATCAGGATTTAAATAACTTGGTCTTACCGACCAACGTTGATTTTAAGTTCTTTTCAATACTAACGTGTTCTAGAAAAGTTTGTAACGTTTTACAAGACATTTTCAATGATAGCATGTCTACAATTCTACGAATGCATGTCTACGAATAATTTGCCACCAGCTCCAAAAAAGTGGTTTAATGAATTCAAGTATTGTTATCAAAACCGTTGCTCGGTGTAAGACCTGTCAACTCAAATGGTCCATGCTTACATCGGAATGAAATAAACTTACAAAACTTGCAACCGCTCAGCACAATAGCCTTAGTTTTCAGTACTAACGTTTTCCAGCTAAATTAGTGATGTTCTTCAAATTTTTTTCAGTGATATGAATAAATAATAAAATACCACCAGCTGCACAACGGTGGATTATTGAATTAAAGTGTTGATATCGTAAGTGTTAAAACTGTTGCTTGATATGTGACCTGTCAGTTCGTTCAACACATGTTTATATCGAAATTAATTAAATTTACAAAATTTACAAGCCTTCAGCTCAATAGCGGTAGTATTCAGTACTAAAATGTTTCAGTTAAATTTATAACGTTCTCACCTTCACAACGAAAAGCTACAGAGTTATATTCTGTAATAAGCGAATAATTTGCCAACGGCGCCAACTCGGTGGATATTTTAAAATGGTTGCCTGATCTTAAACTTTTAATAATAAAAAAAACTGCAACATCATATCGTGGTGTCGGATGGTTCTTAGTTATTTCGAAAGGCAGGTACCAAGAACAACTTAAAACAATTTCAATTGTGTATGTTATTCTTGAGAAATACAGTCATCGGCACAAACTAATCCAAATGGAAGGGTATTTTTTCGGTCACCAAAATCGAGAACAGTGACATTAAAGCCATGACATTTTGCCAAGAATTGTTTAAAATAAATGATATTTCGAATTTTCCATAACTGAATTAGGAACTCACTTTTGAATTCTATTACCAACATATAAAGTTATTATCACTCATCAAATTTTTCCTAAAACAGCTGTTTTGTTCAGAAATTTGTCCTAGGACTCATTTCAATGACTTCCTGATGCTCTATAGATCTACATACAATAATACAAATCGAATAAAATAAGATAATAAATCATACTCGATCATAACTTTACTTTAAATCTGTATGTACCATTAAAACTCGACTAAAGACCTGTTATTAATTCAAAGATTGTTTCAAAAAATTTAGATTGTTGATAAATGTGTCAAAATTCAGGAACTTTTAAATTTTAATATGAATAAGTAAAGTTAAAATAATTTACCATTTTATATTTGAAATACTTTTGAAATATTTTCGACATTTGAATAGATAAAATCTACGTCAATATTTTTATAACTATAAAACTCTGGCGAGTTTAAAATAAATGCCAAGATTTCAGTCGAGAACTACGTGCTCTATTGCCTTCAGCTGCATATATTTTTTAATATTATATTACGATCAATTTTTGTTGTCATTTTTCGACGATCAATGAAAGGAAAATTGTTTATTTTTTAATTAGTCATATGTCAAACAAACAATGCGGTAATATTAAACACGTTTACTAAATACGTTTTCATTAAATCATTTTTCTTTAGTTTTGTTCAATAAACTATTAAAAATCTATATAAAACATTTTTCAAAAATAAATATATATTTTTACGAAACATACACTCAAAAAAATTAAATTACAAAACAAGCGAAATTTTGCACTTGTGCTGATTAATTAAAAAATTAGTATGACTAGTTTCGATGGACCTTACATAATTTCATATAATCCATACAATACAAAAATTGAAAAACGCGAAAATTCAAAATAAAACAAAATGTCGTCTTATTACAAGCACTTTTATGTGTTCTGTTTTTATATCCGCATTTTTCTCTAATTTACGGCCTTTTACTATACTGGTGTTGCGTTTGTGTAACATTTTTCTAGCGGGCATTATTGGATATTTCATTAGCGATCGTCAAGCGTGTGTTTTCAACAAAATTTAGTGCAAGGTAATTTAATATTTTATAACAAATTTTATTAAAATGAATGGCATTGAAGAAAAGTGTATACAGGTGAAATATAATAACGAAATTAAATATATAATAATAAGAAAGTTTCAACAGGACAAGTCTGGGATATGTTATGAAGACATAATTTCATCAGGTTGGTATAAAGTGAGGTTATAGTCATTTTCCCATATAATCTTAACAAAATGTATTTGGAGTAAGTAGATTATATATTTAAATTAGTGTGTTTAATATTATGAAAATTTCTATAATTTTAGAGTTATACTCGGTTCAATTATATTTGTATTTCGATCAAAATATATTATGAGAGAGTAAGAGCGAATCACTCTTAAACTTTTTCTCAGCGATATTTTGATGAAAATGTTATTACCTTGCAGTTGTACAATACGAACAATTATTAAATAATTATTACATAGAATATTTAATACCAAAAATTACAATTATATTCAAGTCTAATTTATTTCAAAATTACATTGATTGTTTGAGCAAATCTAACGCATAAATATGACATAAATAAGGTTATGCAATTTTATGGGCTGTTACTTTGTTATTAAGGACCAAAATCTCCATTTGTAAAAACTTTCAGCTGTAAAATGTCAGGGCAAATTAAGAAATTAAGTTTTACAAATCTTACAGGTGACATAAATGCACCAAAAAATCCCAGCATGAATAATATTTTACAAATTTTAGCGATTTAGTTCTAATATTGAGAAATGGTTGCCAAAACATTGTAGTGAAAATTTCGTTTATACAAAATGTTAGTTATAAAGTGTTTGTGGGTAATTATTGTTTGCACCAAATATTTCGTCGGCATCTATCCTGTTGTTTGTCCTGTTGTACTTAGACTCATTAACTTTTATTGAATTACCTATACATACATTTTATTACATACAAATTAATCGAACTAAAAAATAAAAATTTAATTTTAAATAGTATGGTGTTGTATGGTAGTAAACCGTATACTGTTGTATGTAGTATGGTGTTATGCATGGTGTTGTGAAAATGTTAACCAGATTTATTCGTGAGCACAGATTACCTTTTCCTATTGTAATACAGATGTATAAACAACTAGTAACTCCTATCATGACATATGGTTTACGAGTTGCTGAAAATCAAACTGACATCCAATTTTGCATTTCTCAACAAAATTCAACTATTAAAACATTCAGCCGTCTCATAAGACGATCACTACAGTCTCAATCAACGAGAATATGGAAATACTTTCAGCTTGTATCCAAAATATAAACAGAGTGCCGAATTAGATTTATCTTAATTCCCTGGGTTTCTAAGTTGTACTCGCATACACTTAATTTTTCATTTAAACACTGGTTGACATTACTTAGATCAACAACAGTTTTATTCATCTCATCCATCCTGTTACTAAAGAAGTTGAGAGATGCTTTTAAACAAACCATTTAGCTGCTCTCTTGTATATTTTTCAGGCTGAGAATAACTTGTTCCATGTTAACATTTTCAGGGCACGATGGACCTGTGATTCATTGTCGACGATAATTGATTTATTAGAGTTTGTGTGGCAACCCGGTCATAACCAAACTGCAGATTTTGTTTCAATGGCATGGAAAATTTCGTTGTACGTGGACATTTTTTTTCGCTACGAACTCTTTAATTTTGCCAGGTTCATATTGAACACTTTTTTTAATTTGTCTAAAATTTTATTAACGAAGTTTTATTTTGTATTTAATTAATTTTTTTAAAGAAAGTATTAACTGTGTCCATTGGATTTAATGAATGATTTAATTCAATGATTAATTGAAGATCAATTAATTCCCCTTTTTCATGCACCACATGCACTGAATGACATTTCATTCATTCAACAGAGGAATTATAAGGTAAAAAAATCAAATGTTAGAACCTAGACATAAGAATTACATTAATAATTACACTGTGCTTGAATCGCAAACTTCTTTTTTGTGACAAGCTGGGCATCCAGAGAGTAGCCCTAATTCAAGTATGCTGAATTCAATAGTGCTAGTCCCATTTCAAAGTTAGTCCCGATTTTTGAGATATCGCTTTCGACATATTTTGGCGCTGAGTCAAAATTTGTCAAAATATAGCCTTGAACCATTAAGATTTTCGTTTTGCTTCGTTCAGCAAAGTAGTTGCGCAAGCCAAGACAAACAACTTTGCCGAACATACCAAGACCGAAAAACCACATTCACCATATATGTGTGTTTTACTTAGGCCAAGGTTAGGTTAGGTTAGATTAGAGTGGCTGCTTCCTCACACTTAGACCAGTAGTGGCCCGCTGTGATACCACAGGATCCTATTTCCCCTTTACCCCTGTTCAAAACCATTCGAACTGAAAGGCTGGCCATACTATACACGCCCAAATACCTATGCCTTCTGTATAATAGTGCTGGACACGAGGAAGTTATCTAAAGTCTCTTCCTCCTCTTCATCCATGCAAATTCTACAAAGTCATTCGTCTGTAGACCCAGACTGCGGCTCTCTCCTTGCTGTCTAGAGAAACATGGGTCCACCTGTGCAGAGATCCGTATAGACAGGTAAGGATAAATTCAACTGGAGGTCGGCATACTTGGGCCAAACAGGACGCTCATTTCAAATAAGATACAAAGAACACATCAATGACGTAACCAAATTTAAAAAAGTGCATAAAATCAAGTTTCGCACAACACATGAAAACTGAAAATCATAGGTCCACTAAATTCAATAAAAATTTAACCATTTTGCACAGAAGCAAAAAAGGACCGAAATTAGACAGGTTAGAAGATCTTGATATAAATAAACATGTCATTGTCATTGTTGGTGACCCTTAGATCGACGCATGCGGCATATGCTTGTTCTGGTGCACCGCTGAAGCCGTGAATCTCCAACTGTGAATCATGTGTGCTGTTTAACCATCTCGGAATTTTAATATCGACCACTGCTGGGCTAATGCTTCGGCTACTCTTTCATCCTAGTTGAGACCCATAAGCCACATCTTTTGCAGCATTATCTTTGGTGTTATTATTACCGGATGTTATTATTATCCTAATGGAACGAATAATTTAGCCGTCGTAGAGAGAATATTTCGCTTTGTTAGTGGGCCACTGAGAATAAGTGTATTTATGTTAAACTCGAATACATTCGCTTTCGGTTCCCATAAGTGACCAAGAGCTTTTATGCTTTGGTCGATTTCAATTTTATGTGACTCTGTGACTTCTCCGTTGCTTAAGAGATGTATGTTGTTGCTTGCCCATTTTCTCAAATTAAAGCCTCCTTTTTGAAGTAGTTTAGTGAGTTGATCGTGGATGAAGAGTGCTTCTTTGATTTTATTGCAGCCTGTCATAAGGTCATCGACATAGAGATCTTTTTGTAACAACTTGCAAGCTGTTGGAAGATTTTGTTTTTCGTTTTCATATGTATCAGCTGCTGTTCCGTAAGTAATTGTTTTCAATTGATATTCTTTTAATGTGTCCGAAGGTGAATCTCGCCAAATAATACGTTGAAAGTTTCTATCTTTCTCGTTTATCCAAATTTGCCGAAACATTTTCTCTATGTCGGCTGTGATGACGTATTTATGTTTTCGCCATTACGTCCTTCAATGATTACCCGCTGGTTGTTTTGGCGGAGGTGTCAAGGAACACTCTAGTGCTAGATGGCTTCAAGACGGCATGATGGGGCATGTAGTATTTTCGATCATTGAGTTTTGTTGGATGAACTTCTTCCATATGACCAAGATGTTCATATTCTTGCATGAATTCTTTATATTGTTTGGCTAATTGCCCGTTGTTTATGAGTTGTCTCTCTAGTAGTAAAAACCTTGCTGTTGCTACCTTTCTAGAATCCCCTAGGTTCGCTTGTTGGCGGAATGTTATCTCAAGCGTATATCGACCGGTTGCTTCTCTTTTGTGGAAGTCATAAAAATGATGGTTGAAGGCCCGACTCCTACTGTTGAGTATGAATTCGTATTACAAAAGTCTTTATAAAGACTGTACACCCATCGACTATTGTATCCTCACTATTACCTCTAAGTGGTCGAGGGGAGGCAACGAAAAAGTGGTGCCACCGCCTAGGGTGTAATAAAAAAAATCCACTGCACGGCTAAACATAGTGCAGTGACGCAAATAGTGTTGGGAGGGGAATCCGTGCGATTTTAAATATTTAATATATTAAATATTTCAACAAGCATACGCTAAAAGGGTTCCAGGCGCGAACCGGATCAGTCTTCGCAAGAAGCTGACGGTCAGCGAGCACCTAAAAAGGTGAAGCTTGACGTGGATCTTAATGATTCTAACTCGGATGCCGAGCTTGTCGGCAATGATGATGACACGGCTGAAGTTGAAACTACTTTGCCAAGCAGTGGTCAGTTAGCACCAACGTGCGAAAGACCCCATGAAAGCCTTATGATGGAAATCGTTTCTCTTGAAACGATGATCGGGCTTACTAAAAACACGAAACTTACAGAGCCTAAGTTTCGAGAATTAAAGAACCACATTAAGAATATCAAGATTCAGGTTCTAGAGGTGGTTGCGGAAACTAATCTGGTTGTTGGAAAACTGGAGAAAGCACGCAACCATAGGTGCACTTGCAGCCAGAAACCAAATCTATTGGTTACTGTGGAAAAGACACCAGAGATGGCTGCACAGGGTTCAGTTCCAAGTGCCTACCCAGAAAACGCAAGAAAAGTAGTAACAAACCAAAAAGAAAATGAATGGCAAACGGTCGGTAAGAAACACAAGAAACGGAGAAACAGAAAGCGTTGGCAGAATAAGACGAAAACAAAACGGATAATTATCTCAGCTAGAGATAATGATTCCAGCCTTTCGACTACCGAGATTACCAAGAAAATCCAGGAAATCATACGTCCTAGTGAAGGTTTTCACGGAAAACACCAAGTTGGAAGGCGTGGGTCTAAAAGCCACCGAACCAGAACCTGTTAAGATATTACCTAAAGTGATTATCTTTGATGTAAGCTCTGAGCTTGATGGCGACATGGTTAAAAACTGCCTAATAAACCAAAACTGCCTAGATCAAAGAGATTTTAAAGTTCTATATAGAACCGGTGCGAGAAATAAAGAGACCGCTCACTGGGTGGTAGAAGTCGAACCAGCAACCAAAAAGATGTTGCTAAAGTGTGGAAGACTGCACGTGTACTGGGTACGATGCCGTGTGAGAGAGTTTGTGACTCCAACTAGGTGCTTTAGGTGCCAGCGATATGGTCATATTGCAAAGAATTGTATGGCGCGCGCAGAGACCTGCTCTCACTGTGCACATCATGGTCATGGCTACAAGGACTGTCCCAACAAAGACAAAGCAGCCAGTTGCGCAAGCTGCAAGGAATTGCAAAAACCTCATGGCCACCAAGTAGGTTGCGTTTCGTGTAACGCATACAAAAGTGCTGTGCAACGTTTGAAATTAAGAACTAAACATGATGATTAGTCATAATCAAAGATATTATAACAGCAACCTACGCAACGCCCACCTCAACATGCAGGGCGCTAAAATAGTCGGGTCAGAGATATGTGAACGCATCTCCACTCACGACATAGATATACTATGTATGCAAGAACCACACTCGGTCAATGGTCAAATCAGTGGCATGCCTTCTACAGCCAGAGTAGTTACAGGCTGCTCTGAGAATCCCAAAACTGCAATTAGTATTCACAATGCTGGCATGAGCATGATGAAACTAAGTCAGTTCTGCGATAGCTACTGCACATCTGTTGAAATATCATCGGAAGCTGGTTCACTCTACCTATTTTCAATATATGCCCAATACAGTGAATACTTGCAAAATTGACAGTGCAAAATTGAAACGATCTTAGGCTCTCTATCGGGTCAACAGAAAAAGGTAATGATCCTCAGAGACTTCAATGCAAGAAGTAAAATGTGGCATGACCGTCTAACCGATGAAAACGGAAGAAAAGTAGAAGACTTCGTGTCTACAATCTCCCTAGAAACACGATGAATGTTTTTAGGAGCTACTTCAGTAATCGCTACGCAATAATCAGAGACATGTATGGTTCTGTTTCAAAGCAAATTACGAAAGGATGTCCTCAGGGCTCTATTTTGGGTCCTCTAGTCTGGAATATCGTGTTTAACACAAGCATGATCGACGACTTTGAGGAAATTGCTTTCGCGGATGACAAAGTCATTCTGATACATGGCAACTCGAGACTCGAATTTCAGCGCCGAGGACAAATCGCAATAAATAAAATGATCCAATGGTGTGAAGTAAATAAGATGTCACTATCAGCAGAAAAAACAGTGATGCTGCAACTAAAGGGCAAATTTGACTCTAGTCGACCACCAACGATATCACTAAACGGTAAAAACATGAAAATGGTCGAGTGCGTTAGATATCTAGGTGTTGACCTTGACGAACGAATGGGCGTAGCATCCCACGTTCTTAGAGTCTGCGAAAACGCTAAGAAGCTATTCCACTCTTTGGCGAGAGTGTCAAGAGAAGGATGGGGACTTAATCACAATAAAACACTGAAGTTAATATACAAAGGTGTGGCGGAGGCGGTTTTCACATATGCGGTGGCTGGTTGGTATGATAGGTTAAACTGTCACCATATCAGGTCACTAGAAAGTGCTCAGAGGAATATCCTGCTAGGAGTAACAAAAGCTTACCGAACGGTATCTAAAGATGCTGTAGTGGTTCTGGCTGGCGTACTTCCGGTTGATATTCTAATCAAAAAACGAGCGAACTTGTACCACCTAAGAAGGCGTGGCCAAAATAATATAGGTGAATATGTACATGCTGGCAACGAAGGTGGAATGAATCAGCCAATGGAAGGCATACCTTTGGCTTCATTCCTGATATTAAAGAAAGACTAAAAATGAAATTACCACTGACGAGCTAGATGTGCCAAGTTATCTCTGGACATGGTAAGTTTAAAGCATACCTGCAGATATTTAAGGTAACGAACCAGTGTCAATGTTTATTCGGATCGGAAGTAGAAGACGTTAAGCACCTACTTTTCGAATGTAACGAGATGACGGTTTTGTCACTAAAACATAAGTGGCTTGGTAACATGAACATACATGAATTACCACTGCCTATATTACTAAGCAACGACCTACTCCCGAAGTTTCAGCCATATTGTGCTGAACTGATCAGCGTCTTAAAAGAACGGAACAGTGTACAATAGTAGACCAGTAAAACGGAATGTACATGTCTCCCCGTGACTAGGAACGGTAGCGTTATAATTTTTGAATTATAACGGCTGAAATGTACAAACACTGGTATCGGTTGACTGCGCTAATTGATTTACATGAAAGTTGGCTAAGTAAACCGATACAAATTTGAATAATTCTTAGTTTAAGGTTATACCTAGGTATAAGAATTTACGTAAATTTTTCCGGAAATGTTGACTACGACGAATGAATGAAAAATGTTGAGTATGAATGCGTGGATTTTAACCAGGGATTGATTTATGTTTCGTTGGTTTTGAACGTAGTTTGTTGGCTAGTTTTGCCACCTTAGGATCCGTTGCTCCCCACATTCAGTGTCGGGCTGCTCTCCTTGCGGTGTATTCTTCATTGCCTTGTGCTATATTTTGATTCTTGTAACGTCTGTCTTGACGTTGCTGTTGTTGGGTGTGAATCGAAATGTCTTCCTATAGGATTATCCATCCAAGCTTGGTGCTTTGAGCGTTTGGTTGTTGGTCGCTTATTGTTCTTATATCCGATAATACTATGTCGGTGTAGTCACTGCACCAAGAAGCAAATCTATCGCTGCGGATATGTGAAAGTTTGGATCTGCCAGATTATCTAGGTTATCCCAAACATGAGTTATTAGTGCTTTCCGTGGTTTGTTTTTCGCGATTTGATTCACCATGTAAGCTTCTATTTCTAAATTATACCTCGATTTAAAACGAGGCATGATTGACAATTTAGCAGCTTTGTTGGCTGTTTCTTTATTCTGTGCGCTAATACCAGTAATGTGTAGTTCAGCTGCGTAGTTGTTTTTAATTGTAGATAAAAATCTTGCCCAGTTTTTGTTATTGTTTCTACTAGGGTAGTTGGTAAAAGCACGTACGCCTCATCTGTCATAGCGTGCAGAATGGTACTGATGACGTTTGTAGAACCAGAATTGCCTGTTGCTGTTGTATTATGATTCTCAGTCCTTAAATTGTGTAGTAGATGTTGATGCTGGCCTTGACATTGTACACATTTAGCCCTGCAATCTATTAACCTTTGGTGATATCAGCTGATTTTTGTCTAATATGTTAATTCTGTTAAATTTAGAACAATCTGCAATCTGATGGCTTTGGTTACAGAGATTGCATGTTTTGCCCGTGTTGTTGGTTGTTAATAGAGCTGTTATAGGAGCAGTTGTTGTTTTTCGATAATACGAGGTTTTTTCTCGTAAGACTACTTCTAACGCTGTCAAACGTGATTTGAGAAACTTTATGAATATTTGAAGTGTTTGAATTTCTCTTGAGTTTTCTAACGACATTTCGTATGCTTTTAGATATTCATGGTCCAGCTTTTTAGTCAATACATAGATGATGATTTGATCCCAGGAATCTGTGTGGACTTCTAGTTGGTTGATTCCATATAAACATTCTCTCGTGGTGTCGTATACCTTTCCTTCATTATTGCCCATGCGGCTTCATAATTTTCGCCCACGGATTGAAGATGATTTATTAATTTTGCTGCTTGACCTCCAGTGTAGGTCTTCAAGTAGCTCATCTTATGTGTGTTGTTTAGTGCGTGGTTTTTGTGTACTAAATGTTCAAATACATTTTTAAATGCCATCCATTTCATATGTTCTCCACCGAAGTGTGGTATTTGAACTGTTGGCAGTTTAATCTCTGCTGGTAGATTGCTTCCGACATTGTACGATTTGTTTGTTGATTTTACTTGAACCACCATGTCAACAAAATACTTCGTAGACGATTATTACGACGATGAACTTCGTCGTAATAATCGTCTACGAAGTATTTTGTTGTTGTTTCTTCATCTTCCGTTGTGTCCAAGCATATGGTGTCGTGAAGATCTGTTATTTGGTAAATCATTCTCTCCATGTGAGTTAATGACAAATTTATCTTATCTCCTTGTATAAGTTCCTCATTTTCACATCTTGTTCTTTTAATGTGCGATTCAAAGTTGTTCCTGTTTGACTGTTGGTTGCGCTTGATTCCCTCTTGTTGTTTAGAAGTTCACGCATTTCTTCAATGAATTCATTGAATAATGTGGAAGTCGTGATCCTAGTTTTTCGATACTCATGTCCTTTGTTGAGCGCTGGACTGAGGTTGAGTATTTGTGCATCTATTTTGGTGTATTCTGCATACAACATTTTTAGTTGTTCGATTTTCTTTTCCAAATCCATCTTTTGTGTATGAAGGGTGTTTATCTGTTCTTCTGCTTCGTCTTACTTGGTGAGGAGATCTTCCATTGCAGATGATTATCAGTTGTTCTTGATGGCCCTGATTGGCTGATGTAGATGATCGATAGCTCGTAAACTTAAACTTAAACTAAATACACAGAATATCAACGAAAATGGTTTAGCTGTATGGAAGTTATTATATTACACTTTATTAGGTAAATATCGACGGAAATGATTTGGATATGTCAGACACATGAAAATTCTAACGGGAACAGTTTAAGAAATGTTGTATTATATGCCCATGTTGATCTTCAACAGAGTCTGTGATAGACGAACGAAATTATTATATGGCACTCTGTTTATATTTTGGATACAAGCTGAAAGTATTTCCATATTCTTGTTGATTGAGACTGTAGTGATCGTCTTATGAGACGGCCGAATGTTTTAATAGCTGAATTTTGTTGAGAAATGCAATATTGGACGTCAGTATGATTGTCATTTGAATTCGATTTATATAAACCAAACTCGAATTTAATTGAAAAGAGTGTTTGGACTTCAGACGGAGTGGATGTGTTTTTGTGACGCTCCTCATTTTAAAATAAAATAATTTTTTGTGTTGGTTTGTGTAATAAATAATAAGTGTTAAATAATAAAATGTAGTGTATGTGTGTTACGTAAAGTGATAATTTGGAGTACATAGTTTTTTTAATATCAATTTGCATAGGATACACCTGTAATTGTTTAGAATGTATGCGTGATTTATATTATTATATTTCGTATATAATCTGACACCGTTGCATGGATGCACACTTGCACATTTTATATCTGAAGTACTATGTACATACACGAAGTTTGTACGTGAAACTAACGGATTCAAAAGAGAAGTGTATTTGATTTTATTTTAATTTTTATACTATTACATATATTTTATTATATATTTTCTTGGGAATGTTTATATACTAAAATAGTCTAAACAATACACAGCGCAACATTGATATACGACATATTTGTCTGAATATACATTCACGTGGGCTATGAAATGTTGGAATGAGAGAGACTGGTTGATGTATGTTTGTTGTTCTTGATTTGGTTTTGTTTTTGCGTTCTCTTCTTCAAATTTATCCGATCACAAATTTAGTTGTTTTGTTTTGATTGGGAGCAAATGAATTTGTGAAGCAGCAATCGATGATAACATTGTCCCTTCTCAGATTATTAATGTTGCGCTCGATATTGTTTTCAACTTCGATTGGAATAGTTTGTTGTGTATACGAATATATACGTACATTTTATTCACAAACAAGAGATAGCCATATGCGTGTTTATCTGTATGTTTGTCTCTTTTAATTATCAATTGTTTCATTATTTCGTCATTTTCCTCATCAACTTGTTTTCGCGTACATTGGCTGGTGATAAGATCGATATAAAGGTAAATCTAATTATGGGTTGCGTGTGAATGAATGATGGGTGGAGAAAGGTCTGTTCTCATAGTTTATTGGAACAATTTTGTGCAAGAAAATAATATGTAATTAAAAAAGTTTAGAAATTTTATAGTATGTAGTCGGACACTATCCAGTTGTTGAGATTCGAGACTTTTATATTTGGATCTGTAGATCATCGAATATACATAGGATTACACTCTTTTTTAGGTCATCATATGTATAAATATATGCTGTCTGGTCTTCACGAAAATATATCCCTCGGGTAAAATAGTGTTGGGTCAGATTTTATGGATATCAATTAATAATGGCAATAAATTCATATGATGAAACTTAGTAGTTCCTATACCATTTCCCAATTAACACACACTAATGAACTATCAAATTCTCTTCCAAGATGTGACTATAATAACTAACTTAACTAACCTATTAATGTAGTTAGACAATAACTTTGCTGCGGTTATCGCCCTGGTTATTTCTGTGACTAATATCCTATCCCTATAACCCATTTATGTCGAGGATGCCCGCCATAATTTTGGATTCCATAATTTTGGAATATAGTAAGATGCAGATGCTCTAGCGGAAATTTATCAGCAGAAAATAAGAGATTTCGCTACCCGCCGCAAGTGGCAGCACCACCACAAAAGATAATTTATTTTGTTATATAATTACAAGCGGGAAATTTCTATTCATTTTGTATCTCTTTTTTCACTAAATTAAACATCCCAGCGGAATAAAATATTAAACGTGATCATTAAAATGACAAATTGATTGATCTCCGAAGTGAAGGAACTCGGTAAATGAAATCTTGAAATTTAACAATATTCCGTTTTTCCGGCATTATAAAAGAATGACGATGAAATTTGGATAGTAGTATTTTTTTTTTTTTATATATTTATTTATTACAACTGATTTACAAATCCTCTAGTAATTTATCTTTCATAATTTATATTCTTGTTTGGAGGGTTGTAGCCCTTTGGCTAGTCCCCTTTACAATTTTATTATATTTTTAGTCGATCCTGATTGGATCTTGTAGATCATGCGGTTTCTTCCTTCGCAGCCGTCTTACTAGGTTTGAATCATCCAACATACGACGTATCTCAGCATTTTGGTGTAGACTAATACGTTGCATGTGTTTTCTCGCGTGTTTGCTTATTTCTTCACTAACGAAATCCATCTTCAGATCTCTATGGAGGTTGTCATTTCTTATGTACCACGGTGCATTAACTATTCCACGAAGGACTTTGCTTTGGAATGACTGGATGATATTGACATTGGTTTTCTTTGTACAGCCCCAGAGCTAAATACCGTAAGTCCACACAGGTTTTAGAATTTGCTGGTATAGTAGCAATTTATTATGTAGAGTTAGCTCAGAATTTCTTCCTAAGAGCCAATCCATCTTTCTGTATTTGATGTTTAACTCTTCTTTTTTCTTTTTCATATGCTCTTTCCATTTTAGTTTCGCGTCTAGAGTCATGCCTAGATATTTTGCCGTATTTGCATAGGGAATTTGCTGGGAGTTCAGTTCTACTGGTATCCAGTTGACCTTCTTGTTGGTAAAGTTTACGTGAACAGATTTTGTTTCATTAAGTTTTATTCGCCTTCTCTTGGTCCATGTACTGACAATATTAGTAGCTCTTTGCAATTTGCTTGTAGATTCTTCTATGCAATTAGCAACTGCTAAGATGGCCGTATCATCCGCAAACGTCGCTATGTTAGTATTCTCTATCGTTGTCAGGTCCGAGGTGTATAGAACATATAAAGTTGGTCCCAGAACGCTACCTTGTGGTACCCCTGCTGATATTTTCTTTATTTCTGAGTATTCGCCATCTAATTTAACCCGAAAGTGTCGGTTAGATATGTAAGATTTTAGAATTTCATAAAACTGCTTTGGTAAGTCTCTTTGTAATTTATATTCCAAACCTTTATGCCATACTCTGTCAAAGGCTTGTGCTACATCCAAGAAGACGCTTGAACATACTTTCTTTTTTTCAAGTACGTCTTCAATTATGTTTGTAATTCGGTGTACTTGTTCTATTGTTGAATGATTTTCTCTGAAGCCAAATTGATGTGGAGGAACAAGATTTCTTTCTGCTATTATTGGTTTTAGTCTCTTTAGGAGTAGTTTCTCGAATAATTTTGAAATTATTGGGAGTAAGGAAATCGGCCTATACGAATTTTTGTCACTAAGTGGTTTGTTTGGTTTAGGTATCATAATTACTTCTGCTACTTTCCATTGACTTGGAACGTGTTTAAGTCTGAACACTGCATTAATTATTTGGAGTAGTTTACGTAGACCTTTTTCAGGAAGACCTTTTACTATTTGTCCTGTAATTAAGTCATGTCCTGGAGATTTCTTTGTATTTAGGTTGAGATTGATTTCCTCTTTTAATTCTTGTAGTGTGACAGGAGATATATTGCAGTTATCCATTTTATATACTGGTGGTATGTTTTCCTCTGCAGTTTGTCTAGGTAGAGGCTGGAACGTGTTCTCGAGGTGGGTTGCAAACAACGAAGCTTTTTGATTTGCACTTATAGCCCATGTGCCATCCTCATTTTTACTGGTGGAATTTGTAGTTTAGGTCGTTTTAAACTTTTTGTCGCTTTCCAAAGGGAATACTCGGTATCTTTTTCCCCAGTAAGGCCGATTCGTTTTTGATTTCTTTAATTAGCAACTTTAGTTTATTGGATAAAAAATTAAGAGTTGTTTTATATTCTGGCGCTCGACTTCTTTGCCAGGTCTTTCTTGCTTTTCGTTTTGCTGCAACCAGTTCCCTAACTTCTAGAGGATAAATAGCATTTCGGCGCATTCCCTTTGAACTTGAGGGGGTACTACTCCACGCCGCTTCTTGTATACTGTTGTTGAGTTGTTCTAGTTCTTCTTCTAGCTCTATCGGGTTTTTAATTGGCACCTGAAGATCAATATTATCCTCAACAAGTTTCTGGAATTTCTCCCAGCAGGTTTTTTTGTTCGTTAGCGAAGGTGGACTAGTTTTTTTAATAATCGTTGCACTGATTGTCATAATAACAGGCGTATGATCCGACATAATCCCCTCGCTGCTTTCTAGGTATATGTAGTTTTCGTCTATACCTTTGGTGATAAAGAAGTCAATGATATCGGGTATTTTGTTTCTATCCGTAGGCCAATAAGTTGGTTGATCTCCAGAATGAAAATCGAAGAATGAAAATCGTCTTCCTGCTGCAAACAGCTCTCTTCCTTTTTTAGAGGTTACTCTTGATCCCCAGTAGGTGTTTTTTGCATTAAATTCACCTCCGATTATGAAACTTGATCCAAGTGATTTAAATAACGTGCAATAGTCTTGTTTAATTAAATTACATTTTGGGGGGCAATATATTGACGATACACTATATTCTTTGTTGTTATTTATAAATACTTTTAAGGTGACTACTTGCATAAATTCCTTTTCAATTTTAAGATCTATAAAGTGTTTGATGTTTTCTTTTATAACCATCGACGATCCTCCAATTGCCCTTCCTGCTGGATGAATGGCGTGGTAACAATTGTATCCATATATTTTAAGATATGAAGTTGAAGTAAAATGGGTTTCCGATACTAGGCATATATCTATTTTTTCAGTATTTAGGAAAATTTCTAATTCTGGAATATGTTGCATTAGTCCATTTGCATTCCAGGTTACTATTCTTAATGTTTTATTTGTTGTTGTTTGCATCATTTTAATAGAGCATGGATTTCATTTCATTTAGAGATAGTAGTATTGATTAGGGATTTTAAAGTAAGTTTTCGACAAAATTCTAGGATCTGTTCATGCTGGACTAAACTTGGCCATTTCAAAACCAATTCTTTTCAAAATTTAAAATTTTTTATTAATTTATTTTCAGGGTTTGGCCAATATCTCAAAAACTTCGTAACCAATACTTTCGGTTATTTTTCTAATAGCTTAGGTTATACTGAAACTACAAAGAAAATTTGGGGAAAATTTATGGATTAGAGTTTTCATTATAATTTTTTGATGTTCTGCAGTCATTTAAGTTATTTTCAGTTTTTCACCAATATCTCAAAAACTTCCACTAGTAACCAATACTTTCGGTTATTTTTCTAATAGCCTAGGTCATATTGAGAGTACGAGGAAAACTTGGGGAAAATTTATAGATTAGAATTTTCATTATAATTTTTTGATTTTCTGCAGCCATATAAGTTATTTTCGGTCGGTTACGTACGGACATTGAAATCCAATAATCGAATGCCGCAAGCAACTGCCACGAGAAAGCTTCGCTTAATTCTATCAACATGTTTGGAGCTTAACATTACAATGCCACATTCCGTACTCCGAGAATCGGTTGATCGAAGTACTTATGAGAATTAGAATTCCGCAACTACAATATAACCGATCGATATTTCACCAATGTGAATGATCTCATTAAAAGTTGTACTGCCTGGGAAAACACCTGGTCGCGATTGAAAAGCTATCAATACTATCCATCTCATGCTTGCCCAGCGATTAGTGAGCTGCACGCATTTGATTCCTACCTAGGCGAGTTCAACGCAGTCGAATCTTCAGACATCGAAGTATCAAAAATAACTGAACTTAAACATGCACGTAGTCGATTTTCCAAGTTAAACCTTGAACGCGTTAGCGAGCCAGCATTGGAAGGACGACAATTCTATCCAAAACCGTCGATAAAGAACCCATATGCTTTGTCATATCTTTCGCGATTGCCTCAAGGTATATTTTGTCATCGTTGTGGCTATCAAAATACATTTCATATAAGTGTTCGAGATGCTTCGGAAACTCATCGATGGGACAGTGGAGAACTGAGAACCCTGCCCCAACAACTCAAACTATTCCCAGACAAAGTGCCAGTCCATTAACCACAATACCAAACTCGGCTCAAAAAACGAGCGAAAGTAACTTTACTTCAACGAGGCGTACCCCGTGGGGAGAATCGACCTTCGATTTGAGAATAAAACCTTTGTAGTCAGTATTACCACCGAGTCTGGCAAAGGAATTTATAAGGGCCACTACAGATAGTAATAACCGTGGCAAAATTAATAATCGTAAACGACGGAACAATCTAGAACAAGGAAAACGAATGAAGAATTATTGGAACCATAAAAGGGCTCAGAGGTCTAGTATCTTGTCAACAATTATCTCCACTACCAATTTGGATGCTAGACCATACACATTAGTTACCCTAAATGGCGTGCAGCACACCGCATTACTAGACAGCGGAGCAACAATTAGCATACTTGGATTAGGCTCAGAAATATATATGAACAGTTCAAGTGAAAAAATTTACAATGCACCCTCACAAGCAAATATATACAGCTAATGGTGAAAAGCAGAGAGTGACCAAACACCAGATGAAGCTATCTTTATGTTGTAGCCAGTTTAGAACAAACACTGTACCTCGGTATAGATTTCTGGAATATATTTCAAATTACGCCTTCTATAAACTCCATACAAAATCACACAGCTTCTCGTAAAGATCCGAATCATCACAGTCTGACCTCCAAACAAACTCGTAGATTAGAGAACATCATTGAAAAATTAGTACCGAAATTGATCCAATAAAGCAGCAATTTTGTGTCATTTCGTCTATCAAAATTAATGTACCACGAACTGGATGAGATGCTATCACTTGGAGCTATTGAGTTAAGTCAGAGTTCGTGTAAACTGCAATTGTGCCTGAATGCCCGCGAGCTGAATAAGGTTACTGTAAAGGATGCCTATCCGCTGCCGCTTATCGAGGGATTGTTGGGTTGGTTGGAACAAACGAAATTTATTTCAGTCAATGATTTGAAAGATACCTTTTGGCAAATATCACTGGCTCAGCAATCCCACGATAAGACAGCGTTCTCAGTACCCGTAAGACCTTCCTATCGTTCGCGGTCACGTCGTTTGGACTATGTAACTTGGTGCAAACGCAACCTGAACTGTCCCGTCAGAGTTACAGCAAAACATCTTCCCGTATTTAGACGACTTACTTATGACATCAGCCAATTTAGAACAACATTTTGAATTATTGGAACTAGTTACACATCGGTTAATGTCTGTTGGATTGACAGTGAACGTCGATAAATGTAAATTCGTGATGAAGAAAGTACTCCATACCTTGGATATATAGTTTGTAATAGCTCCCTCCGAACTAATCATGCAAAAATCCAGGGAATCCTAGATTATTCTAGACCCACTACTGTCAAGCAGGTTCGTCGCTTTCTAGAACTCTGTGGTTGGTACAGACGGTTCTTAAAGAATTTTGCCATCATCACTTCGCCTATTAGTGGTTTGCTACAGAAGGGAAAGAAATTCATCTGGACGGTAACCTCGGATACCTCGTTTAAACAATTGAAAGAAGAACTCTCCACCGCACCTGTCTTGGCTAACCCCGATTTTAAGTAACCATTTTTTATTCAATGTGACGCTTGCAAGGACGGTATTGGATGTGTGGTATTCCAACGAGACAATGACAATCACGAACGACCCTTTACAATAACCCGATGGTGTTGATATGCTGACGGCTGGTTCCAGAAGACCACATAAATTTTTATTTTACAAAATTAAGCAATTTATGTTATAGTGACATCTACCGTGTGATAAAAGTGATTAGTAAAAGGTTTTTATTGTCATGAATCTATCGCAAGATAGAGGTCTCTATACTGTACAATGAAATAGATTTCGTGTTTAGTAATGTCAACGTATTAAAGGTTTAAAACGTAAGTTATGTAATATATATAATCAATAATTTAATGACAATAAACTTAGCTATGACTCTGAGTATAATTTTAGATAAAAACAAAATTATCTAACAGTTTGACATAATTTTTGGCAGATGGCCAAACTCTACACAAAAATGCCTACACACTACGATGTATTGCGAATAAACTCTTGTCAACAAACACTTGCTGTTCTCATGAACATACTCCCACAGGTTGAGGATTCTGGATAGAATATCTCAAGATTTTGATACGCCATTGTCGTGGATGAATGAATGAATGTTGTGTTGTAAATTGGTTGTAATGGCTCACTGTAGGGGCCTTATGTTGTTTTGATTGGTAGTTTCACCAGCTTATTGACTGGCCGTTTAAATTCAGTGTGCTGGATCAGTGTGGGGGATAGTAGCCATCGAGAAGAATGCAAGTTGTCATCGTGGATTAACACAATATCATCGATGGATAACTGTTGGGATGCCACCTTCCATTTGTAGCGGTGTTGTAGTATCGACAAATAATCTCGTGACCAACATTTATAAAATCCTTGTACTCGTCGTTGCAAGTTTCGCCATCTGCAGAGTTGGGTCATTGGTATGTCGTTCAAGCTGGGTTTCAGGATGGTAATTAATGGCTGGCCAATGAGGAAATGGCCTGGTGACAATATTTGCATATTCTTCGGATCATCATTAATTCCGCAAAATGGACGCGAATTGAGAATCGACTCAATTTGCGTGGTAACCGTGGTTAGTTCTTCTTACGTAGCATTGACATGAATGACCCGTGTCAAATGGTGTTTGACAGACTTCACTGTTGTTTCCCACAAACCCCCAAAATTTGGCCCACGAGGTGGAATGAAATGGAATTATATGTTTTTCTATAATGATAAATTAGAGATTAGTTTTTGTTGTTATTGACTGATGATTTGTTGTCATAGTCTTCGTAGTTCTCGGTCGGCGCCAATGAATGTGGTTCCGTTGTCGCATCAAATTTCTTCGGGAAGTCCTCTGCGAGATATAAATCTCTTGAAAGCAGCCAAAAAATGTTCTGTATCCAGACTGGATACCACCTCCAAATGGACCGCCTTGACACAAAGGCAGACAAACACTGCAACGTATGCCTTTTCAGTAGGAGCGTTTTTACGTTTACTAGTTTTTATGGTTATTGGTCCAGCATAGTCCAAACCTGATTTAAGGAATGGTCGACCATCTTCGGTTCTATCTTCATGGAGCGATGGCAAATACAAATTACACAAGTCTTGATGCATCGTTTTATTGTGTAATATACGCCGTAATTTTGCGCAGTCTGAACCATGATGAATATTTCGTTGCAAGCTGCGTAATTATGTTTTCAGTTCCAGATGTGTCCACGAACATCCTGATAAATCTGGAACGCTCTTCCAATGATTTTTCATTGCCGGTTAAAATTGGCTGATCATCTCGTGGCCAACTAAGTTGTGGATTTGCTGACCATTTTGGACCTTGCCACCACTGACTTAAGTCTAACATTGTCTGTGGTTTCACTCCTCTAGTGCTATGATGGTCTATGTTCTGACTTGACTTGATGTGAGCCCAACTGATACGAGGTATTAGATCGAGGATTCGTGATGTTCTATTGGCAATGAAACTGTTCCATCTACGCGGAACGTCGGATAACCAGTGGAGCACAATCATGGAGTCGGTCCAAGCATGGATTGTGATATTTTCGTACTGTAAAGATTTAATGCAAAATTTGACTAAATCGCATACTAGAACTGCCCCGTTCCAAGCGTGGTAATAAGAGTTGCTTTAGTGGTGCAACTTTGCTTTTTGCACCTATGAGGGTTACTGTGACGTTACCCTGTTCGTCTTCAGCTTTCAAATAGATGATGCCTCCATATTCTGCATCACAAAATGCATGTAATTGTATTGGCCTTGGCTTCGGGTGGTTTGTTAAGCATCGGGGAAAGCTAATGTTAGTTAGATGAGCCATGTTATCATGAATGTCTGGTCAAGCCTTGACTATCGTCTCTGGTAACGGTGAATCTCAATCTAGTTTGAGCAGCCAAATTTTTTGCATAATGATCTTACACTTCAGAGGATCAGAAAGGATCATACACTTTCGATGCTGCTGACAACATGCTTCGTTTTGTCCACACACTATTGTCGTCAGTATGCTACACTTTGAATTGGAATGTGTTCGATTTTGGGTGCCACACTATTCCCAATAATTTGATTGCAGGGCCATCTTCTATTAGCTTAGGTGTGTCTTTGATCTCTTGTTGGGAGAACGACTGCAGGAACTCGGGTGAGTTAGACCGCCATTTCCTTAGCTGAAACCCGCTGTTGCTTAAAATGGAAATAACATTGGATTTTAGACACTTGGCATCCTTTAAAGAATCACAGCCCGTCAGTATGTCGTCAACATAGAAATTTGTGCAAATTGCTTGGGATGCTTTAGGATATACATCTTGATACTCCTCAGCAGATCGTTGCAAAGTTCGAACTACTAAATATGGAGCACATGCCGTGCCGTAAGTGACTGTGTTTAGCTTGAAGGCATTTATTGGCTCCTTCGGATTCTCCCGCCATAGAATTTGTTTGTAATTTGAATCTGTCGAGTCAACCTTGACCTGACGGTACATCTTCTCGATGTCGGCGACAAATGCAATGATTGATTTGCGAAATTGCAGTAGAATCGTTGGTAGGTCTTGTTGGATGTTGAGTCCGATTTGCAGTATATCGTTGAGCGCTACTGACGTGGTAGATTGACTGGAAGCATCGAACACCACCCGTAGTTTGGTGGTGCTACTGGCTGATTTCAAAACTACATGATGTGGGATGAAGTATTTATCATCTTCGTTAACAGGAACCTTTGACCAGGTTAGATGACTCATATGACCCAACGCTATGTACTCGCGCATGAATTCTTTGTAGTTCTTGCAAAATTCTGGCGATGTGGTCAATTTTCTTTCCATGGTCAACAACCTTCGTCGTGCTGCTTGCCATAGGAGTTTCATAATCGTGGCCTGGGATGTTTAAACGGAAGTCTGACACAAAATCTTCCATTGGCTGCTCGTGTAGTTGTTTTTACATAATGTTTTTCACACCAGTTTTCGACGAAATTAGGAGGAGATTGACTTGGAATTTCTTCGAGTTCCCAAAATTTATTCAACAGGATGCTGATGTCTGCTTCGTGATTGGTTACGAAGGCTAAACATTTGTAGTCTCGGCAGGATCGGATTTTAATGTACCTGTGACGAGCCAACCAAATTTTGAGTCATGGACAGTGGGCAGACCAGAAATTTTCTTCCGTTACGGACTTAGTAATTCGAAGGATATATCAGCACCTACCCACATATCTATTTCCTTATGGTTATGGACATCGGGATCTGCTAACGTTACTGACGATAGAATTGTATGGTTTGCAAATGGATGCAATTTCGTAGGTACTAATCTGGCGCTTTGTGGCAAGATATGCGCTTCCAGTGTACTAGTGTAGTGTTTATTACAGGTAATCTTAGCGTTAATACAGCTTTCCGCTTCGTAATTCCAGCTGGAGTTGATGCTAGACCGTTGATTAAAATGGACGAGTGCGTTCGATTTAGGCTTAAGCGTTGTTTGCAGGATTCTGTCACAAAGGACATTTGTGAGCCTAAATCAAGCAATACTTTAGCTGGGTGGAGTACTCCTGTACATGATGTTACACGTAGTACTGCTATCGGCAGGATTGTATCGTGAGTTGCTTAGCAAGTGTGTAGTACAGTTTGCTCACTACTATCAGATACCGCTTTGTGGGCATCTGGTTTAATGGGTATTATTGATACTGGGTCCTCACAACGAACGTGATGATTTGTGATTGGTGTTGGATCTATAGATGATATTGCTGATTTTTGGTAAACATTGTGAAGCAAGGTGTGATGGCTTTATTACAAATAAGACAGCATGTCCTGTTGTAGCACTTTTCACTAATATGACCTTCACGCAAACAATTATGGCATAATTCAATCACTATGGTTTGTTGCGAGATACCAGCGGCATATTTTTAAATGTAGGACACTTGGACAGAAGATGTACACCCTTACAAACTATGAATACATTTGTCGCTTCACTACTAATTAGAAAGCTTCTGACTGCTGGTTTTATATTAGTGGCTGATTTTTAGTGCTTGGCTCATACATTTCCAATCTCACATTCAGAAAGTCTAAGAATTCGTTGAACAATGGAAACTTAAAACGTTTTGTTCTCCGGTGTTCTAGTTATTTGCCAGGTTTTACGTGCCCGTCGTTTTTGTCTTACCAACTCTCTAACTTCCATTGGGTAGGATATGTTAAGCTTCTTCTTATTTTGTATAATGGAGATACTTGCCAAAGCAGCATAGTGAATTGCTTCATTGAGTTGTTCTAATTCATCTTCCAACTGGTGGGGATTTCTTATCGGCACCTGAAGATTGATTTTTTCCTCCAATGCCTCACGAAGGAGATCCCAGTTTGTTTTTGAATTTGTAAATCTGGGGGCACTCTGCCTTTGAATTACCATTTCACTGACCGTCATGATAACCGGGGAATGATCCGATACTAGAGAATTACTGTCTTCAATGTGAATGTAGTTCTGAAATATACGTCTACGTACGCTACATAAAAGTTGATTAGGTCAGGTATCTTCGTTCCGTCACTGGGCCAGTATGTTGGAAAACCACCAGAGTAAAATTCATATTTTGATGTCTGCCCTGCTTGAAGCAATTCTTTACCTTTTGACGTCGTACGTCTAAATCCCCAATAGGTGTCTTTCGCATTAAAGTCACCTCAAATAATAAAATCACGTTCAAGCGATTTAAATAGTTGAAGGTAATCCTCCCTTTTCAAATTATATGCTGTGGAGGACAATATATTGCAGAGACAGTAAGCTGTCTGTGTTTAATTTGGATCCTTACAGTAGTGACTTGCAGAGTTTCTTCTTCGATATTAGATTCTAAATGGTGTTTTATATTTTCTTTTATTAGTAATGCCGAACCACCTCTTGCTCTTTCCGCTGGATGAATGGAGTGATATAAGTTATAACCCCGTATTTTAACAAACGAAGATTTAGCTAGACGGCTTTCAGATATGTTCCGGAATATGTTGCATAATGCCATTCGTATTCCAGATTGCTATTTTGAAAGTTGTGTTCTTACTTAACATTTTTTGTTGGATTGCGTTGAGGGAGGTGCATTTTCTTCACTTGATCAAGTATCATGTTGTTCAGATTACTTTGGTCATCTAGCCGCTTTGTAATAGCTGCAATGCTGTTCAGAATGTTTTCCATGATTTGGTTACTTTCAGAGCCCATTATGTTTGGTTGAACCCAAACCTTTCACTACCTGCGCAAATGAACTTCTTTGCCCTGTATTGCTTGGTGGTGGGTTTTGATCCATCTGATTTGATATTTGAACCTTTCGATTTTCGTGATTTTGCGGTTGATTTCTTGTTTTATCTCTTAATTTTTGTAGTTGTTTAGCAACCTCACAGCCTCGATAATTTGCCGGATGTTGGTTCTTACAATTTGTACACTTGGCTGGCACATCTCTCCCTATTGTACATGCCTGGGTAAAATGATTACTTGAGCATTTTACATATCTTGGATCCCGGCCGCAATATCTTTGGGTGTGATTAAATGCCTGGCATTTCTTGCATTGGGGTATGCGTGTTGTGGTTCTACTCATTGGTTCAATTTTCACCTCCATGCGAAGAATTCCTTTTATTCCATAAATGTTTTGAACATTCTCTTTGTTGTCAAATACTAGCATAAAAAGAGGGAGTCTCCTGTTACTGATAATTTGGTTTCCTTCCTGAAATTCTGTTCTCTCTTTTTTAACAATATTCACAGCATCTCTTACCATAACTTTTATAGGTCGGGCCTGTTTGTTCTCGTAAGTGAACCACAAATACTTTTCAGCATTCAGTTCCATAGATAAGGTTCTATAAGTATCTGAGTCCAGAGTATAAATTTTCCAAACGTCATTATTTAACGCTGTTACCGTAAAGTCTTTGTCAGTAACCAATTTCATCAGTGACTGAATTTCTGGATAACTGGATACACCCACAATATTTATTGGTGGGGGTGATTTTTCTTTCGGTTGCACCAAATTTAGTGAAATGTTCTTGATAGATTTACTACCTTTGGTTGATTGGCTTTGGGTAGAGCATCTTTTGAATCTGGGCTAGATTGTCCCCTACCATTTAATTGCTCAGCATCAGGTGACGACTCAGCTTTTCTTTTCTTACTCTTCCTGGACTGTTTTTTCTTTGCTTTAGATACTCAATTTTTTCGCTTAGCTTGGTAACTAATTGCTCCATACGCTCTAGCCTCGCCAAGAGATGCATATTCTCCTTTTCTAGGTCAATAGTTGTTTTACTAGATTCGGCTATTTGTAAAGTAAAATTTCCGGTGGCATAAAAAGTATCGGCTTGGTGCTACCGAGTTGCTTCTATTTTTCTTTATCGGTGATCTTTGTAAATATGATCTTCTCTGGAACTGATTTGATGTTCGCTGATAATGAAATAGATGGCCCTCCCCAGAATCCATAGGGCCAGTTTCCACAGAGAGTGGATTTACCAATGTCGATATTGGTGTACCACCTGGGGTATTATTTCCTTTTTTTGTACCATTGCATAGTTTTGATTGACTAATTAGCTATTCTGCTTCACCACTACAAAGGGATTGGGTACCACAACCGTTCGTTCTACAAAACATTGCCCAGAGTACGCCCGTATCTATTTATGAATACTTCGTGGAGGCTATCAATCCCGTACTCCGCCAGCATAGGCAATTTCGTCTTCCTCGCTGCAGAAACTATCGTTGAAAACGATGTTCCAAATATTGGGGCCAATGATTGATCCTTGTGGCCATCGTTTTAGTAACGTTTTCTGAATTTTTTCATGGCAGTCCACAATTATCGCTATTCGATCTTTTAAATAATCTAGAATTATTTTATAAATATTTTTAGAAGTGCCATTGGTTTTCAGGTGATTCATGATACAAGGCCACCACGTAACAGGTACTTTACATTTGAAGCTTTCACTTTGTTCATTACCGTTAGGATAGCATCTTCCGTTGAGCTATTTTTGCGCAACCTGAATTGTTTGGCAGAGTAAAGTCCACTGGCGTTAAATTTTTCTATCATCCTCTCCGTTACTAATTTTTCTAGCAGTTTGCCCGTTACCGAACGAAGGTCTAATGGTCTATACGCTTTAGGGTCAGCTCCATTTCTATGTCCTCCTTTTTTGATTACATAACAACTTTACCTGTTTTCCAGATTTGCGAAAATACACCCAGCTCTAAACACTTATTGAACAGATGTGTAAGTTTACTCCCAATTATAGGCCATACTGCTTTCAGCACTTCTGTTTCGATAAGGTCAGGTCCTATAATTCAACCTCCTCTTTACTGAAAGGCGGATGGTCTCCGTCGTGGGTACCTGCTGCACCGATATTCTTATATTCATTTGCTCTTCTGAATCATTTGAACGATCATCGTCAGGTAGCAGAGAGTTTAGTAGCAGTTGGTTTGTTTCTTGCGATGTTGTGTTTGTTGTTCCATGAGATAGAATTGAGCTTAATGACTCTCGATATTTAATTTTACCCACCTGGCATTTATATATAAATCCCCATGGTTCGCTGTTACCATGTAAGGGGACAAATCACAGCCTTTTGTTTTTCGCGTGCAATCTCATTAAATTACGAGTTTCTTAGTTGCCTGTACTTCTTTCCGACTTCTTTGCACTACTTTTCGTTTTCTGTTAAAGCTAGGAGCCCACCATGCGACTTGTCGTTTTGAGCTCTTTTGCCTTAGTATCGCAAAATCGCAAACGTTGATTATGCTGTCGGTGACTGTAGTAGCAAGTCTGTTTACAGTGTCTTTGTTGTTGCAGTCTTCCCAGTTTAAGCGATCCCATTGATCAGAAAGGTAGTCGTTCAGAAGAGTCCAATTTGTTCTATTTACTATAATTCAACACTTTTCCAGATAGCTTAATCAAGATCGCCTTGTGATCACTAGATGTCCAACTTGTTTTGGCACTCCAATTTCTAATTTTGCTTAACAGCCCACTAGCCACTAAGGTGTGATCAATATTTGACTCGCCATTGTCGTAGTAGGTACTATCTTGTCCTTCCTTATTTATAGCAAGTGCAGTCTATGGCTAGATATAAAATCTTCAACTTCAAGACCACGATCAATAGTTGTGGTGTCAAACCAAAGAGCTGACTTTGCGTTAAAATCACCACATATCATTATTTGTCTTCCTTTTAGCGCATTAAGTATGACCGCTAATCTTTGCAGATATGGTTCCGTTTCATCACTAGACTGAAAGTAGATACTTACAATGTAGAAAGTACCTGCTAAAGTTCTCAATTTTCCACAAACACAATGTGAGTTACTGAATTGGCTGAGCATCGTGGCCGTAATATTGTTATTGTGGATACTAATTGCAGATTTGTAATCCACAACAGTGCCAGTTGCAACAATTGCCCTTTTTTTCTTCGGACATTCACTGTACTTATGTCCCACTTCGGAACAATGGCCACAAATTACAGTCTCTGACTTGCAATGCTTTCCTTTGTGTCCAAACATATGACATCTGAAACACCTAGTAGACAATAAGAAGTCAGCAATGTTGCAGGAGGACCACTTCAGGTATATCTTTTTTTTGTAACAGCTTTTCGCGTATGTTCGGCTCAACCTCAATGACCCAATGTCCTGTGTCATGGTCTCTAGGACCAGTTCTAAAACATGCTTTTATCCCGCTTGGATCAACTGCAGACAGGTTTTGTTCATTTCTCTACTGACATCATATATGATTATTCTAGGTGATCTTTTAGCTGGAATACTAGTTTCTAGCATTTAAATTTGCGTTTTTTGCAACTTCGATTATTATCCCATTTTCCTGAACCTCCCTTATCTTCTTAATTTTTATTTCCAGCTCAACCGGCTTAACTAGTTCTTTTAACTTTTCTTTAACTTCATTGTTACTTCCAAATTTGGAAGCGTCCTTTGGTTTAACAATGATAATTTGCATTTTTTTTGATTTTCCATCTGTTTGGACGAAGTCTTAGCAGTTCTTTTGAGTGTGTTTCGGACTACCTCCGCAAACGACGGCGAAATACCATGAAAGAGGCGGTGCAAGTGAAACCACGGCTTATCGAACTACCTCAGTAAGGTGGAATGGAATTGAGTAAGTGTTTAAGCAATCATACTAACCTCTTTAAGGGATTACCCAAGGAAGAGATCTTAAGCGGCAATGTAGTCAATTACCGGATGAGTAGTCAATCAAAACCTTAGGGATAGGCTACAGTCCGTCTGCCGACTGATTTGTAGTCCAAGTACGTCTACCATACTATGACAATAAAATAACGAAACGCCAATTTTTGTCAGAAATGTCAGAAATCGTTGATCCTTTGGGATGGCTGGCACCATTAATCATCGGTTGTAAAATAATGTATCAAAGGTTATGGAGTCTCGACCTGGACTGGCTCGAAGAGCTACCAGCAGAAACAGCTAAAATCTGGGATCAACTCAAGCTCAAGCTGAATGCTGCTCGGAAAATTAAAATACCTCGCTACAGTACTGTATACAGTAAAAAAACCATCAGTGGACAAAGCACAATCCGTCTTTTGACTGCGAAAACCAAGGTAGCACCGATAAGATCAAAACTGACGATCCCTAGACTCAAAAAAGAGCAAAAAAGAGCCTGAAGATTAACATAAGTGCAACAACCTTATGACCCGATTCCATAATTACGCTGGCCGGGATTCAGAAACCATCATTATCATGGAAGCCATTTGTCGCACATCGAGTGGCAGAGATTCAACTAAATACGGGTGCAAAAGCTATTACAACCGTTTACGTGGCATTTCATTTCACCAGCATCACCACATTTCTGTTGGCTGTGGGAGGCAGGGGTAAGATCCATCTAAGACCTACTTAACAAAATGCATATTCGACACGACGCTCACCTTTGAAGAGATAACAACTTATGTCAACAGGGCATTTCCTGATTAGAGATACCTTACTAAGCACCACCAGAAAAAGAACAGTATACGTCTGCAGCAACGTCCCAAGTGGCAACAACCTCGGAAAAATCTGAAAGTAGGAGATATCGTTCTATTGCGAGACGAACTACAAATACCAACGAGATGGAAAGGCGATGGACAGACCAGTAACGCTCAAAACAGTGGGCAATTTGAACATTAAATGATGCATAAGCAAGGTAACACCTTTGCCCAGCCAAAAGCAACTGAAAGAAGGTCAAACTCAAGAAGAACGAGAACGTTTAGCAGAAGACCATGCGTCCACGACTCACAAGAGGCAGGTAAACACCAAGTCGAAAGGCGAAACAAGCCTCAAATACAAATTAAGTAATGCATCATACCTGCCTATTACTGAGTATAATAAGCTTGGTACCCGGCAACCGGATGGTCTTGAACAACTTGGTCATGTACTTTGACAATATTGCCAAAGTAGAACTTCTTTTGATTAAATGGGATCTGGTAATTCGGTACAACTTGTCTAGTTATTGTCAAGAAATATATAACGTGGAGACGGGCTTGAGCTTGCTTGGCAGAGCCTTAGTTAACAAGTTAACAACATTATTCACGGCAACGGAGTTGATAATGCATAATGACTTTAGCCAACATAGAGCGAGACGTAGAGTGGGCGATACAATGGGACACAACAACAGTTCGGCATCAAGTCAGTACTCCTCAATGAATACCTCATTCGTTTATCCCTGCAATTGAGCCTGGTGATCAAACACCTTGAAGGTACACAAAGAGGACTAGTGGAAGTATTTACAGGTGTGAAACACCACGAAATTCATCCAACGATATTATCTCCGTTGCAGCTGGAGCTAGAGATGTCCACTATGCTTAAACATCTTTCGAGGGCGTGGGCTCAGCGTTACACAACTATAGTATCGTCTAATGACAATAAGGATAAGAATATTCAATACGAAACGTCTGGTGCAATCATGAGACAATCGAAGTGTATTGTAACCACGCATTTTTGATGAAAATTTTTCCTCTGATTCGTTACTCTTTATAACATTAGATGCTCATTCCGTCGTTCCACACTTTGATTCTTTCATCGTGATTCTTTCCTCGTTTCCTTCCCCTTCATCAACAAACTGTTGTTAGTTTGTCGGTGAAGGGGAAGAAAACGATGAAAGAATCAAAGTGAAGAATGGTGGATTGGTTGTAACCAAACCATTAGATTTGGGAAAAAATGCATTATGGTTATATGAAAAATGAATATTTTTCCTACTTTCATTTATGTTTATATTCAATGCACGGCCTCCAAAATATAAAGTAAAAATAAAAAGTTCAAAAATTACGAATGGTACAATACGAATGAAAGGTCAAAATGGTACTGTACGCCCCATCTATTAGGTAAAATAGCCCAGTATTTTGTACCTTAGCTATGAAAATCGATTAAGGCATTTTCCCGTATAAACAAAACCATATTTCTGGTTATATATGAGTGGCGCTATCTAGGCGGTGTTTAAAACGCCAAAAGGGTTCGTATTTTGTTTTATCATAAAATATACAAATATAAGAGCCAACAAGAAATATTACATTTTATGAGCTTCTCACCGCCGCTCCCAATATATTAGTTTTCGGTACTACACATTACGCGATACAGCATGAAATAGTTTATTTTATTTATGAAAAATATTTCAAAGCAGAAATACTAGATTTACTTTCACCACTGTATAGGTACAAAAAAATATTTGTTTTGTTATATTTCGTTCAAAATTTTAAAGAACTAGAAATCAGAATGCGACATGTAGGAATATACCAAAACAAGCTCTGTGTTATAAAAATCAGGTTTTTGTTTTTGTAATGTTGGATTTCTATGAAAAAGAATGAAAGCAAACATTTTCCGGACCTAAAATAAAAAAAAAATGTTTTTGTCCCGTGATATACGAGTACAACATTTGTTTTTTTTAAATAATATTTTTATTTCTAACCGACGTTTCGATCTTCAGGTTTTTTTGAAATATTTATTTGTACAAAATGATTAAAAATTTGCAAATATTAAATTTTAAGAATTTAACAAAACAAAATGGAGCTACTCCAGCACACTGATTCTCTAACCAAAAAGTTAATGCACAAAAGTGAAAACTCTCTGACACAAACGCCAACAGAGAATTATGTATTGTGCATTTGTGCAAGCTTTCCCACTTATTGAAGATTGAGCAGAATACCAGTGTGCGCATACACACACTATTTTAGTACTCAAATTTCTTGAAGTAAATTTAGTTTTATTGGTGGTGTGGTGCCATTCAAGTTAAAAGCCATGCCACAGAATATACAGAAAGGACATAACGCTGCTTTTGTATGGAAAAATTTCGACTCATTTTTTTGACCTTGCTTCGCAATAAGGTAGCAAAAGTACGTTATTTTTGTAAGTTTAAATTTAAATAAAACAATTTTGTAACTCATAACAGTGTACACAATTTTTGACCACCTTTTGACAGCAACACCGGCAACATTGCCGCCATGGGACAAACATTTATAATCGACACAAAAATATTTCATAAAATTAGCATAAAAAAATCTGTTTTTGCAGTGGTCCTTACATTTTTTATCGAAAGGTTTCGATGATGTATCGAAAGGTTTCTCGCACGCGTTAAATGTTAAACCACAAGATAAACATTCTGTTGGAAGTTCACAATATTTACTGAGGCATTGTGGGCAGTGGTATCCACCTGTTCCTATTTTATTATTTTGATCTAAAACCTTGATATGGCACATGCAGAGTGATAGTAGGGAAATCCCAGTTTAATTAATGAATATTCTTGGTACTGGTATTGATGATATTGAATTGGTATTAATATTAAATCCTTTTCAAGATTGTTGTTTCAATATCAGATGGATCACAAATTGTTAAATTTCCTATAATTACTACGATTTCACGTCAAATTTAACAACTCATAAGCCAGATCTAAATCATTTTGAAGGATCAGATATCCTGTTTAATGATCGGACACTGTTTTAAACCCGTTACCGATTTAATCAGGATTGTATTGGATGGTTTTACTGGTGTATCACGAAGGCTGGCTTAGGATTTCGGCTGGATTAATTAGGCAACTTGTTGCATCCACCATAGCTTATGTAATAATCCCTCAATTTGACGTTTGTTCTTGCCCACTCCAAGCGAATCTTCGGCTGATGTCAATTGTCAATTATTTTTTTTGTTGGCAATTAGCAAATAAATCTAGCAGTGTGATTGTTCAGTGGCTAAATTTTATTAAACTAATTACAATTCAGAGTCGTAAAAATATAAGGTAGGAAAATAGATTTCTTAGTCTACTCAATGGCCGTTCTGGATAATATTGTATTCTGTGGCCGTGTTCCAGTGCTTAAACCAAAATAATTGCCAAATCCTAATTGCAATAGACAAACCTATGTTACTAATAATTTCATAAGAAATAGGGTTCGTTTCACCCCATTGAGGTACTATATATTTCAAAACAGTTCCTAATTGTAGTTCCTAATGTTCCAGTTGCTTTTCATTTTAGGGTGCGTTGCATAATAATATTGTCAATCCGAACAAAATTGATACAATCGATGACATTAGGTGGCTTTAGCAATTCATTATGTCAAAGGAAAAATCTGACGGCTAACCTACCCCTCAGAAGTATGGTGATTGTTCTTCGATAATCCTAAAATTCTTTTTTTCTTTTCTTTATTAAATTACAAATGAGACTGTGCTCACCTAACAATTTATCTTTCAAATTTACAAATTTTACATTTCTTAAATAATTCTGAATTGTTGGGGTGAGACCCAATGGTTAGTCCCAAAATTAATTAAACCTATTTAAAATATAATTTTAATTTGCTATGTTTACTAGGTCAAGTGGTTTCGTTCTTTGAAGTCTGTAACGAATCGCACAATATCTCTTCTATTTAACGTCGGTGTGATCACAGCTTTAAAGCGCTGAATAAAATATTAATTTTAATAAATCTTTCTTTCACTGTAAATATATAGATCAGGTTCCAATGATGACATGACAAAATTGATCGTTTATAGGAGAAATTGATGGTAGATAACACAATGAAAACAAAAAAATATGAAATGGAGGGGCAATCAGCCGGCTATATAAAGATCGGAAATTTTGTGGTAGAGGGGATTTTTTTTTTGGTATTGATGGAAGAAAAAAACTGAAAAACGATACAAGGGTAGAGTGCAGTGAACACCATGGGAATAAAAAACACAGAAAATATATAAACTAAAAAAATGGTTTGTGTTGATTGTAATAAAAAAATTATAAATTAAATTATAAAATTAAAACATAAAATTATTAAATGTGCAAAAACAAATTTAATTTGTTAAGAGTAAATAATAAATGATAATTATTGTATAAAAATTAAAAGTTATATGTTAATAAATCAAAACCAAATTATAATGAACAAAATAAACTAAACGTCTAAAGAAAGTGATATTTTATTCTATGAATTAAAATTAAAGACATTGTATTTTCCTTGTGGTACCCCCTTGTACAAGTTTATTCTGTGTGTGCAAATTTGTGGGACAAAACCCTGTACCAAGTTACAAGTGCTGTAAATGTTTCCTAAGCTTGTGAAGTGGTCGATGTTGTCGAAGTGGTCTTAATTATATCTAATCACATACGTCCGCAAATATTAAAATTAAACTACCCGTATAGTATTGAGGCGTATATAAGTAAAGTTGCTGAATGAAGTTAAGTACGGGCATGAGTTCCAGAAATCGAGGCTACTTGAACGGAAGTTTTCTCCACGATACGTATCAGTTGAACCAGCATCAACCGTAAACCGTAATGCGACATTGGGATACCGTATCACCAGCATTAGATGACACAACATTATTTTTAACGTCAGTTTGCAACCAGCCAAAACGAAGAAGGATATCTATTGGCGGATTTGGTGATATAAAACTATTTATTACATTATTTATTACATTTACTATATGATTATTTATATTATTTCCATCTATATTTTATTTATTTATTTCTTTTTCTTTATTTTTTTTTTGTTGTCTTATTTCTGTTCTTTCAATCAAGCATTACGCTTGCGATTTATTCTTACTTTTACATACTGTACTAATTGTTAGTTAATTATTGTTGTACGTTATCTTAAGGTTAACTTTGTTTTACCTTTTATACCTAGCTTAGCATTTTCTTAATTTTAGTTTTCTAATTTATTAGTTTAATTATTTTCTGTCGTGGGGTAATATTTCGTTATGACTCAGCTGGCATCATTATTTCATTTTCTTTAGTAGCTAGAAAATTCGTATAATGAACGCGTCGGACTAAACTTTTGGTATAATGGGATGACTGGTCAATTGCAATTTTGCGCATTAATCTTAACCACGCTTGGATAAACTTAGGCTTATGTAGCACACTAAATTCGATAGAAATTTTTGTAATGGCTGTAGATACTACATGTAGAAGGGCGAACCTCCCAAACCGCTGAAAGCTATCCAATTTTACAGTGTGCCATGTGGTATTCTACCGACCCAAGCCAAAGGTTACAAAATGGCGCCGAAACAGGGACCCGATAAATAACGGGTCATTGATATTGGTTTTCATTTGATGTTAAATAAAATGCAGTTATAAATGTATAGAGGATAAATCTAAACGGTAGCCCTAATAAGGCATCCGCATGGCTTCACCATGTAATGACTTTTAATACATGCCGCTTAAGTTTTACTTGCGGGTTTTATTTGATTACTTAATTTTTGCTTTTATGCCTTACGGGTTTCATTCGTCGCGCGTTAACAGTAGTAAAAATTTTTTTGTAGGTTGGCCGCTTTTATAACTAACTTTCGGTAAAATCAATAGATTATAGAATCTTTATTATAATTTGTGATTGAAGGTCAAGTTGCAGATAGGTAATAGATGTTCTGTGAAACAGTTCGCTTGCATATCGAACAGGTGATTACTCGCATTTATTTAAAGAATCATTAATATTTTTTAAAATTAAATCACTTTCAAAAATTTTGTTTTCATAAATTAAAGACAGTCTGAAGAAATTAAGTATTGTTGATCGACTGTGAATTTTCTTCTTCAATTGTTGATAGCTGAGAGATTCTTGGTTCCGCAATGACGAAAAATTTTATTAACTCAACAATTACTGGATATCATTTTGTTGCTTTATTTCAATGTTATTGAGTGGTCAATGTAGTGATAAATTTCCAATTTGTTTGTCGTGGTTATGGTATTTCAAAAATATTGCAAAAACATGATCAGTCATCTCATTATTGATTATAAAATTTATTTGTTTTCATTTGATTATTTATTAAAATTAATTATTGATATTATTAGTTTCTATTCTTTGCGTCATTTATCTGTGTTGATCTAATTATAGTTACAAGTGAAGTGTTTATTATTATTAATATTATAATTTTATTGTTATATTTACTGTATGTTTGGTAACTATAACCAACATTGTTGTTATTTTTTTTATTAACGACCCTTCTTAAACGACTTAAGGAGAAGTAATTTGTATAAATCTTGAGCATACAAACCAATTGAAAAAAAAAAATAGAAATTCCCCTTTCTAAACATGAATTTCCCATTGTTATATGAATCTTTAACAGAGGAAGAACTGCGAGTAGAATACATGGTGCGGGGGTTAGGGGAAACGCAAGTAGGGGCGGAAAAGAAATTTCATGAAATATTACGGAGTGAAATGCAAGATACGAAGCTTAAGCCTCAAAAATCTCATATAACCGAAAACACTGAAAATGAGTTACACGTAATAAATGAAAAAATTGTGGAAATTGAAGATTTAATCGATAAAACTGAACATAGCTCCATTTCGGTTAATTAACTCGCACAAAAATCTGCCCACAATATCTATTAGCATGTTAAATGCCGTGAAAAGACTTTCAAGATCAATTAGTAGGGACATTAGAAAATATGAGGCCGAAGTCAATAATACCAAACGTAATGATTCTAACAAACCCGGGGGATCTACCCATACTTATAGCGATCATGAAGAGGAAAGAGATAATTATCAAAATCATGATTCTTTTACTAAATCTTTAGATGAATTGGAACATAATTTAGAGGAAAAATTTGCAAAAAAAATAGACGAATTATTTTCAAATTTTATGAAACAATTAAAGGCCGAAGCTAACAAAACAAAGAAAACCAAAGGTCGGAAGGAGCAAAATGTTCGGAATACGGTAGGGGAGAGCAGTCAATATACCGATACCTCCAACACTGATTCTGACAATACCACCTCATCGCGGTATTTAAGTGATTTTCGACCTAGAAGGTCGTACAGAAGCAATGAACCGTGGTATCGAAGAGGTAATCATCCGTCCAGATGGAAAATCGCTTTTTCCGGTAGAGTTGATACCAAAAACGTTGATGACAATGTTCACGATTTTCTATTGAAACTCGAAGAGCATGCGAGCCAAGACAAGATACCATTCCAAGAGTTAGTGCATTTAGTAAGAAATTTTGTTTCGGAAAAGGCGGAAAAATTTTATTATGTGTATATTCGCAAAAATAGGAATGCGACTTGGCCTCAATTCAAAAAAGCTTTTCTAGATAGGTTCAGTAGTTTGGAAAATGATCGTGCTATGCGACGTAAAATTAGACATCGAGTACAACATCCCAAAGAAAGTTTTAATGACTACGTATTGGAGATTGAAAGTATAAATGCTAGACTACAAAAACCGTTGCGCAGTATTGAATTACTCGACGTAGCCTTAGAAAACATGAATCCCGCATTGCGTAACGCCACATGCAATGAACGGTATCGTTCCTTAGAAGAATTGCGGCAGGTCTGTGATAACTACGTGCGCTTGTGGGCCACATCAGGTTATGATCCACGGCGTTTTATTGATTCCCGATCAAAACGGAACGCTGTTGTTGTGGAACAGCTCACTAAACCCCGTTCGTCCAGCAGTTATTCTACCTTTCCTAAAAAGACGGAACTTAAGAGTCAGGAGTTTGAAGAGAGATCGGATAGTGATATTGACAATGAAGACTCTGAACAAAACGTAGAAACTTTGCACCCCAACATGTTTCTTGTTTGTTGGAATTGCAAGGAGATAGGACATAGATTTTCCGACTGCAAAATGGACCGAACCCATCAGTTTTGTATGAAATGTGGGTTGGCTGGGTTTACCGCTAATACCTGCACTAAATGTTTAAGTAATAAGGAGGGAAATGGCCAGCCGAACGTGCGAAAAAATTGAGAACCACGTTCGGAGAAGATACAAATCCCCAATATAGCGGCAAACAAGAAATAGACAAAAGTCCTGCATCGCACGTTACGGAACTCGATCCCACACGAAATAACTGCCCTAATATTATTAGCTCTCGTTTTACTCGAATTATTGGAAAAATCGTAAATTGTTTAATCGCGCCTGCCAACTTTGCTCTATATGTGAATATAAAGATAACGATCCACGACCTTACGCCAAAATAACTATTAAAGGACGGACACTGTTAGGACTTTTAGATAGTGGCGCAACCGTCAGTGTATTGGGGAAAAATTCGGAGGATTTTTTAAAATCTATCGACGCTAAAATAAGACCACTAAACACGCACATTTCTACAGCCGATGGAACCTCGAATGCCATGGTCGGAATTGTGACACTACCAGTGTCGTTCGCAAATCAAACGAAAAACCTTAAATTTTGTATTGTACCCACGCTTAAATCAGAAATCTATCTTGGGATTGATTTTTGGTCGCAATTTAACATAGCTCCGAATATAGTTTCTGAAATTAATATCAAAACAGATTTTGCTAAAGAGCAACTTTTTCTTAACTCAAATCAAAAAGTACGATTAGATCAAATAATTCGATTATTTCCTTCATTTGCATCTAAAGGGCTGGGAAGAACGAAATTAGTTGAACATGTCATAGATGTGGTTGATGCGGCGCCAATAAAGCAGCGTTACTTTTCTGTATCTCCGGTGAAACAGGATGTAATTTTTCGAGAAATTGATCGGATGCTGGAGTTGGGCGTCATTGAGGAGAGTTCTAGTCCCTGGAGCTCCCCAGTTGTGTTAGTGAGTAAACCCAATGGAAAACAAAGGCTATGCCTGGATTCCCGGAAAATTAATCTAGTAACTAAAAAGGACGCTTACCCGCTCCCTATAATTAATGGCCTTCTGGGAAGGATGCAAAATACGAATTTTATTACTAGTCTTGATCTCAAAGATGCCTTTTGGCAAATTCCGCTATCTAAAGAGTCAAAAGAGATAACGGCGTTTACAGTTCCAGGCCGTCCTCTCTATCAGTTCTGTGTCATGCCGTTTGGGTTGTGTAACGCTCCCCAAACCATGTGCAGACTGATGGATCGAGTGATACCCCACCAACTTCGAGAAAACGTTTTTGTATATCTAGATGATTTACTTATAGTCGCGGCGGGGTTTGACGAGCACCTGGAACTTCTCAAGACGGTAGCGGAATTATTGTCAAGGGCCGAACTAACCCTTAACATTGAAAAAAGTCATTTTTTGTTAAAGGAGACCAAATATTTGGGGTATATAATCGGAGATCGTGGATTGAGAACGGATCCTGCCAAAGTGGATGCAATTAAGAACTTTCCAGCACCGACCACTGTGAAGCAAACGCGACGGTTGTTGGGGATGGCGGGTTGGTATCGTCGCTTTATACCAAATTTTGCAGATGTTACCGCCCCCATCACCAATTTATTACGTAAAGGCGTTAGGTTCAAGTGGAATGAAGAAGCTAATCTTGCATTTGAGAATCTTAAACATCTACTTAGCAGTGCTCCTCTTCTTCATAATCCTGAATTCGATAAACCATTCATCATTCGATGTGATGCTAGTACCCAAGGCATTGGCAGTGTACTTTTTCAGTTGGATGTCGATGGTAATGAGAAACCTATAGCGTTCATATCACAGAAATTGAATGCGGCACAACGAAATTACACAATAACTGAACTAGAATGTCTAGCCGCAGTTATTAGTGTAAAACAATTTCGGCCGTACATAGAAGGTTATAGGTTTACCATTATCACCGATCATGCTAGTCTTAAGTGGTTAATGACGCAAAAGGATTTAAGTGGTAGGCTTGCAAGGTGGAGTTTAAAGCTCCAGGCGTTTGATTTTACGATCGTTCACCAAAAAGGGAAAGAAAATGTTGTGGCAGATGCCTTATCCAGAATCCATTGTGATAGTGTGTCAGAACTCGATATGTATACTAATTTTCTAAACTTCAAGGAATTTGATAATGGTATTGTTGACGCGGCATACCAAGAACTTCGAACTCAAATCGAAGCTTGTCCTGAAAAATATCCGAACCTTTGCGTAAAAGACAGCAAAATATTAATCAGGATTGAGCCAAAGCGAGATACTTCGCTAACGGACTTACCCGTTTGGAAATTGTGGGTACCTGTTTCACAATCTAGAGTACTAATTCAGCGAGAACACAACAATCCGGAAGGAGCACACGGTGGTATAAAAAAAACCTTAGATCGACTTCGCCGGTTATACTACTGGCCTAAAATGGCTGAAGAAGTTCACAATTATATTATTGAATGTGACATTTGTAAACAAAGTAAAGCGGCAAATACTTATTCTAGGCCGCCACTAGGGAAATTAATGCTGTCGGATAGGCCATTCCAAAAGATTTACATTGATTTGTTGGGGCCGTATCCGCGTACCTCGATGGGAAAAACTACTATATTACTTGTACTTGATAATTTAACTAAATTTATTTATGTTAAAACTCTGTCAAAAGCGACGGCCACTAATGTGGTAAATTGCCTAAAAGATGAGATATTTTCCTTGTTTAGTGTTCCCCAATTTATTCATAGTGACAACGGCGTACAATTTGTTGGAATCGAGTTTCAAAGCCTCATGCAAGAATATGGAATTACTCACATAAAAGCGGCATACTATTCACCTCAGAGCAACGCTTCAGAGCGTGTGAATAGATCAATCGTTGCTGCAATCAGGGCCTACGTTCACAACAAACATTCGACATGGGATAAGCATCTTCCCCAAATCGCGAGTGCTCTTAGAAACTCTATTCATGAGTCAACAGGATATTCCCCACATTTTCTCATGTACGGTTATCATAAAATATTACATGGAAATGAGTACAAGCTTCTAAACGAATTAAACCTTACGAGTGAAAGTTGTTTAGACTGGGCTGACATATCAGATAGACTGAGTATAATCCACGCAGAAGTAAACAAAAATTTAGCCGCTGCGTACAATACGTATTCTCATCGATATAATTTACGAACCCGCGAGAGAACTGTAAATATAGGCCAGACTGTATATGTGAAACAACACCCGGTAAGCGATGCTACAAAAAAATTCGTGGGTAAGTTTGCTTTTCCTTTCATCAAAGCAGTAGTAACTGGGAAACGCGGTAATCTTAATTATATATTAGCAGATCAAAATAACAAAACATTGGGCACCTACCATTTAAAGGATATCAAGATTTAAACAAGTCAGTTCTTCTTAAGCATTTATATGTGCGTCTTCAGCTCCAAAATTGCCACGATTGAAGTGTAATTTTGAACCTGCCCTGTAACGAATCGCACAATATCTCTTCTATTTAACGTCGGTGTGATCACAGCTTTAAAGCGCTGAATAAAATATTAATTTTAATAAATCTTTCTTTCACTGTAAATATATAGATCAGGTTCCAATGATGACATGACAAAATTGATCGTTTATAGGAGAAATTGATGGTAGATAACACAATGAAAACAAAAAAATCGTCGCCTTTCACAGAGAATAATCAGAATTTTTTTCATCGGTTAGGCTAACTAGATATCTGTTGATTGATGCATTTTTAACTTCTTTAAGAAGAGATTTGAGACTGTTACCTAAATTGTTAAGAATTGTTTTGTTCTCCTGTGTTCTAGTTATTTGCCAGGTTTTGTGCCCGTCGTTTTTGTCTTACCAACTCTCTAACTTCCATTGGCTAGGATATGTTAAGCTTCATCTTATTTTGTATAATTGAGGTACTTGCCAAAGCAGCATAGTGAATTGCTTCATTGAGTTGTTCTAATTCATCTTCCAACTGGTGTGGATTTCTTATCGGCACCTGAAGATTGATTTTTTCCTCCAATGCTTCACGAAAGAGATCCCAGTTTGGTTTTGAATTTGTTAATCTGGGTGCACTTTCTTTTTGAATTACCATTTCACTGACTGTCATGATAACCGGGGAATGACCTGATACTAGAGAATTACTGTCTTCAATGTGAATGTAGTTCTGAAATATACCTCTTGCTACATAATAGTTGATTAGGTCAGGTATCTTCGTTCCGTCACTGGGCCAGTATGTTGGAAAACCACCAGAGTAAAATTCACATTTTGATGTCTGCTCTGCTTGAAGCAATTCTTTACCTTTTGACGTCGTACGTCTAAATCCCCAATAGGTGTCTTTCGCATTAAAGTCACCTCAAATAATAAAATCACGTCCAAGCGATTTAAATAGTTGAAGGTAGTCCTCCCTTTTCAAATTATATGCCGGGGAGGACAATATATTGCAGAGACAGTAAGCTGTCCGTGTTTAATTTGGATCCTTACAGTAGTGACTTGCAGAGTTTCTTCTTCGATATTAGAATCTAAATGGTGTTTTATATTTTCTTTTATTAGTAATGCCGAACCACCTCTTGCTCTTTCCGCTGGATGAATGGAGTGATATAAGTTATAACCCCATATTTTAACAAACGGAGGTTTAACGGAGATGGCTTTCAGGTATTATGACAATGTCTATTTTTTCTGAATTTTAAAATATTTCTATTTCTGGAATATCATGCATAATGCCATTCGCATTCCAGATTGCTATTTGGAAAGTTGTACTCTTACTTAACGTTTTTTGTTTTGTTTTCCATAATTTGGTTACTTTCAGAGTCCATATGTTTGGTTGAACCCAAACCTTTCACTATCTGCGCAAATGAACTTCTTTGCCCTGTATTGCTTGGTGGTGGGTTTTGATCCATCTGATTTGATCTTTGAAACCTTCGATTTTCGTAATATTACGGTTGATCTCTTGTTTTATCTCTTAATTTTTGTAGTTGTCTAGCAACCTCACAGCCTCGATAATTAGCCGGATGTTGGCCCTTACAATTTGTACACTTGGCTGGCACATCTCTCCCTATTGTACTCGCCTGGGTAAAATGATTACCTGAGCATTTTACATATCTTGGATCCCGGCCGCAATATTTTTGGGTGTGATTAAATGCCTGGCATTTCTTGCATTGGAGTATGCGTGTTGTGGTTCTTCTCATTGGTTCAATTTTCACCTCCATATGAAGGATTCCTTTTATTCCATACATGTTTTGAACATTCTCTTTGTTGTCAAATACTAGCATAAATAGAGTGAGTCCCCTTTTACTGATAATTTGGTTTCCTTCCTGAAATTCTGTTCTCTCTTTTTTAACAATATTCACAGCATCTAGTATTTTGAGACCTTTATTTTGTAAGTCTTCCATTATTTCTTTGCTTGAGCAAGTGTGATGCAAACCTCTTGCCATGACTTTTATAGGTCGGGCCTGTTTGTTCTCGTAAGTGAACCACTGATACTTTTCAGCATTTAATTTCATAGATAAGATTCTATAAGTATCTGAGTCCAGAGTATTAATTTTCCAAACGTCATTATTTATCGCTGTTATATTTTTTATATCTGTCTGAATCCCTCTAGGTTGGGCTTTCGCTCTTTTGTTTCGTTTTAAAAACACTACCTGCCCTTCTGATAATTCAGGCGGATTTTCTTTTTTATTGTTTTGTTTAACCATTCGACTTACCGCTACTTGTGAATTGTTACTCACACTTTGGAAAATATTTTTAGCTTGAGTCTGAATTTCTTTCGGGTTTATGAGGTTGCTTTGACTAAAGATCACCTCATTTGGCGTGAAGCCTGTAGAAGAGTGTACCGTGTTATTGCACAAAGCAACTGACAATTCTATGGTAGTTATTGTGTTGGGGCTTGAGATTTTTTTTTTTTTTTAGTGTTAAAGATCTGAATTAACTCCGATGAGGAGGCGTACTCCAATTTAATATTTAGTTTACTTAAAACGTTTCTGAATTGTGTGGATTGGAAAGTGGTCTCGTGATCTGAGACAATAGAATGTGATATTAAAAAGAGAGTAAAATACTTCGTTAGGCATGCCGTTACGTCTGTGAGGTTTTTTGTGTTTATAAAAACCATCTGTAAATGTTTTGAGAAAGCATCAATTATAGATAGGAAGCTCGTTCTATTGATACTGAATATATCAATATGTAGTCTTTCTAAAGGTTTTGTTGTAATTGGCCTAGGTGAAATTTTTATATTGTACGGCTTTCTATCGTACTTGTGTTTATTACAAATAGTACAGGAATTAATGTGAATTTTTATTTTACTGGCCATCTTAGGGAAGAAGTACGACCTTTTAATCTGATTTTCCACTTCTGGTGTGCCCCTATGAGCCCTTTCGTGTTCTCTTACTATAATCGAGTTTTGACGGTCCTCGTTAGTCACGTCCTCTACCATTTTAGTGACGAACACAAAGTGTCCTTTTTTGCGAAATTCTCTCTACATGCTTCCTGAATAATACCGTATATGATTTCCGGAGCTAAAGTTGCAGACTGCCTTCCGTTATGAAATTTTTTGAAATATTGATTGATATCCTCTTTTCTAAATTCTTGCTTTATTATTATTATTCTGTTAATATTCGGGAATACTTCTTCAGTAATTATGGTGTATAATTCGGACAGTCTGAGAATTATTTAATTAATTGGTCGTTCTGCACAATGAATATGGTAGTCATTCGAGGTGTTGGCGGAATGTACCGTTTCCACGTCTGAGTCACTATTTGGTGTATTATTATGCATTAAAGCATTATCTGGGTTAGGTGTTGGCATATCTAGATTGAGAAAGTTGATTTCTTTGTTTTGATTTAATTTAGTTTCATCTATTGGAAGTCTACTAAGGGCGCCGGCCACAACGTTAGCTTTGCCTTCCTTATAAATCACTTCGTAATCAAAATTCTCCAGTTCCAAACGCCATCTAAGGATATTCGAGTTTTTTTCAAACGTAAGGGGTTTATGGTCTGTCACTAAGGTAAACTTGTTACCGTAGAGGTAGGGCTGGTATTTTTTTATTGCCTAAATTATCGCAAGCGCCGTACCTGCGAAAGAACAGCACCTAAAGCGTATTCGGATGCATCCGTCGTTAGGATGAAACGTTTACTGAAATCCGGATAAGCTAGTATTTGGTCCGTGGCAATCATGTTTTTTATTGTTTCAAAAGAATTTACATATTCCGGGTCCGAAACGTTAACAGTAGCTCCTAGTTTTAGAAATTTGGTCAAATTTTTGGAGATTTGGGAGTAATTACGAATGAATCGTCTATAGTACCCTGATAATCCCAGGAACTGTTTGTTTTGTTTTTGTGTGGCTGGTATTGGCCACTCAATAATTTTCTTTATTTTATCAGGGTTCGGTTTAACCCCTTCTTGTGTTATTATATGTCCCAGAAATTCCGTTTCTCGCTTTAGAAACTCACATTTGTCAAGCTGAATTTTCAAGTTGAATTGTGATAAGCGCTTTAGGGCTTCTTGAAGATTCTCGATGTGGTTATTTAGATTGAAGCCCACAACGATGATAACATCCAAGTATACGTCAGATCTTTCCTATTAGTCCGTGTACGACATTATTCATGGCTCGTTGGAAGGTTGCCGGGCCGTTTTTTAATCCAAATGGCATCCGGGTAAACTCGAAGTGTCCTTGGTCGGTGGAAAATGCAGTTTTCTCCTGCGAATTTTTATCCATCGGTTGAAAAATAAGTAGATGTTCCAAGGCTGTCTAATATCTCCTCTATTTGAGGGATGGGAAATTTGTCATTTATGGTCTTATCATTAAATTTCCTGTAGTCAATCACTACTCTGACTTTCCGGGCGCCTGAAGCGTCAGCTTTCTTAGGTACAACCCATATAGGGGAAGAGTAGGGGCTGCTGAAATTTCGAACGATTCCACTGTCTAGCAACTCCTTTATGTGATCTTCTACGCCCTTTTTGAAATGGTGAGGGTACCTGTATGATTTTGTGTATACGGGATCCTCATCTTTAGTATTGATTTTATGTTTAATGATGTGGTAGCAGAGAGTTTTTCATTCTGCTTCAACAGGACTTTTTGATTTTCATAAATGGTCTTTATGAGAATTCTTTTTTCTTCTTTACTTAAATGTTCTGTACGGATCATTTTAGAGATCATTTCTTCGTCTATTAGCTCATTTTTATAAATTTTTATGGGCTGAATCGTCTCGAAGTTGTTCACATTTAAGTTTAGTTTTGGTAGGCATTCCGGTGTTTCTGGTGTATTTGTTAAAATATTTACAGTCGTTCTAAAATTTTCGGATTTATATAATCCAGGTTGTATTCAACTCTGATGAAATTTAAAAATTTTGCCATTTAGCGCTATTGTACTTGTTTCATAATCAATTTTGGCGTCCATGTAAGCCATTGATTGGGAACCTAATATTCCATCGAAGTATTCGTGAAAATTTAGCTCATAGTATGACAGCTTTGGAAGGTTGTGCCCGAAAAAGTTTATTTTGCCTATTTTCGCCACGTCCTGTGTTCCTAAAATGTTTTTTACTTTAGATTTTTCTAATGATAAAAGATGAGTGGGTATTATGTTGGGCTTGATTATGTTTTTATTTGCCCCAGTGTTTATTAGAATTTTTACGTTTTGCCTTGTAATTTTGTTTTGGCAATTTATATAGGGAAGGAAGTTTTATCTTCCGAATCTGAGTTGTGCTCCTCCCAAAAATTTTCGTTTTCCGGATTCGGATTCGAGTTGTTTTCGGAGCCCTCTTTTTCCCACTCAAGATCTGGAAGCGTCTCGTGATTATTGACGATTCTCTTAGTGAAGGTTCTTCTTGATTGCATGGAAGGGTTCACTTCCATAGGTATGGGTTTGTTTCTAACTTGCCCTGACCAACTTTGTTTTTTTATTTGGGGATTTCCATAATTTGGATTAACGTCCCTTCTCTGCTGGAAGTAATTGGGCCTATTTTGAACATTGGCCCTTTTCGAGTTTGCCATTATGGTCTCGTTGGAACTGAATTTGCACAAGAAAGCGTAAGCCTCTTCAATGCTTTTCGGCTTTGTGGCTTGCGCATATCCGAAATAAGGTTTTTTTAGGCCGGAAATAAATGCGGCTAATGCATCTTTTTCAATGAAGCTACATATCGCGTGCCAAGAGCAGTTGTACATCGGGTTCTGCTTAGCTAGCGACTTAATATTTTGAATAATTTCTTTTGTTCCATTGAAGAAAGTATGTATGGACATACCTTCTTCTTGTTTGTTGCCCCAAAGCTGGGATTTAAAATATGGGAGTTCTTGTTTGTCTCCTAAAGCATCGATTAAGGTTTTTCTGATATCCGAAACATTTTCTGGATCTCCTGCAAGGCAGAGTATGTCTTTAGCCTTGCCCTCAATTTTGTTCTTGACTGCTTGCAGATACATTTTGAACTGTTGAGGTGGGACTATTCCGTCGAACATGACAAGTGTCCCCTCGGCAGTTCTAAGCCACGAAGTCACTTGTTTTTTATTTCCATCAAAAGATGGACAAATACACTGTATTCAACAATATTTAAGTAAGCTGATTTCTTAAGAATTCGAGTGGGCAATGACTTCATGTAGGTGGTATACGTTGTGCGCGGTGTGTGCCTCAGTTATTAGATTGAACACCCTATAATAAATGATCCTTTGGATCTTGTTAAATAAATGGATTTGGGATATGCAAAACTGGCAACTCACTGTGTTGTACATCGACCGTAGCTCTTCTGTTGGAGACAACTACCACTTGTTGGGTTGAAATTCAGAAATAAAATTATTAAATATCATTGAAATGATCTGGTCTTTCAGAACTTGTAATTTTCAAAGTTTATCACAATTTGTTCATCAAAATTACACCGACAGTGGACTAGACAGTTATAGATTTCATAGGTTACGACAGTTATAGATTTCTTAGGTTATCCATGATCTTATACAGTTGTATCCCCAACCGAATTTATTTATCCGCTTGGAAATTGCGGTAATTGAACGCAATTCACTTCTCTCTCGTAAAACCTGTTGGTTTCTAGTTTTTTTTCGATTTACCTAGCTCAAACATTTTTTTTTATTACCCCGATTACTAGTTGCTATGCCAATAAGTGACTTGAAACGAAAGAAACAATTAAAAGCTGTCATTTCGAGTCGTGTCAAATTTTGAAGTGACTAGAAAAAACATAAAATACGCCGAATTTCGTTTGAAGTGACTACGATAATAAATATGCTAGTTATTTTGAAAGGCAGGCGACTACCATTTCATATTCAAAGAGTCACTTGAAACGACAAACGACACGACTAGCGTAATCGAGGTGTACAATTTTATTAGTAACATAGAAAGACGTTGCAAAATGTGATCAACACATTTGTGACCAACTTGTAATCATAAATGGTCACCATTTTGTGCATATTTTCTATCTTCCATACTGCGGCAAGTAAGGCGGAAGCGCAACACGTCACAATATTAAAATATGCAAGTTTAAAGTTGTGATACAATTTTTTGTATTATCATTCCCCCTATAGACATTTATATGCACGCACATGGTACACAAGACACAACCTTGCGCAAGCAAATGCAATTCAAAACTAACAACGAAATTATTTACGAAAAATACAAAACAAAAAATATTTTCGTTTTCTGTGTGTACAGCCCACAAAATAAATGTTTATCTTTGGGTTTGATTATTTTTTCGTAAATATAAAAAACTATTTCGTTCTGTGTCGCTTAATGTGTAATTTTATTATTGACCGCAAAATTTATATTGGCGCTATTCCAGTTTTTTGGGGTTTGCGCTAGAGTTCTCTTATTGTGTATATTCTCTGATAAAACCATATTTTTTGGTACATGGAAGTGGCGCTAACTAGGCGGCGTTTAAAACGCCAATAGGGTTCGTATTTGGTTTTATCGAGGTCACTTTAAACGCATTTGGTTTGAGTTTTTGCTATTTCGAACAGATTTTAAGTTCAGTGTATATTTTTTTGGGGATTTATTTTTTAACCTCCATTTTGAATTTTATTCGTTTTTTAATATTTTTTCTTGACTCCAGTAGTACGTTTACACCTTTGTTACAGTTTGGTTTATCGTCTGTTTATGTTTTTAGTTTTTATTTTTGTGTTTTTTTTTGTTCTTAACTTTGGTTTTTGTATTTTAAATAAAATATTTGTTTGTATAAATATATATATATATACAACAAGGTATATAATATTTATATTGTGTGTTTTATGTGTACAAAAAATATTGTAAATAACCGAGCTATATAAATCAAGAATATACGATTATTGTGATGTGCTGTGTTCATTTTCAATGTGTCTTGCAATCGAATTTAATTCGAATCAAAGAAATCAAAAATAGTTTCTAATTCTATTTGGTGCCTTATAACATTTATGTGCTTTAATTAAATAAATTCAAAATAATTAATTTAAATCACGTATCCATGTCTCTTACTAAAAGTGTTTAGTGTGTAAAATTTAAGTATATAGCCTTTTACATATACAAATTTAAAATTTGTGTTGTGGTAGGAATATTTAATGCCAACAAAGCATTTATATATAAACGAAAGAAAGCGTATAACCATACGCACACACACAATCATAAATAAATAAATAGAAGAAACAGCAACAACTGTGATTTTCGAAGTTAAATTTTGACGGCGACAATCGCTTTTGAATGAAAATTATATGAATGTGTAAGTAAATGATTTTTTAATTATTCCGATCGTGAACCACACGAATCATTCATTTACCGCAATTGTAAATTATTCTTTAAATATTGGGCCTCTGTGCTAAAATGAATAACTGCGTACTTAGTCAGCGACGAAGCCACGGGGTGACTCGCTTCGACTTATATACAAATATATAACACACCATATATAACATATTACAATATCAAATACAACTATCTTATGAATAAATTACGTTTACGGCGTCTAAACTAGATTTTAGGTGTGTATTGCTATTGTATGTCGTAATATCGCAAAACAGGTGCGCGCGTAGTACAAAAATGGCAAATTTTCTTGACTTAATATAGAGATAGAAGATTATTTGATTATTATTACAATTATTAATTACCATTGGTACAAGTCTGGACTAAAATAAAACGGAATATACGCATGCGTACCGAAATATAAACAAATCCAGTTTGGAAACACTTTATTGTAGTTCCTAAAGATGTGTATTATGCATCCCACTCACATTTTAACGAATTTCGCGTAGGTACCGCTATTGTAAAAGAAAAACGTCATAAATTACAATTGTTGATATTTTGGCAATATTTGAAACGTCATTAAATTAAACATATTCTACTGTTTATTGACATATTACTAAATACAAAATGGCGTCGATAATATTATGCTTACACCAATCCAACACTTGTGACTGTCGGAAGAAATAAAATAAGAATACAGTTTCATGTTTCGTTGATAAGCTATATATGTATGTAGTGTATACGTTTTACAAAGTCAGGGTTTTTGAAGAATTGCTGTTTTCCGAAAACTTCTATCGATATGCGAATTTAAATATGCGTATAATTTCTAGATTGGACGAAGGCGTACCGAAATGCATGTATTTTCCACTATTCAAAATAAATTCAGAAAATTATCGGTTTGTCATTGATGCGGAACTAGCCCTGCCCAATTGCAGTAACATATTTTATACCTTCTATCAGCTACAGTCTTAAGTTAATAATTATTCAAAACTTAGTTACACAAACCTTCAAATGCAATCAAAGAGCTCCAACTATGATTTACTATCTAAACGACATATAAAAGTAGTAATTGGCTGGAGACTAATTAATTTAGATGATTCGGGATTATAGACGAATCAACTACAACTTTGTGTAGCATACCAATTTTCGATGGTAGTAAAATTTGATTAAGACAACAGCTGATTTCATTTCATTGTTTTACAACAAAATACAAACTGCAGCGATAATTGATTCGCAAATTGATTCGTTAGCTATAAGGCTTTAAGTAATAAATAATATTTTTTTAAATTGCCAATGGGTTTATTCTTGAATCTTTCTACATAAGAAACTAACAAGAAGTATTCAAATCTTAAGCTAATTACATTTTTTTAGTTTTAACCAATGTTATTACTTAACATTAGTGTTCACAATTTAAGTTAGATCCTACTTATAAGCGTAATCTACACATTTAATGATTTTACAGGTTCAATAGCCCGAGTGGATCTGCTCTTCTCAGTCGTTTAAATCGCGGCTGTTTTTAGTATATCCCGGACCAATTGGTAATTCCTTGGAGCATTAGCGATACATCGAAGTATTTTCGCTTAAGTTCGTTGCAGGAGTTCTCTATTTGATGCACTGGAGGATCCCCATAACTGAATACCATATGTCCATATTGGCTTGATTAACGCTTTGTATAGTAAAACCTTATTGTCTAATGATAACTTGGATTTTATTCCTATATCAGCCAATACATTTTGGAAAATGTTATTTTTATTTGGTTGAGCTTTGCTTCAATATGTTCCTTCCACGTTAGCCGTCTATCCAGGTGTAGGCCTAGGTATTTGACTTAGTTTGTTGAGGAATATATACACCGTTTAATTGTACTGGTGAGCAGGAGCGTTTGAGCGCCAGATCTTGAGCCAATCCTCAATTTTGCTCAGATGACTTTGCACTTCTCTTGAGGCTGGATCATCAGCAAATGTTGATATTATTACATGGTCGCTAACAGGTAAGTCTGCCATGTACAACATGTATAAAATAGGTCCCAGAACGCTTCCTTGTGAGACTCCTGCGCTTATATCATTTAGGGAAGGTGTTGCACCATTTTGTTGGACCATGTATTGTCTTTGGAGGAGTTAGTTTTCCTGAACTGAGTGAATATTCTTCGGCAAGAGCGCTTTAAGTTTATATATTAGTCCATCGTGCCAAACTTTCTCAAATGCTTGTGCTATATCCATGAAGACAGAAGAACAGTATTGCTTTGCCCCAAAGGTCTGTCTGATTGCATTTACAATTCTATGAACTTGCTCTGTGGTACCATGTTGGTTTCGGAACCCAAATTGATCGTCTGGAATGATTTGCCTTGCTTCTAATACTGGTTTCAGTTTTGCTATTAACATTTATTCAAACAGCTTTGAATCATTGTCTCATTGTGATCAAAGATACCTTCCACATTTGAGGCATATGACTAGTTCGCATGATTGCATTAAAATGTAGGTTATTAGTTTTATGCATTTGTCTGGTAATTCCCTTATGATTTTTCCAATGCAAGTTTTGATGGTGTTCTTAACTTTCTTCCATTCAAACTTTATAGATTTATAGGATGAATCATCATCCATCTGGTGAGACAGCACGATATTGTTAGTTCTTTCGTGTGGTGAAAACACCGTTTTTAGATGTGCAGCGAAAGCATTTGCCTTTTCTTCATCGCCTCTCGCCCAATTTCCAGTTGGTAGTCTAATCGGTGGATTCGACTTTGTAGACCCTTTTAGGTTTTTTGTTGCCTTCCACAAAGAATAATCAGTCTTCTCGGTTGCCGAGGGTACACTTAAATAATTCTGGACAAATTGGGTTTCTTGTACGTGCAGTGCAAATTTCAGGGTTTTGATAGCTCGATTTAATTTGCATTTCAACAAAGGTGATTTTGTTTGTTGCCATTGCAGTCGAATTTTCCGCTTTTCCTGGATTAGTGACTGGATATTATGTGATAATTTATTAATTTTTTCAGAATTGTTGATGATTGGTGAAGCCTTTTCAGCTGATATTTACAGTGCCTCTTTTAGCTTTTCTGCAGCCACATCAATATCTGTTGGTATTTTTAGGGGGCTATCAAAATGATAATTTTGTTCGAATAGTCTCCTATATTGATTCCAATCAGTTCGTTTGTTTGTCAGACGTTTCGCTGTTTCTGATTTTAAGCCAACGTACTCATTGATACTATTATCTGTGAATGATCAGACGACAGATCATAGCGGTGGCCTTAACATACGTACACGCAATGCCTTTGGTTACACGAAAATCAATTAGATCAGGTACTTTCTTTGTATCCGTGGGCCAGTAAGTAGGATGACCGGTAGATAAAAAAATCAAGGGAATATTCCTCTCATAAATAGAGTATCCATTAATTTTGAAGTAGTTCTTGTTGGTGAAGCGTGTTTCAGATATTAACGTTATGTCAATATTGTACTCAATGAGAAATGCTTGAGCCTCCGCTTTATGCTGCGCTAGGCCGTTTGCAGTCCATATTGCTAGTTTGAAGAGAGTCATTTTTGATTTTTAACAACTATCTGCATCAGCGTGTTCATATTCTGCATCAATCGATCCATATAGTTCTCTCCATCACCGCCATGAAGCTTTGCATCATACCAGATAGCCTGTTTAAAGCTGATGAGATGTTACCTCCCTCACTTGCCTCCACTTTTGGGACAGCACCCCTAAGTACACTTGCGTACGAAACCCCGTGATGCACACTACTGTTTACCTTTATATTCTGGGTTCCTTTTAGAACTTTAGCTTCTGAATGTAGTTTAAGCAATCGTTGCTCAGCTCGCTGTCTAGGATTAATTCTCCTTTTCAATTCAATATAAACTGGGCAACCTCTATAATTCCATCGCAGTTACTGCGTTTTCTGACAGAAAATCCCCACATATTACACAAACATCGCTGAAAGTGAAATAAGCTTTAGTGTTGCCATATTCTTGGCACGTAACACACTGTACCGGTCCAGTTCTTTTTCTGGGTTCTTGGACAGTCATTCTTCTATGTAGAAGGTATTTTAGATCATATATTTCATGCTTCCGTTTGATTTTTTTATTATCTGGTTCTAATTCCAGACGGAATATTGGCTGTGGCACCTTTTCCCGATTTATAATAATAGTTATAGATTTAAGACGGAACTTTTTTTCAGCGAGAGCCACTTGCCCTTTTTGGCACTTTAGTTGATAAGTATAGTAGTGTTTTCCCACTTCATCAAAATAATTTATCAAAGCCTTGTATGCCTCAATATTTGACGGCTGAATTTTAGTTTCTTTTATATTTCCTCGTTTAACGCCGGAAATATAAAAGTTACTCTCCGTTAAAGGGTCGATGGTTCTTGCCAAATAATAAAGAGATACATGTGCTGGTTTTAACCGAGACTTGGTTACAGGCTTCGGGTAGGATTAGTGCAACTAATTATAAATGTTATAGACTGGATAGAACTGAACTGAGTAGGAGAATTCAGCATTCTCTTCTTCCGTGGTACAAGACAAATGTAATTGAGTACCTAGGCTTTAATATAATGTGTGAATCTGGAAGTTTGAAATTAATAGCAGTGTACTTTCCCGGTGGCTTTCTTACGAACCATCAATTGAACAATTTCAAGTCGAATCTAAACTTAATTTGTAACTCTCAAGAGAGTTTATTTGCATGCGGGGGATCTGAATACACGGCACAGGTTGTGGGGTTGCTCAAAACCTAATAAATCTGGTCATATAGTGCACGACATAGTATCGAATCGGGGTCTAAGGGTTTATTATCCTATAGTACCCCTACCTAGATCCCTTATTCTTGAAGGCGCCAACCTTCTACCTTGCATATAATTTTAACTAACAATATCCATACTATCACAAAGCCATTCACAGCATCCCAATTATGTTCTGACCATCGTGCTATTCTATTTCAAATAAACACAACGATTTGTCACAGAAAGCGGCCCCTGTGATATTTTGTTATAGAAAAGCTAATTGGAAATGGTACAGGAAAAAATTACAAAATTCTATTTAAAGTCAAAAATGTTCGCAGGCGTAAATGGCAACGAACTAGGGATCCGTTCATCAAGCGGGTTTATCTTGTATTGAACACGTTACTCAGTGAATTTGACACTGGGTCAAAACCCTTCTGCTCTACCAAGGTCATAAAAAATAACTAGACTTTTACCACCTTTAAAGCATGATAATCGGTTGCTCATTACTGATAAAGAAAAAGCAAACGCGTTTGCTTCTGTTTTTAGTCGCATTTGTACAGTCCTTAACGAATCTCCTTTGGCAAACATGATAAAATCGTCCATTACGTATCTCAATGGTTCTCCAAATGATCACATTGAATATACCAAACCAGCTGAAGTGAAATTGATCATTAAATCACTTAAAACCAGGAAAAGTCCCGGTGTTGATAATGTAAACAATTTACAGTTAAAAAATGATTCTCGTAATTTGGTAATGCATGTTTTAATTTAAACTATTTCCCACAGGATTGGAAACATGCCTTAGTAATTCATGTGCCCAAGCCAAATAAAGATAACGGTAACCGAATGAATTATAAACCGATTAGCCTTCTTTGCTCAATATCAAAAATATTTGAACGCATAATTTTGTCAAGATTACAAAATCATCTTATAAGCGACTCAATATTGCCAAATGTACAATTTGGGTTTAGACAGTTCCATTCAACTAATCATCAAGCCAAGCGATTGGTCCATAGCATTCAGGATAATCTTCGTAACAAGCTTTCCTCCGGAGTTGTCTTGTTGGATATAGAAAAAGCCTTTGATAGCGTGTGGCACGATGTCCTAATACATAAGCTAATGCTGTTAAATACACAAATCTACATTGTAAAATTGTTGAAGGATTACTTGAGTGATCTAGAACATTTTCGGTTAAACTACTAGGTACAAGTTCTAAAAAAATGACTGTACGTTCAGGCGTTCCACAAGGAGCTGTATTGAGCTCAACATTGTTCAATATTTTTATTCATATATACCAACCCCGCGCGATGGTGACCTACTACTATATACTGATAACTAGCTCTAATCTTTAGTTCCAAGAATCCGAGTCAATTTATTTTGACTCTGGAAAATGGTATTTAATATAAGAAATGCTTACTTCACCAAATGGAAGATAAAATCTACTTCCATTTGGTGACTTTTCTACTTCTACTCTCCTATATGGCTAATTTGGATTATCGCTTTATACGCTACTATTAAATTAAGTAAACACCACCTAACAGAAATCCCATAGTACAACACAACCAACAAAGCCGTGGTAGGTAGATCTAAGCAATGCTTTCGAGCTCAAGGGCCTAAATAGAAATAACTTCCGAATATATAGTCTTTCATATGCTATACGAGCCTATGAATATTGAGGTTGAGGTACAGCTAGAAGAATGAATTCTGAGCGAATTACAAACAAATACTTTCTTTACCAGACCACTGAGCCGTAATATTATTTCTGTAATATTGAACGAGTTCGGAACTAAAGCCGACATAAGTGATCATAGTTTTGTACTCTCAAAATTTCGGTTTATGCCTAAATATTATACTCGGACACTAACGAAAAGATACGTTAATTACAAAAAGGTTAATGAGTCCTTTGAATATCTTGTAATGATTACCGTATTTGACGTCAAAAATCATGAGTCTACTATAGAACGGATTTTTGTTATGTATAATAAACTTGTTCTACAGTTCTCCGCATTGAAGGCAGTAAATGTAAACATTAAAAACGCAAGTGTTTGGCCTTAGATGACTCTTGATCTCTATGATTTAATTAAACTTAAAAACCGTACTTTGAAGCGTTTTAAAAGGAACAGTACTAATTAAGAACTTAAACATTAATTAGATTTGTTAAATAGGAAGATCAAAAACGGAAAACATTTTGCAAAGATGAAATAACTCCGTTATTTGTAATGATGCTGAGTATCATGATCTTATTGCTACTGTTAATATATTTAATCGCAGTTTTGTTAACTTTGTTGATTCTTCTGTATCAGCAAGTAGTTCTAGCCCAGGCTCAGATGATTTATATAAATTTCATACTATGGCGCCTTCGTATTTCTTTTCGCCCATTTCCTGCAGCGAACTATCGAATTTAATTTCAACTCTCAGTAATACAAAGGGTGGTGATTATGATAACATTCGTAATGTGGTTCTGAAGAATTATTCGCCAATTTTTTCACAATTACTTGCTGATCTATTTAATGTGGTTTTGGAAACCGGAAATGTTTGGAAATTGTCTTAAAATTGCTAAAGTGACGCCAATCTTTAAGTCTGGAAATTCCAAGCTAGTTAATAATTATCGTCCAATTTCAGTTTTGTTGGTATTTGACAAAATTTTAGAAAAAATTATTGCTAACCGGATGGCCGATTTTTTGAATAAATCTAGTTTTTTCTAGATTTGGTCCTAACAGACATTACAGATTTGATCTATCGTAATTTTGACAGGAACAACTATATATCTGGCGTATTTCTTGATCGTCGTAAAGCTTTTGATTGTATAGATCACAGATTAATTATTCAACAATTACAAATTTATGACTTCCGTGGCCTATCATACAAACTTTTAGTAAGCTACCTTAGTAATCGAAAGCAGTTTGTGATTCTAAATGGTGTAAAAAGCTCCACTTTAGGTGTGAACTGTGATGTTCCACAAGGGAGTGTGAAATGATATGGCCAATTTACAGTTCACGAGTCGTATTAGAATGTTTGCTGACGATACGGCCCTCTTCTATGAATCCAGAGATTGTCAGATAGCAATGTCACATATGCGGGATGATATTATTTTACTTTTGGATTTTCTTCATTTAAACAAAATATTAGTTAATTTTAACAAATAATTTTTCACTCCCCACGCCTGCGACACATTGAGTTACCACCACTTCGAGTAGCAAATTGCACCATAGAGTGAGTGGACAAATTCAACTACGTTGGAGTAATATTTGACAAGTATATATGACGTGAGATAACCATATTCTATTTGTATTAAAGTTTGTCCATTTATTTGCTTGATTAGAAAATTGGCTGATTTTGTTCCAGTACATTTGTTAAAAAAATTATTTCTCATTTATTCATACCCGATTCTCATACGCTTCTTCTGCCTTTGGTTCAGTTGTTAAAGAGAAACTGAATAAATTGCAGATTTTACATAATGGGTGCTGTAAAGCAATGTATAAACTGCCTCAGTTATTTCCTACTGTGGAGCTCTATCGAACTGTTGCTATAGGCATTCTCCCAATTAAGTCAATTTTTGAGGTGTCCATCTACATGTGTAAATGTCTACACATCCCATCATTAATTCGACTATACATTTCGAATTTCTAGGAACTATAGCGCAGGTGCTATCTGCCGCCTTGGTAAACTGAGTCAGCTTGAACCAAAGCTGGAAGAATAACAGCCGAATAGTTGCTATCATATCCGGTTAAAGTAAAGTTAATCGAGCTGTCCTCATCTTTGAATTATTCCTTATATACGATAGCCTGACCTACCTCGTTGCAATGTAAATTAACTTTAAAGCACAATATTTAGTTGATGAAGCATCTTCTTACCCAGATCCAATTTCAGAACGGGAACAAACCCACATAACCGTAACTCTATTATTGGAATAAAGAAGATTAATAAAATGTTTGCATTTCTTGGTACGAGTAGCACTGCTTTACTGTTGATACTTTTACGTAGATAAGTGATTTTTGATTCACCAATCGCATAATGTGTGGACGCTATCAGTTAAGACAGAAACGCAGTACAGTAAAACCTACTAAAACCGAACATACGGTTCAACGAGAAGCAGCAGTTCCAATTGAGTTGCTAAGATTAAGCTCGGGTAACATTTTTTCGTTTACTACAGCGATTTTAGGTACCAATAAATCGTAGTAATTAAAGATTTGGCGATGCCCCACAGTCGAACCACAATTGTTCCACGCCAAATGCATCATCTTGTTCGAGTCAGACGATCAAGATGTACCTAGAATAAAGTACAACGGAGTCGATATAAGCTAATAATTAGATTCCAGAGTGTAGCTCCGATAGCAAGTAGTATCTTGAAGGATTAAATCTTTAGTGTCAAAAGTAATACCAAAATCGCCAAGGATATTGAAAGACGAATGAAAATGTTTGAGCAACCTACCGCATCTAAGCTGTCAAGGTTCTCCAAACCGAGAATAGACTCAGTCTCAGAATCCATGTGTTACGAAAAGTCAGCAGCATTTAGAAAAAATGTATGATGAAAGAGCATACTTGTAGAGTTAAAAAAAGTCTGGGGTGATATTCTATAATTGGTTGCAACATGTTTTGAAATACTTCAATGACTGGGCTGTCTATCTAATTACAAAACAAATCGTACCCGTTAGATAGAGGTTTGTTAAATAAATTACTTACGCTCTTGCTTATGTCGAATTATTCCATACATCTTGAACGGAATATAAAGCTATACTTTGGACACTGTCACAAGTTTGCGCTGAAAATTACTCATAGCAGCTACCGCAATCCTTGAAATCGGCTTCTCATACAACAGCGAATACCAATGTGATTGCACATAAAAATGTTATGCCTCGATGTAGTTAAACTGAAATTAATTTACTGCAATAATGTAACCGGCTGCATTTACATTCGGTCGATGTACTTGGCGAAATTGATAACAAGAATTGAACAATGAGGTAAATGTTTGCGAATGGGTTCGCGATCGACCGATGTTCGTTTGTGTTGATGGTATTCCTAAAACTCTTGCCACGTTAACTCGTTTACGTTTTATCGAACGGTACGAGCTAATGAGAAATTTGTCGATTTCATGTTTTTTTTATTATGTTTTCAAATTTCGGATTCTACCATCAACTAACCCCTATCCAATATAATTACTTTTAGTAATAATATACGTGTTATATAATTAATCAACGACAAATTAGTACTAGGTAATACAATATTTAATCGGTTCACTGTTAATATATTTAGGGACATAACAATTTTGTATTTTAATACGAACGCAACCTTGAACATTTTTCATGATCTGTCAACGTCAAAACGTTAAAAATTGCTACCGTAATTCTGAGTCGGTGATCGCAACTTTAAGAGCGGCTACTCCAATTTTCGGTCGTAATAATCGTTCCTCAGCCTATGCGTACTATAGTGAATAAATTCGAGTAAAAATATGCACTTTTGGATGTTCCTCTGCCAGTGAGACAACGCACCGATCGATGCGTCATTCAGGAATTGGGAGTTTAGGAATAGGGAATCTCTCAAACCACATTTTGTCGCCCTCGAACAGGGTAAGTAGAGCGCTTGCTCTGTTATTCGAGGGTCCCAGGTTTGATTCCCGGTGGTGACCAGACAAACAAAAAACTTCATGACTGGGTGGTTTTAATGTGTTATGAGTTATATGTACGTGTTTCAAAATATCTCAAGCCGTAGTTGTAGGCATTTCGTCATAAATATTTGTTGGTTTACACACTTACAAAATCAAATTAACTCAAGGACTGAAGACTTGATCATTTGAAGCGCCGAAACTTCTCCGAATTTCATCGAAAAATCATCTTCAGCTCATATTTGGCGAAATGGCTTGTGGTTCAAAATACTCCATTACAACCACAAAAAATGACCCAAAAATTGTAATCTCGAGAAATGGTCCGATTGAATCGTCACCTCTCGCTCATGCGATTTAACGCCATTGGATTTCTTTTTATGGGGTTACGTTAAGTCGTTGCTTTATGCCAACAACGTTAGAGGAGCTCAGGGACAATATCAAACGTAAAATTGCCGACGTTCCGAATCGATCGCTTTTATTTTAAAATAAATCAATTTCGAATAATTTTTAAAGTTAAATTTCTATGCATGGATTATGTCGGATATTTCTTAAAGAGTATTTCCAACACCAAAAGGTGTATATAAAATGAGTAACAAGACTACAAAAAATATTTGCTCCAATAATTGTTGTTTTCTGTGTAGTTTTCAAAGAATAGTCTTGGGTTACTACCCTTAACCTTCATTTGCCTCTCGCGTCATTTTTGTTCAACTGTGTAATTCATTTCCAAATATTTTAAAAATTATAGTAGGTACAGATATGTTGTTTAACTTCACTTACTTAAATTTGGATAAGATATAAAATTAAAAAAAATAATAAATTTTTCATTCTTCGGTAACATTTAATTTTTGGTGAAATACTTTCGCTTTTCGAATCCGAGAAACTGACAAATAAAACGTAATTGTTTGTATCGCATTTGCCCATTTTGCTTTTTCAATTTTTTTTAAACTCTGTTTTGTAAATTTTAATTGTTGTATTACAAAAATTATAAAATGTGTTAATAGGACAATTTACTTTTATTTTATTTTATTAAACACAAAATTGTAGTTCTGTTTGAAATAGTTTGTATTGATTGAAAATGACACGAAGAACTTTAGGTTCGAGAATTTCACTTTTTCTTGATTTTATAAACGACGAGATATAAATTATCGTTGTAGTAATCTTTATGTTACTGACAATCCGTTTTCATGACAAATTTGAGTGAATTTCAATATTTAGGTTTAGTTGAAATAACATCTAGCTAAAAATGCTTATTCTTTCATTTTGTTGTAAATGTTTATCACCATATTTGTATCGCATTGACAAATAAAACATCATTACATAACACTAAACTAATTTTATATTCAGAAATTATCAACAAAGAACTTTATTTATTTATTTTTTTTGAAAAACATTTTGGATAAATAAATTTTATTTGTACGATAAATTTTAGTTAAAGAAACTATCAGATTTCGTAAATTAATGCATTTTCTATAATATGATGATACTTGTATATTCTCGAACTTATGTTTAGAAATACAAAACTTTAATGTACACATTTCATGTTATCGTCGTTCATAAAATGCCACCAAAGGATTAATCCAAGATTCTTCTAGTCAGTATTAAAATTTTTGAATATACTTATGATTGTAAGTCACTTTTTAATAAACTGAAGGCAGATATAACGCTTACTGACAATCAGAGGTTCATAACATACATATGTAATTAGGAATTCTGAAAAGAGCTGTGCCGGTAATTTGAGCCAACACAGAGAGTTGCGATACTGATTTTTTTCAAAACAAGTTCTTCAATTGTTATTTTCATAATACATAACTGTTTCTGGTCAGAAAAACAAATGGCGGGTGAATATGTTGTGACCGAATGTATACATAGATCTCGAATACACCTTACTTAATTTCTACCGAATCTTTTAATTCTTGCAAAAATGTATAAACCTAATATGGTGGCTGCCACTTCCGGTACACAAGTTTTTAACTAATTTCTTAAGGATCTTCCAATTTATGAAAAAAGCTTAAAGTATGAAGTTTCATTCCGAAAAACCAAGCCGCCTGGACTGTAGAGATGCCGAATTTTGATGAAACACATTTTTTTTATCAAAACTCGCATATTCCGCCTAAATTTTGGAAAACTGGTCTGGATCGATATTGTTGCAAAATTAATTTAGAATCTTTTAGTTCATAATGGTTTTTCTTGTAAATGATTTACTTTTCAAAATATTTTTGTAAAAAACGAAAAAGCTCCTCTGGAAGCTGCCTATTCTGGTGAACCGATTTCGGCTAAAAATCAATTTATGAAGAAAGCTGAATTCTGAAAGGTCCAAACTGAATTGGACCGATATTGTTGCAAAATTAATTTGGAATCTTTTAGTTCCTAAATCACTGGGATTTATGGAAAGAGCTTAAGTATGCAGTTTCACCTCAATTTGTCTGGGCTGTAGAGAGGACACATACATAGTCTGCATAGCACCACAAACACAGGAAACTTTTAGAAAACCATTTTTTCAAACTGAGGCGCCAAAATTTTGCATGATTACTATATTTAGTAATAAGTTAATGTTTACAGGTATTGGCACTTCTTTGTGATAACACTAGCTAATTCATAACCGTGGGTCAGTACCGGCTAATTATCCATACTCAAATTTACATCGTTGCTCTGTTTGTTAAATTTGCTTTCGTTACTAAAAAAACCGAACAAAAAAATACAAAACAAAACCAATAATTCTAGAAGAGGAAATGCATTATCTCAAAACGTTTTGTGCAACATTTCAATATACTTACGAGTATGTATTTGGTGAACTACTCGTAGATGTGCAATTTTTGATTTTGGTTTGATTTTAGTAGTAAGTGATTCTTAGTGATTAAATAAACATTTTTTACATTTTTAGTGTGTACAAATTTTTATTATAGCCTATCAAAAAAGTTAATTGTGTCAAACTCTCATAATAAATTACTTCATCAACGGAAATATTGACAGTGAACCGGAAATGTATGTATTTTTTTATAAAATGGAAAATAATGAAAAATATTCTGATAAACCGAATATTGCTTGTGCATCAACTAATTTTATTGTATACATTTCAATTATCTGTAGCCTTTTCCAGTAATCCTCAAGTTTATAAATTATGGGTATGTTCTTGCCATTATCTTCTTCTCACATATATTTGAACTTACAAAGACATAAACCAATAATCGGATGGTAATGTTTTCGACATATTATAATCTAACCTCTTTAATCAACCAAAACGTGATCTAATCTAAATTTTATCATTGTCCAATTATATTGTGGAATATGCCTAAGGTTAGTAAGAAATAGCGACGAAGTACATTTCGATTTGGCTGGATTTGTTAATAAACAGAATAGCCGCTATTGTGGCACTGAAAACTCTCAATTAACCAAAGACCACTACACTCTCGCAGAGTAACTTTATGGTGCACCATTTGGGCCGGCAGCATCATCTTTGAGGATGCCAGACTCAATACTGTAACAGTTACTAGTGATAGCTAGCTATCGGAATATGTTGGAAAACTTTATTGTGTCCGAATTGGATCAATTAGGCCTACAGAAATTGTGGTTCCAACAAGACGGTGTCCCATTACACACAGCTCGTCGCCCTACGATGTAAACTTTGCGAGAAATTTTGCCCGGCTGAATAATGCCATAAAGTGGTGATATCGACTGGCCTCACGAATCCTTATTTGACCCCTCCCGATTTCTTCCGATAGGGGTACTTGAACTAACCACAACCTCGATGCTAAGGACAACAGATAGCAAGCAGAAATTGAGAATAAATTGAAATTTTCACAAGAGATAATGATATTAATGCTATTAATGATAACATTCGCCAAAACAGCTAATTAACAGTTATAATTGGTACGGAAAGGTTCAAATAATGTTTTATTTTTTGCACAAAACGAAATTGTGTGCAGTCTGATTGTGTGCAGCTAAAAGTCTGATATGTTTAGCTTTCATATTTTTTGGGTTTTTTATCTTGGAATAAATAACTTGGTAATGGCTAGTGAAATTTTTGGCCAGTTAGTGGTTCGAGCAAACAAATTATAACATTCGAGACTTTGTCGAGGAAACGTTTATAGTGATCAGGTCAGAATAAAACGTTAACATCTGAAAACGAACTAGCTTAACTGAGAAGTGGGTTAGGAAAACTAACTACCTATACTTAAGTAACATTATAAACAGAAGGTTATGTTCGTGAAATTATTAAGTTTAAAGTATTAGGTGTAGTTTTTGAAATTATGACCTTCGGGGACAATCTTAACAGAGAATCCGCAAAGTATACAAATAATTTCCATCCCAAATGAGTCTCTTGGAGTATTTGCATGTCTTTATTATGTGTGACGTTGAGGAGACGTGATATAACGATTAAAAAATCGGATAGTAAACGTTTTACTTATTTATGTGCATTCCATTCGATATTTTCAGTTATGTTCGTAAATTTTAGTGATGCTTGTGCTATAATAATAATTAGAACAGCTTTCGAGTGAAAGGGACGACAGGTTAACGTTGAAAAAAATTTTAAAAGCTGGCTTTTGATAATCTTTTTCGCAGTACAAATTGCACTAAGCTTCTTCTCAGTACATTGTCAGTACAATGTAGAAAATGCATAAACTGGTTGTTAGTTCCAATTCAAGCTGGATTAGAATTCTATCTAAGTTGTTAAGAAATTTCGAAGTGCTATTCAATAAGACGAAGAAATATAGCCTTGTTTAATTAAGCAATACCAAATTCCTAAATGCGTTCACAATTCATGTTAGTATCCCAATCTAATATGACCATTATTTGTTACAAAATGGCCAAATTATACTAAACATAGCCAAAATCCCAAATTTCAGCTAAAATTGATGCAAGAATTTCAATCCAGCTCTACCGCCTAAATTTGACCTTGATTGGTCAAGAAATGGCCAAGTTCCATTTAGAATGGTCTAATTCCAGAACTTCACGTTACATCCACGTAAAAATCCGAATTCAGCTGTACTTACCAAAATTAACCATATTTTTTTTAGGAGTAGTCTAGTTACATTCAGCATGACCGAATTCCGGAACTTCGATCAAAATGCAAGTTAGGATCCAATTCTGCATACCAAATTTGACAATTATTATTAAGAAATGGCCAAGTTCCATTAAGCATGGCCAAATTCCAAAAATTCTTGGAAAGTTCGTGTTGCATATGCAAATCACATCTCATAATGTGATCAAGATCAATCGAGAAATGACCAAGTCCTTAATAAAAATGTAGATAAAAAATATTTTAAAATGTCTTAAAGATTTTGTAACATTTGAAAAGCGGGATTTTTGAAATGTCGGGATTTTGATAACAATTCGGGCTTTCGTACTGATTCCGTGCACTACTTTCTATATCTTCTTCATCTTCTAACCAATATCTGAGTTAATTCTTGCTTATCATTTGTTCACCTTTTTCTTAATGGTGATTTGGAAATATTTGTGCTCATTTCTGCACAATATGGAAAGTTACTTACTTTATTTAATTTAGGGTACATGGTAAAAGAACCAGAACATCTTAGTTATGTCTGGTCCTTTTTGAAAAAGGTTGCTCGATTTTTAAATGCAAATAATACAAGTTGTGTGTGGTATATCCTCACAATTTTTATTTTACTTGAAAAAATATCTTATGGCATTAAGTATGGAATATAACGTCGATCAAATGTCCGCCGCGGCTTTGCTTGGGGGCACGTATTTTGGGGTTCAATTTTCAATCTGGCTGAATTTGCTGGATTGTGTTCGTTATGTTGTTTTTGAGAGCATCAATTGTTTGCGGTCGCATAGACCTGCGATTTAAGATATCCTCAAAGTCTTATGGCGTTAAATCGCACGATCTCAGTGGCCATACCTCGGGATGTATTTGGTGCTGGTGTATCTCGTGTGGATTGGTATTGTCCCAAATCCGAAAATTTTGGATTTTATACCCAGGTCCTAATGCAAAATTCGTCAAGCTGAAGCCACAGAACGGCCAAGTACTTGTGAGCGATGAGAAATTGAATGCATTTGATTTTCCCGTAAAATCTTACGGCGCACCAGCGATGTTTTCAGGAGACCTTGCGTTTTGATGACGTGCGGATGTTGCTTGACTATTTATCGAACCGATTGAACTCGAATTTGACCACCAAACGTCGAATAATCGACTCGGAAGGACGGTTAATGGTGGCGAGGATTAAAATCACGAGCACTTATTTTGAAAACAAAATTTGATGATTTGTTTACGTTGTTCAACGCTATAATCTTCCATGGTGATTTACTATACATTACTGAACAATTCACAAGAAATTTGACAGATGTTGGTTTAACAACCAAATTTTGGAAATATTCTAAAATTTAACCACCAATGAAAACCGATGAAAACTTAATTGCACAATTTAGAAATTTGCGGTAACGACTAAATATACCTGCGTCACGACATTTATTCAAGGAAATCAAAAATTTTATATCGAGCGTATAAAATTTAAACAACGAAACTTTATCTGTAGTTTATTAGCAATTCACATCAATGGAAATGATTAACAATTTTAAATATCATCTGTAGATGTCAAACTGTTTTTAATTAGACCTTGAATATACACTTCTATTCATCGTATTTATTGAAAAGGTCAGCTAAATAAACAAACTTTTCTAACCAAATATTATTTTTAAGGCATATTATGAAATTAGCCGTAGCTTAATTAATAAGAAAAACAGCATGCGACTTGCAATCGATTCAAGCCTTTCAGTGTAAAGTAACTTGTATTATGCAAATAGTTTAGAATCAAGAGTGTTGATTTGTTGTTTAAAATGGTGCCTAACCTTTTAGAATGAAAATGTTTCCTTAGAAACCTTAAAATTTCGATAATTTGGCTATTCAAGCATAAAGGGGAAGCCTTGTTTACTATCATTTTACAGAATATGAACGTCTTTGTAATATACGAGGGCGGATTGAAAATGAAGCTACCTAAGTAGGAAAACAAATTTTTTTTTTTTGCCAAAAACCATTTATTTCTCAACATAGTCTCCATTTAGTTCGACACACTTAGTAAGACGATATTCCATCTGAATAATACGATTTCGGGAACCCCTCAAAAGACGCGTTAGTTTCGATAATCACTTCTTCGTCTGAGATGAATCTTTGTCCTGCGAGCCATTTTTTCAAGTTTGGAAACAAGAAAAAGTCACTAGGAGCTAAATCTGGACTATAAGGTGGATGATCAACCAACTCGAAGTGTATTTCACGTAATTTTTGGCGTCGTATCTAATGCTGTGTGAACCGGTGCGTTGTCTTGAAGAAAGAGCACTTTTTTCTTCTTTAAATGTGGTCGTTTTTCCTTGATTACATCAACCAATTGATCCAATAATGCACGATAATACTTTCCTGTGATCCTTTTTTAAGATAATCGATGAGCAATATTCTGTGTGCATCCCAAAATATAGTGGCCATAACCTTGCCAGCCGATTTCACTGCCTTTGCGTTCTTCGGAGCACTTCCACCAGCTTCCACCCATTGTTTCGATCGATTTTTGGTTTCAGGTGTGTAGTGGTGGAGCCACGTTTCATCAACAGTAATTAATCGACGCCAAAAATCAACAGGATTACGCTTTTGCATGTCCAAACACCGCTGTGAAGTGGTCTGTCGAACTCGTTTTTGTTCGACACTGAGCAAACGCGGCACCCATCTTGCCAATAGCTTTTTCATATGCAAATGTTCATGCAAAATGTTGAACACACATTCATATGATATGTTTCTCACGCAACTTGACTCGGCGATCATTCATAACGATATCGAGGATTTTCTTGATATTTTCTTCAGTAACCACCTCTTTTGGCCTTCCTGTTGATGGTATTGTTGCAGTGCTTCTTCGGCCGCGTTTAAATTCAGCAATCCAATATTTTAGCATGTAATCTGACGGAGCAGACTCACCGTAATGTTTATCGAGCTTTTATTTTGTCTCTTTCGCCGTTTTCCCTTTCAAATAATAGTGTTTAATCACTGCACGAAATTCGTTTTTTTTTCCATTTTGCAAGAAGCACAAAAGTTGCTTACTTCAAACGACTTGTGAAATTTTAACAGCTGACGTTTGACAGATCGCAATTTCTAAAAACAAAAATTTGTTGTGTTTATGCTGCCATCTAGCGCTAGGTAGTTTCATTTTCAATCCGCCCTCGTACATGTACGAGTATATGTTAAATTTATTTATGTTAGACATACCAATACATACTTTTGGGATAACGAAGTGTTCGTGAATTGCTTGCGATTCAAATGTCGAACTGATAAGATTGTGAAAAAATTAGTCCGGAAGCGACTGGTGGCATTGTTTATAATATGAAGCTCGCATAGTAATCTGAAGATTCCATATGTAATGTCTTCACTTTAAAATTCATGTAAAATTTTAGTTCAAAATAATCAAAATACCTCGGCTCCATCGTCAGTATTTTGAAACGTTATAGACATCGAAATGATTATGTGTTAAGAAACTTAACAGAATTAAATATTGTTTACTTGGTTAACAGTAGCTACGATATTCTTTTCACTTCGTGTTAGTGAAAACAAACTATTTAAATGATACAGGCCATTTCTTTGAAAATGTTGTAATTATTATTTGCATATTCCGATTTGCAATAATCCGATTTTAATTAAGGCGATCATCACTTATGTTGAAAAGTAAAATTCCGGTTAATGACTCGTAAGTTTATATATAGAATACAATATACGGTATTCTAATTTATAATGGACCAACTATAGTATGGTAATTGCAAACAGATTTATGTACTTGTGTATAAATGCATTAGTAATCTAGATATATTTTGTAGTGTCAACTATATGCAGGAACGATAAAGATAAATTATAAGAATGTGCCCCTAATTATTCTAAATTACATTTAATTTCTTATATTAAAATGAACGAGATGATATGATGACTATATAGTTGTTATAAAACAACCAACGCACATTTATAATCATTAACACGAGATGTTTATAATCAGCTTGTATAAAATAGTACTAAAATTAGAGAAATCCGCGGTGATAAAAATAAAATTACGACAACGAATTATTATGTGATGTGGATAAGAAAAAAAAAATAGAAGAAATACTTAAGATAATCGAACCTACATAATGATCGTATAATGCTATATACTTGATAAGTTAAGTTGAACTTGATAGAGATTACTTAAACATAATATTTTTTTCGGACTATGTCCGCTTTATTTTATTACCAACTTATATCTAACTAGTTTACATTTTTGATTTACTTTTTACATAATGAAAATATTTCTGATATGATAATTTATGTTATAAGAAATCGGCTAGTGTACTTTGTACAAGCGCCTTTACATGTTTGATGATTTGAACTATTTTATGTGGTAATTAATTTGAACCGTTGGAAGATGATACGATTTGCCATGGAATGTATGTGGTGTAACTAGCTGACACGGCTCTATCTTGTGCTTAACTTCTCCCCTTTTAAAAATCCTCGACCCGTGGATTAGAAGTTTAATTGAATTGGTTGTATTCCTGATGCGGTGTCGCTGGCTGATTCAAATTGCCTCCTTTCGGAAGCCAAACGGTTTTCTTCCGTTTCCCATATTCCGCTCGCGCTATGAAGATAATAATTGCCTTTGTAACTATTATTATGATCCCTAAGTCTGTTGCGTTAGTTGTTTGGTAATCTAAGGCGGGTTTTTCCAGTAGCCCTATGTTCCTTTGATGTAGGTGGGAGAACTTGTGATGTTCCAATGTTTCGTTTTGGTACTGGATCAAGAAGTTTGCTTCTAACCGTTTGTCTGACCCGTTCTGCGTTACTGTACCGTTGAAATTACTTAAAAATATCGTATTCTCGTTTGCAGGTTCAATTACTACTTTTTAGTTAAATGAGAATTCACATCCTGCATTGAGTCCCTTCATTAGGTGGGTTATACAGTGGTCTTCCTTTAGTTCTTGTATTTGGCTAAGTCACCATATGGTGACTTCTTTTCTACTCTTACATTTTATTATGCCATAGTTTTTATCTCGCTCACTAATCGACGACTGATTTCTTCTTTATCCAATAAATTGGAATTTACTATACCACCTTTGGCTAGTTGGGCTGCCCTTACTATTTCCTTTACTTCTTCCGTTAGCAACTAAAGCAATCCTTTTCCATGCTGATCCAACGCTTGATTCTTTGTTTGTGGTTCTTAAGTTCCCCCAGTAGTTTATTGATTTCATTAATCTGGTACGCTAGCTGTGGTTTAAAGACGCTAGCTCGTGTGATGTCTTTTATTTTCGCGATTGTACTCTGGGGGGTAGATTCTGATAAAGTGACTATTTTTCATGATTTTTTTTATTATAACAAAATATTGTCACATCCGATCCGATTCTAATGAAATGACTTATGACTTTTACAGCCGTTATTAGTAGTTACAGTTGCGTTGCTAAATTGAACTCGACTTTTAACATATTTCGTCAAACACACAACTAATACATGAAAATTGTCAAAAACCTCCAAATTTGCAATAATACAGGGTGACTGACACGAAGTGTTACCAACTTCAAACTGTGATTGCTGTCAAACCAGTGATGACAGAGCGCACAAAAGCGTTTTAGTGGGAAGTATTCAGAAAAAAAGTTATCCGCAATGGAATTCAAGCGTAATAGTGTGGTTGCTCTATATTTGGCTGGAAAACCACAGCCGAAGATTGTTAACCAGTTAAAACATCTGCATATAAATAAAATGTTTGTGTATCGCACCATAAATCGTTATAACGATACTGGCAGCATTGCAAAACGCCATGGTGGTGGACCGAAACCCATTGCAACATCGCCGGATATTATTCGGAAGGTGAAGGCCAAATTGGCTAGGAATCTGCGCCGTAACGGCAGAAAAATGGCTCGTGAGGCGAACATTTCGCTCGACCGAATGCAGCACTTATTGAAAGATCATCTTGGACTAAAGGCCTTGAAATTCCATACCATGCATGGTCTCACCGATGCTCAAAAAAAAGTTAGAGTGGAAAGAGCAAAGGAGTTGTTACGCTTGCACGAAAGTGGCGATTTGCCGAATTTGGTTTTCTGAGTTGTGGTTTTCTTCCGATGAGTCACCATTCGTTATTGAGCAATATGTGAACAAGCAAAACGACCGGATTTACTTGCCCGGCCGTTCTACTGAAAATTTTTACCAACGGATTGCCACTCGAAATCAAACGCCGCCGATGGTGATGGTGTGGGCCGCCGTAACGGCCGAAAGCCGCTCGTTTTTTTTGGACCGTGGCATCAAGATAAATGCTCACATTTATCGGAATCATGTGTTGGAGGGAGCTTTGAAGCCTTGGGTACAAACACATTTCGGCCGCAGAGCCTGGACATTTCAACAGGACTCGGCGCCGAGTCATAAAGCGCGCATCAATCAAGATTGGCTGAGAAACAACGTTCCGCGGTTCATTTCCACTGTCCAATGGCCACCAAATTCACCGGATGCAAATCCGCTACATTTCTCCGTTTGGGATATTTTGAAGAGCAAGGTTGGGGCAAAAAAATACTGGTGACAGTACTCGTGACTGACACGAAGTGTTACCAACTTCAAACTGTGATTGCTGTCAAACCAGTGATGACAGAGCGCACAAAAGCGTTTTAGTGGGAAGTATTCAGAAAAAAAGTTATCCGCAATGGAATTCAAGCGTAATAGTGTGGTTGCTCTATATTTGGCTGGAAAACCACAGCCGAAGATTGTTAACCAGTTAAAACATCTGCATATAAATAAAATGTTTGTGTATCGCACCATAAATCGTTATAACGATACTGGCAGCATTGCAAAACGCCATGGTGGTGGACCGAAACCCATTGCAACATCGCCGGATATTATTCGGAAGGTGAAGGCCAAATTGGCTAGGAATCTGCGCCGTAACGGCAGAAAAATGGCTCGTGAGGCGAACATTTCGCTCGACCGAATGCAGCACTTATTGAAAGATCATCTTGGACTAAAGGCCTTGAAATTCCATACCATGCATGGTCTCACCGATGCTCAAAAAAAAGTTAGAGTGGAAAGAGCAAAGGAGTTGTTACGCTTGCACGAAAGTGGCGATTTGCCGAATTTGGTTTTCTGAGTTGTGGTTTTCTTCCGATGAGTCACCATTCGTTATTGAGCAATATGTGAACAAGCAAAACGACCGGATTTACTTGCCCGGCCGTTCTACTGAAAATTTGGACCAACGGATTGCCACTCGAAATCAAACGCCGCCGATGGTGATGGTGTGGGCCGCCGTAACGGCCGAAAGCCGCTCGTTTTTTTTGGACCGTGGCATCAAGATAAATGCTCACATTTATCGGAATCATGTGTTGGAGGGAGCTTTGAAGCCTTGGGTACAAACACATTTCGGCCGCAGAGCCTGGACATTTCAACAGGACTCGGCGCCGAGTCATAAAGCGCGCATCAATCAAGATTGGCTGAGAAACAACGTTCCGCGGTTCATTTCCACTGTCCAATGGCCACCAAATTCACCGGATGCAAATCCGCTACATTTCTCCGTTTGGGATATTTTGAAGAGCAAGGTTGGGGCAAAAAAATACCAAAGTGTCGATCATCTCAAGCAAGCGCTTCGCCGAGAATGGGCCAAAATGCCGCAGAGCCACTTTCGTGCTGCATGCAATAGCTTTGTAAATTTTATAAATTTTTTATTTAATAATTTAGTTTTGAATTTTGTAATTTCGATTTAATTCAATACTAAAATGGTTTTACAATTGTATTCATGCTAATTTTATAAGAAAATTTAAAGAAAAATTAAAATTAAAGTCGAAATTAACGGGGTGTCATAGTGATAGATGTTTGAGGACGCTACTGTGGTCCAAAGGGACAAGCTGGAAAGAAATGAGCTTTACTTAGTAATGTTCTTGATATTGATATTGTTTCGCTGCTTGATGATGACCGTAATTCCTCCAGTTGTTCAAAAACTTTAATGTCACCCAGGAATTCCGTCTCTTCCTTGAGGAATTCCGTTTTGTTTAGGTTGACTCGAAGATTTTTCTTAGCCAATTTATGGAACACCTTTTCGACATTAATTATTGATTTTAATGTTAATTTGACCTCTTTATCTAGATGGTTGGCCTTAACTTCAATGTTGGGGAATTGAATCGAAATTTTCTCCTTCAACGAATGTCGATGTCTGGTTAAAATATTTCGTTTCCTATCTACGAGGAAGATATCACCATCGAACGAGGTTACTCCATGAAGTATGAAGAAGTCCACTGGAATGTCATTTCCAAATCATTTGAAAATGGGTGCCGGCTGATTTGACGGTGAATGGTTTGTCTCCAGGCTCAGCACCTTCAACGAATTCCTTTCCTACGAAGTTCCTATTCGCGCCCGAGTCTACGAGGAACTTTAATATTCTTTAGTTGTGACAATGGTATTCTAGATAGGGTAAATATATCTCGCCGTCTTCATCTGAGTCTTCCTTGTCTTCATAATTTCTGATGCAGTTTTCATATTGATCTTCATCTTGCTGTGCCTCGCCTCTTGACCTCCGAATCCCGTTTTCTTTAAAAGTTTGGTCGATTCATGTAATCGATCTTTCTGCTTCTCATCGATTCGTTCACTTCCATTGGCATTAATGGCTTTGGTTGTTGCGACCTTTGTGGTATTTGCAATTCCTGTTGTTGTTTGGTTATGCCATATCCCATATTCCTTTGTTGCAGGGAGAGTCTGGGAAGCAGTCTTGGTGTCTTTTGGTGAAACTTGTTTTGTCCAAAAATTTGTTTTACCGGAATTGTGACCATGTTGTTCAGCTTTTTATTATGTATCGGCATGCGACTGGTTGTCTTGCCGCTTTCTGAATGGTTTGCATCCTGGATATTTCGGCGGATAATCCTCGCACAAAAACGTAAAGTGCTAGCTAGAGGTAGTTCACATTTGCATAAAATTCATCTAAGTATGCTTTTACTTCCTTGTATTAGTTTACCGAGTTGATGTTCTAGTGTACACTGATCTCGTTTATCTGCGTAGTAAAGTGGCAGACAGTTCTTGACATCTGTCCAACTTCCACTGAAAATATTGTACGAAATGAGTGCCGAGTCTGCGGCCTCTCTAATTTTCTGGCGAATGCTACGAAGAATAGCGCGGTAAATGGGTTTATTCCTGACTATTTCAAAGTCTTCTAATATTCCTTCCACACTCTTTACCCAAGACACGGTGGTAGTGGACTTCTGTCAAAGATTTGGAGGTTTTTCCAGTCGTTCTTACCGTTTCTATTTATGAAGCTATTCTATTTATACATGCCAATGGTTTAGTGAACATATGGGGTCCAACAGGACGGTAGCACATGCCCTACTGCTAGAGAAACCAAAGAATTGTTGCGAGAAATATTTCCACAACCGTTAATTTCGAAATTTGGTGATGTAGATTGGCCTCCATGGTTACTCGATTTAACTGATCCCGACTTCTTTTTATGGTTATCTTAAAAGTTAAACTTTATCGTATATTTGAAATGGTTTTATTAATTTCACGTTGGCTATCATATTCCTTAAAATGTTTTGCCACTGTTGCTACTTTTGATATAGGTCAAGATACAGACATTCAAGGATTTTTCTTATTTATAGGAAAACAGAAAAGAAATATTGAAGCTAAGAAGACAGTTTCTTCTAGCATAACGACGGAGCTTATTGGTAACAGTTACGGCCATGGATTTTTAACTTGAGACCTTGTTTTGTTGGCTTTCTTGTAGTGGCCCCTTTTTAGCTCAAATTGTTTGTTGCTGTATTTCGTATCGTTTTGTATTCGATTGTGACAAAATTTGCGTTTCTTGTTCGATTTTAGTATTAGGATTATGAAAATATAAATTTGCCCCAAATATCAACCCTTGCTAGAATAGATTACCTCCTTTGCTGGCAACCATCCTGATCTGAAGTTCAAACATGCACTCATTCGACATAGAGTTAGCAGCAGTCAGATATTTAGGTGGAGAGACAATTTCAACCATTTCCATTTTTGAATGTCACGACAGTCTTAAAACTAAGAAAAACTGTGGAAATGTATGGGATAAACAACCAAATTTAATTTCAACCAATCGCACTACGTATTTTAAAAATGAATTAGGATTTGTTCGATCTCTATACTCGTTTAATTTGTCGTAAGTTTACGGACAGACATCTTGGACAAGGATAAGACAATATGGAACTACTTGAAATTTTTAAAATTTTCGTAAAATTGTTGACTGTGCTAAATGTGAAACAAACCTAAATAAATGTCATTAATGAAAGCAACATTAAATTTGTTAAATCTAAATTGATCCCAATTTTAAATCACTTTAAACAACCATTGAATTTATAACGTAATTTTCTCGAAACAAAGTTTTTACACTTACGATAGTATCGGGGTTTTCAATAGGGACATAACAATTTTGTATTTTAATACGAACGGTCCTTAAACGTATTTCATGATCCGTCAATGGAGAGAAATGGTCATGCGATTTAACGCCGTTGGATTTCTTTTTATGGAGTTACGTTAAATCGTTGGTTTATGCCAACAAGCCAACTCTTCTAACGAGCCCAGGGACAATATCGAACGCAAAATTCCAACGTTCCGGCCGATGTGTGAAAGTGGTGGTTCCAAAGAATCAATCGATGCAAACGTGTACGCGGTGGTCGTATGAACGAGATCGAATTCGATAGTTAAATGTAACATGTGTACTGCACCTGGAATAAAATTCAGCACTATATCTTAATTATTCTGTTTTATTTAAATACAGAATTGTTATGTCCTTATTGAAAAATCCTTGATTAACATGAAATAACAATTTTTTGAGTCATCTTATATTATTAATTTACGTAATGTAATTTTGATATCCTTCAGCATTTAGCTGAATACGGATTCGAGTTTTAACCTTTTTTAAATCCTCAAGGCGAAGTTTTACCAAGAAACGTTTCCTTTGCAATGTGTTTTAGGCACGGTAAAATTAATTCACTTAAAATATTACTTAAAGCGACAAAATACGATAGCTGTTGTATTTCATTGCAAAATTGATTGATTTATTGAATGGACTTTAGGACCAAGTATAGACAAGAAGTGCCGGATAACGCCGGTCCTATTCCTACATCTTGTTTACACGTAACAAGAGGGAAGTTTAGGAAAGGTAGTTTTTTTGGACGGAATGACCCAAGCGGCTGAACAAACAATGTTAGATAGGTTTAATGGTTAACTGCTTCTTTAAATCAGCACCTAAGAAAAAAATTTTATTATTTCACATGCATTTCCCGAGCTACTGAAATTACATCAAATGAAAGAAATGCTTATGGTACTAAAAGTTCTAAAAATATTTACTATGTAGTTCCAATTCACACAGTACGAGCTTTCTAACAAAGTACTGGATTGTAAAAATTGTTTATTGTCGCTAGGTTGACACAATTGTCCTCTATCTTGACGTGAAGTTTGAGCGCAAGCTGTCTTTTAGTTTGTTTACAGTGCTCTACAAATAACTTGTCTCAAATTTTGTATTGCAAATGGAATTTCGTGTGCCGAATCGCTGAAAATGTTACAGAAGACTTTATCAAAAATACGTGCATATGAGTGGTACAGTGCATTCATTCAAAAGCGGTCGAGATGTGGTGGAAGATTTGCTTCGCTCTGGCCGGCAACTGAAGTTAACGTCAATAAAGTGAAGGAAATGGTGACGAAAAATCATCGTTTATAAGTTTGTGAAAGATAGCCGCTGAACTTCTGGGTCTCACGAATCAACTCGTACCATTGTATACACGATTGTTTGGGCATGAAACGCCTTGCCGCTCGACTAGTTCCGAAAGACCTGAATTTTTTCGAAGAACCGAATTGCGTAAAGGTTGCTAAAGACATGCTAGAACGAATCAATTCCGACCCCACATTCATAAAACGCATTATAACTGGTAATGAGGTATTGGTTTACGAGTTTGACGCATATACGAGTAAACCAGTCAACAAACTTCGGAATGGCGCCTTTCAACTGAGCCGAAACCGAAAAAAACACGTAAAGTCGATCAAAAGTCAATGTTGACTATTTTCTTTGATTATCGTGGTGTTGTGCACTCTGAATTCTTGCCAGAAGGTCAGACGGTAAATCAAGAATATTATCTGGGCGTTATGCGACATTTGAGAGAGCAAATTCATCGAAAAAGGCCAGGTTTGTGGAAACTTGTGAAAACTCATGGATTTTGCACCATCTGGCCAAAAAAAACAAATATCATCGAACAACCATCGTATTCACCTGATATGGCTCCGACTGAATTTTTTCTCTTTCCAAAAGTCAAATTACCACTCCGGAAAATGCGTTTGAAAAATGTTTTGATGATTGGATTATTCGTTGGTATACGTGCACGAGTATTATGTCGGAACGAGCATACTTTTTCGACACAGAAGTATATGACGTAGATGAAAAGATCCCCAACACCAATCAACGCGACATACTAATTTAATAATGAGCTTAAAGCTGTTGTATTTCATTGCACATAATTTAAAAGGATCAGTTAATTATTACGTCGATATGTGTCAAACGATGTGTGTCAAAATTGCATTACATTCCGATCATTAGTCAAGAAGTTACAGTTGTTTTAGTGACGGTACGTTTATTAATTACAAAACAATGGACAAAAAGAATTTCGTGTGTTGATTAAAGGCTGTTTTTTGATGGGAAAAAATACACAACCACCGATGGTGCGCCACGTTCTGGACACCCAAATGAGACTGTGACTCCACAAAACATAAAAAATACACGAAATTGTTTTGGAAGATCGTAAAGTTGGAACGTGTTAGTCATATTTTGCACAAATATTTGTCCATTAACACAATTTCTCTTGCACCAAGATAATGCACCATGTCACAAGTCGATCGCAACAATGACAAAATTGCACGAATTGCTCATTGAAGTGTGTTTCTGCATCCACCGTATGCGCCAGATTTGGCCCCCAAAGATTATTACTTGTTTGCGGACCTCAAAAAAAAGGTCCAAGGAAAGAGATTTGGCTTCAATGAAAAAGTGATTGCCGAAACTGAAGCTTATTTTGAAGACCGAGATAAATCGTTCTACAAAAAAGGCATCGAAATATTAGAGAGGCGTTGGATTGATTGTATCGCTCTAGAAGTAAATTATGTTGATGAATAAAATGTAGTTTTTTTTTGTTAGACCGGGAACTTTTCAGGCGATGTGTTGTAGTCGAATTTGACTAAGCTATTTACACATCATTTGAGTGTGTGATTGATCGAGTTTTTTTTCCGGCAATCTTTAAGACGTCTAATTCAAACGTCCTATCGTCCAATAAATAATTCAATAGTTAAGTTTTAGCAAAATAAGATATACGTATAAGCGACAACTTATTGCTTACATTTATGTGTTATAAGTCTGTATGCATACGAGTACAATACGTAAGAGTACATAGTGTAGATGTAAAAGAAAACGAGAGGAAGTTTATAATTTGTAGTAGGTATCTGATTATTGTATTTTTACTGTTCGTCCAAAGTTCATTTTTAATTGTTTAAGATTAATGTGTATATCCCTTCACAGAAATAGCCTAAGGTACTATAGCGGAAATAGGTGTTATGTTTTAATTTTATGGATAGTTGTAGTCACCTCCTACGGACACTGTATCATATTTTGTGTCGTTTTACTGTAAAACCAGAAATTGTTCAATGACAAAACAGTTTCATTAGCATTAAGTTTTTTTTAAGTTTACTAAATAAAACTTGAATGACTTGAGCAATTAGCTAGACATAGTGACTGGTTTTAAAGATTTTTGTCGTTGTGTACATCGAAATAGTAAAATATACAAATAAATATGCTATAGATTTAATGAATCAGTAAAAAAACGCGATTATAAATTTCGTATTATTGAATTTCCGGGAAACTGAATTCATCAACTTTTCAAAAAAGTTTCAAAACCAAAATACTAAGAAGACGAAACGTAATGATATGTGCGCCACAATTTAGACCAATTATCTTCCAACCTAAAGACTGATTCACAATAAAGCACAAATCCACAGTGAATGGATTTTGAGTCACCTTGCTTATATTTTTCCGAGAACTTTTGTTTTATTTTACCTTGAGCAAAAAATTGTTCAATTTTTTTCTTTGATTATGTTGTCGAATGACTATAAAGATATTAAAGTTGTAGTCGAAGCAACTTGCATTGGAAATCAAACATAACTCTCTTTTATGTGTGTAAGGATACTTCTATATAAATGGTCGCATTCGTTAACAGAGTACGTATATTAGAGAGCTTGCTCCGTTATTCAGAGATACTGGCCTCGATTCTCGGTTGCCGTTTCATCCTAAATATTTTAAATAGGATTGCTCGGATTTAAAGATCTAGGAAATAGTCAAATATTATATTAAAGTTGGACAACGTATGACGTATATATTTCGGTTTAAATAAAACTAATTCAATTAGTATTCGACTTGTTTTATTTCTTCGAGTTGTGCTTCGGAAGGCCCGTGTTTTTGTTTTTGGTTATCTTTGTTATGTAAATTTAGACTGTTGCTCTAAATATTGTATCTAATATTCAAGCGATTAGTAACTACCCAACTAATTTTCCTCCTACTGTTGTTTATGTGATTTACATTTTGCGTTGGCTTGCTGGACATCGGTAGGTGCATTTGATCATTTCGCGATTTACACGATTTACATAGACGATTGCGACCTCCATTTCATGTTGTTTCTAGCTGACTTTCTTTTTGTTTTTTATCCCTTTCGAAACAGTCCCAATAACCTTTTTTCGAATTTGTCTCTAATTGTAATTTGGCGCTTGTCCTTAGTCATTCCTTTCACTTTTTCCACATTTTAATCGGTTGTTGATGTGCTGTGGCATCCAGTGCGCGCTTGTTGCATTTTCAACGTCTTTATGGCCTTCTTAGAAACGCTTATATCACTCGTAAAACCTTGTTTTAATCATAGCACCCTTACCAAAATTAGTATTTAACGATATATCCGAACATATTTTTGTAAACATGACGATTTTTGTAAACAACAGCAGACTACATTATCGTAAATCTTTAACCGTATGGCTATAACATGTTATAAGCACTTAATCGAAGGACTAGTCTTAATAATCTTAATCTTAAGGACATTTAACCGTACGGTCACATCAGCCTATAAATGCTTAATCGTAAGTCTGGTTAATCATAACCCACATCAATGTATGAACATTTGGAGTTTGGACCGTTTGCAAAATCATCAAAAGGAACATATCGAATGATTAAATGACGGAATAAAATTCGAATACAAAAATGTCGAAGAAAATAGTCGAAAACTGACCAAACGGTAGAATGGATAATGGTTTGGCGTTTGGGTCGGGAGGTATCGGATTCGGATTCCGAAAGGGGCAGAATGCAAAACAGATTTTTCATCGTTTGATTATGATCGGTGATGAAAAACAATGACTCCCTGTTGGAGTGTACGACTCCAGGACCGACCCATCTTCCATGTGAGTCCTATAGGGCGGGATGCAGTTATGCAATGTGCAGATTATTCTACGTAAATCTGGTCTATAGCCGTACGTCCTCGATTTGACTTCTGCCTAAGGCAGGACGTGCAAATCGAAGCGCATAAGAGTTGGGAGTGCTTCGGCCTCAGAACCGATTGCAAGTCTGGGTTAAATAGTCGATTCCAAAAACATAGAAACGAAGATGTCGGAAGATCAAATGTTATTTAAGTTTTTAAATAACATGAAATTGCTTTAATATTTCACTTAATTTGACTTAATATATTTCAAATGTTTAATTATTATACAAAACTTTTATTTCTGATCCTTGTATTACAATAATAAACCCTCCAAATCTGATTAGCATTGGTTTACTTTGGGTTTGGCATTGGTGGTCAAACAGGATATACTCGAAAAAAAATTCAATTTATAGAAATACTGATAATAAAAATTAATCGCTCTAAATGGTCTTACGGTTAGCTGGCTTTACGATTAACTGTCTTACGATTAATTGGTCTTACGATAAAGTGGTTTTTTCGATTAATCGCACTTACGGTTAAGTGGTTTTACGATTAACTAGTCTTGAGATTAAGTGCGTATACAATGGTGTGGCCATACGGTTAAATACTTACGATGATGTGGTCTACGATTAAATGTTTACGAAGGCCGGAAAAATAATATTTGAACAGAAATTGCATATAAATTCATTCCCCATTTCCCTATTCCCGGGGAATTACAGAATAGTGCCACTGGTGCCACTGGTGTGACCACACGGGCGGTTACACACAAAGTTGACGAACCAATTGGGGTCAAATTTTAAAAATAAAGTGCCTATAAATCTTGCAAATCTTAATGCAAGGATGTTACGGAAAGTTATTAAAAATTGTAAGTTGCTTCTTTAACAGCAAGAAAATTGCTTTTTTTTCTAACCTAAATGTGTATTTCTATGTAATAACGGCACCTGATAAGGCATTAAACAGGTTAAATCTTCGGCACTTAAACCTCTGAAGTGTGCGGTTCATCTGATAACGATCGGTGATGTAAATAAATAGAACTATAACCCTCTGCCGCAGTGCAGATAGATCTCTGTGCCGACCCATCTTTCGTGTCATTGTACATGCTATGGTGGAACTTCCAACGTGAATTTGTCGATTTTTTAGATAGTACTAAATGATTGATGACGAAAAATAGTGCGTTGAACTATCCGTTTCAAAATTATATTGGTGTGTGAAACTGGGGGGTTTTCCCCTTACAAGAGAATTATTCCAATCTTTTATGGGACCCTAAGGTGATGGCCTAACCAAAGCATTATTCTGATTCTCGCTGAATTTGTTTTTCTACTTACTCATAAATGATCGGTATAAACGGTAGTGACGTATAACAAGATCCATTCGTGTCAATTGTTTTAATGTTTAAAAATTATTTATTTTAATTGCAGCTTCATCTTGCGGAGAACCGAGGGAACTAAACAGAATAAACGAAAATGAAGAATGTGCCTAATTAGAATAAATTAAGGGAGCCGATAAAAATTGAGTGGAGAAAACGGAGAAGATACAGTAGACCAGCTGTATACAACAAATTGTCGAAAAATGACGAAAATCGAAACAACGCTGACCACATCTGTAATTTTAATAAACATTTTAATGATAAAATCTTGGGCACCGGATGTAAACTTAAAAGTTTTTTTAAGTTATGGTAAGTAGGGGTTAAGTTATTTACTCCACTATCAATAATTGATCAATGTATTTTGTTTTTATTTATTTTGTAATACTTTTGTTCTAGATCAAGAAAAGCCAATGTTCTTTGGTAATACAACGTATTGTAACTGCTTTAAGCTATTGGATCAAGATGAAAATACAATATTAATTGGTGCACGGAACGCGGTCTATAATATATCGCTTAACGGGCTAATCGAAAATTCAAAGCAGCGGATTGATTGGCTTTCGTCCGAGGCGCATCGAGAAATTTGCGCAATTAAGGGTAAACAAGAGACCGATTGCCTTAATTACATTCGTGTGTATGCAAAAATGTCGGACACACGAATTATGATATGCGGCACAAATGCATACAAACCGTACTGTCAAGAGTACGTAATGCAACAAAATGGAAAATATCAGATGGACAAAGAATATCCAGCGCAAGGGATTTGTCCGTACAGTCCAACTCATAATAGTACGTATATTTATACAGATGGGCAATTATATTCGGCAACTGTGGCCGACTTTAGTGGAGCGGATCCATTAATTTATCGTGAAGGCCAGCGAACTGAACAATATGATCTGAAGCAGTTGAATCAACCAGACTTTGTGAGCACGCTGGAGCATAATGGTTACGTGTTTTTCTTTTTTCGCGAAATTGCCATGGAATATATGAATTGTGGCAAGGCAATATACTCGCGCGTTGGCCGTGTTTGCAAAAATGATAAAGGTGGACCGTATCAGTTTAGCGATCGATGGACGTCCTTCCTGAAAACACGCTTGAATTGTTCGGTGCCGGGAGAATATCCATTCTATTTTGATGAAATTCAAGCAACTAGTCAAATTATCGAAGGGATCTACACAAATAATAAAAATTCGCTGATATATGCTGTATTTACGACACCACAGAATGCAATAAGTGGTTCGGCGGTTTGCGCATTTCGTGTCAGTGATATTTTGGATGCGTTTGAAGGACGTTTTAAAGGACAGAGGGACAAGGACATGAACTCGAACTGGGGTCCCATTCCGTCCGACAAAGTTCCGTTTCCACGACCAGGGACTTGTGTAGATGATAGTCGAACGCTTCCCAGTATTTCAGTTAATTTTGTTAAACATCATCCTCTCATGGAACAAGCGGTGCCTTCATTTTATGAAAGGCCGTTACTAACACACGTTAGTTTACAGTAAGTGAACGAATGATATAAAGAAACGATTATTGTTTAAATAACTTATTTTATTTCTCGTGTAGGTATCGTTTTACTTCAATTACGGTTGATCCTCAAATCGAATCACTAAATGGCGAGAATTACGACGTTGTATTTGTCGGTACCGATGACGGTAAAGTTATTAAATTTATAAACATATTGCCGACTAGTACGAATCCAGAATTTCAAACTATTGTTATATTCGAAATACAAGCATTGCCGGTTGGCGTTAAAATCAATGAGCTAACGATATCACATAAAACGCAATCATTAATTGTAATTGGTAATGGGCATATTGTTGCAATCCCACTATTCATCTGCAGTAAATACACTCGGTGCAACGAATGTTTGAATACGCAGGATCCGTATTGTATTTGGGATATAAAAAATCATGAATGTAAACCAAAGACAACGACATCGAGTAAATTGAACGCCGAACAATTTATACAGAACATTCGGGGCCATGTAAATTATGGGCTGAAATTGTGTAAAAAATTTGGTGAACATGATAATTCTGTTGATCAATATACAGGTGTCGGAAGTGTAGCCGCCGGCGGAATAGGCAGCCATAATTTACCAAATCAGCCAAGTGTGATTACACCACCTACGCACGGCACTGTTAGCTCAATCGGCCAATTAGCACACAATAATTTTTACGATATGAATGGAATTCGACTGTCGTCAATAGATGGAGCCGAACTAGCGAATACAATCAACAATAATAATTTTGAATCGGATCCAATTTCAAAAGGACAACTGAGCGAGCATTCGAATATTCAAGTATCGACCATATCATATATTACACTTGGATTCGTACTGGTTATATTCGGAATATTTATCGGTTTTTTAGTGTCCAAATACAAATATTTTAAAAATCAATATCACAATCATGAGAATCGTAACGATTTGAATTGGTCATCGGTAAATAAAAGCCGCCACGCGTTTGGTTCGCACCATCATCTACATCATCATCAATCGCCACCCCGCGATAAAGATATCAATTTATTGATGAATGTTCATCAAACGCAAGCGTATCAGGGTGGTACACCAAATGTGATGCAAACAAATTTATCGGGGCAAAATCCGATAACCGGTGTCAATAATGTGGCCGCAAATACAAAAATTGATAATTTAGAACATGAATTTGTGGTAGTTGGCAATAAGGATCGCAGTCACGAATGTAAAAATAGTAATGAAAGTTTAGAAAAAGAGCTACCGTGTAAAGGGGGCACTGGAACATTACAAAAAGTTAAAAAAACTTATATTTGAGATTATATTTATGTATGTATGAGTGTGCGTGTGTGTGTGTGTGAATGGATAGTGTAAATCTTGTGAGAATGTAAACGCTGTAATAGACTAAAATTTAAGTTAGATAGCCTAAATGTGAACATTCCACAGCTGTATTATGTGTATATTTAGGGAGGGAGCAAACGACCGTTGTTATTTTATGCCCGCAAAATCGTTTCTGAGAGCATTTAATTCGATTGTGATTAATAAAATATAATATTTTTCATTACATATCGGTTGATTAGCAAAAATGATAGATTTTCTACCGAAAATAGATGACTAAAATAGAGTTTTTGGTTTGAATATAGTTTACGTTGTACAAAGGAAATGTATTGATTAGCAATTATTAAATATTAATTATTATTGTATTATTTATTTGTCAATTATCAGCATGTTTTATTCATCGGAGTTACATCCAAATTAAATAGTTTAATTAAATTGTATTTATCTTTGTTTTACACTAACACTGGCCCAGTCGATTTCATTATTATAAACCGGATGGTAATTATTTAAAAAACGGTAAAGCGGTCGGTTGAAATTTATGTAAATATTTTATTACCAGGAGTACCCTAGGATCTCAATGCGAGAGCCCAAGAATGTTGTTTTATGATGCCCGGTTTAACAAGAATATTTACCTAAAAAAAATTGGCTAAAAATCCTTTATCTGGCAAAATTATTTTTCGTTACACTACTAGTCAAACTAGTTTACTTTAACTGATAATTCGTTAAAGAAGGAAGAGGAAAATAGTTCTATGTTTTCAAGCAAACCGTGGCGGGTCCTACAGTGTTTACGAATTGTTAAATATAACTCGTATCTACTTAAATTTCCTGAAAGTAAATTGTTTTTACATTGCCATGGAAACGATCAGCTGTTATAAGCATTTATTAGTAGATTTTGATCAGTGATAAGGACTAATAATTTTAATTTCGTAAAAATATTTGCTGCTGTGAAATGCGATACACGTCACAAAAATGGCATTTAATCAAAATCTAATAATTTTTTTTTCCAGAAAGGGGCCACTTGATTTGGTTTTTGAAATATTTCTAATAACCTTATGGATCTCAAATATATGAATCTCAGGGCCCGCCCAAATGTAGGGCGGTCTCCACAAAATACTTTTAAAGTAAAAAATTTTTACAATTTGAACAAGATTATTAAAAATGTATCATTTGCTCGAAATTGATAATTAATTGTTTGTATGCGAAAATAAGGAATCCATTTGTGAATTGTTTGATAACCCTCTGTTTTGGTACTTGATAAGCTCACGATCAAGAAAAAATGTTAATATAATTTAGCCATTACCCCACCGAAACATTTTTCATTTACTACTGAAAAGAGATGATTTCATTTGCCAATGTAATGGGTATAATTTATATTTTCATCCAATAATTTCGATCCGTTTCAAAAAATCCGAATATCGTAAACCTTTGCAATAAAATCAATTATAAATGGTTTAGTTCAACATAATTAATTTTATAAGTAGTGTATTGGAAAAACGGTTGCTTACGTGTTAGATGTTTTTACATATCAATTAGAAAAAATAAACTCACTTACAGCCTTCTTTACCTTATGCGCATAAAATGTGTCCTTAGCTTTAGAAGAATCTCTGTTTCGTCGTTTCAAGACTGCTGAATACATTTTGCCAATTATTAAAAAAATTAATTATTAAAAATAACATTTTATATGTGATTGATCCGTATTCCAATTAACGGCCGTAAATGTTGTGGTTGAACAAATTATACACGGATACTTGCGTCGCTACAAATCTACTTTTTAGAGAAATTTATTTATAAATTAAGCTTTAAGTAATCGTATGTCTTACAGGGTGAATCCGGTAAATCGATCATTTCGTTTCAGAAAATTGGTTTATAGTAGTAATCGTCATATGACGATATGATCAAAATATCAGTCCTGATCGTCCTGATATTATTATGATTTTCACCATTTCAAATTTAGTTACTGTGATGAATATATTCTAAAATTAGTTAGGAATAAAATATTCGTATGTGACGTGGTATAGTTCAACATATCTTCCCGCTAGATTTATTATATATATATATAACTCTTCCATATTACACACATGGCAAACATGACAAATACTCGGGAATAAAATGTGCCGTGCCCTCCGCATCATGCATGATTTGTATATTTTTTAATGTCATTCCAAAACAAAAAAAAAATTAAAAAAAAAAATTTTATTAATCAAAAATTTGTGTGATAATTGCGTTTATTTTAAACAGAATCTCGAATATATTTTGTTGATTAGTTTGAGTCTTCCCTCCTCATTGTGAACAATTTTTAATTTCATTTTAGGTGAATAAATCAAAATAGCTACCAAATACTCGTAATAATATTATCTGAATTTCGGAAAATTTAAATTGTGCTCCACAGTTTTAGAAAATGCACCAAATTTTAGCAGCAGCTCCTAGAAAATGTACACACTTGAAAATTTCTTAGTACATATTAGGTAGTTAGTATGGTTGGAAATACGTACCCACCGAACAATTAAAATCTTTATGTTCAATTGCAATATTTTTCAATTCCAAATATATTTTTGTAAAAGGGAATGGAAAAAAATAAGAGATTTGAACATCAGGGATAACCAAATATTTTTAGGACTGTAAAATAGTTAAAGGCGAACGCACACGAGAAAGCAACGAACTTAAGTGCAACTCACACGAGAGACAATGAATCTCTAGTGACACTATTCCGGCTTTCCCTAGGAATTGGGGACACATATTTTCATAACGAGTTTGTCTCAATTATATTTTTCTGGTCTACTGCTAGAATCAGTTTTTTTGTAAATATTTTCGAAACAAATTTAAATGTTGGAAACTTCTGTTGCCTTGAATTTTTATAAGGAGAAATATTTCTCAATTTAGCTTTGTTTTGAAAATATTTATACCAAACTGATTCCATCATCTGCAAAATATTGAGACAAAAATGCGCTGGATTTTTTCCTCAATGCCCATGGAAAGCGAGAATAGTGCCACCTGCACAAATTTGCACTTAGATCATTAGTTTCGGCGGTTTTTTCGTGCATTGGCCTAGACGATCTCAAACCCCGCGCGTGTTTCTCTCAAGTTATTTTTTAATTTCTATGGGACGCTGCTACTTTTGGCTATTACATATCAACATTTAATTATGGCTGCTATACAGATTAATCGAGATAATTAATTAGCGTGGGCAGCAATTTTTAATATACAATTTGAATGTGTGCAATATACAAAAATACATAAAAAGTATTTAGGTCTCTCTGTTGGCCTAATAAGTATAAGTAAATAATGCTAGATTTAAATTAAGCTAAGAAATTAAAACGATATTAATAAATATGCCGGAAAATAAAAATAACAATTTATATTTTATAAAAATTATTGTAAATATTAAATTATATTATAATTATGATATTTTAAGAATATTTCAAATTTAATTTTAAGTATTCGCGCATAAACTCGAATATTTTGCATATGTATATTGGGAGATTTTACAAAGTATCATTTTTATTAGACTCCTGCTTTATAATAGAGGAAACCACATAAACAGTATCAACATATATAAATATTGAATGAAAATATTTCCGTCCGACTTGTAAAAAAAAAAAATGAAATTTGAAAGTAAAATACGAAACCAATTGAAAAGAAAATTAAAATTAAATATTTTATTTTGTAAATCAAAACTTATTTTTTGTAAGAAATCATTGATACCATAAATAAAGAAATTGTTATATTTTTCGAAATGCGTAGTTTCAATTCGATATAGAAATTAAAACAAATACGATTTTCAACAACACTTACCACAATACCTAGATTTTCGTGTCCGTCACGCCAGTCGGAACCCAATCAATTATATGGCAGAAGTAGCATGATGCATTGTGCATTAAATAATTTTTCGGCCGGAATCTTATAATTCCAGCCGTAACCTTACCCATAATTACATTTTACATAATTTAAAATATTTACTTTATATATAATTCCAGAAACATATCTTCTACAGCCAAACTAATTATGGAACAAGAAGCACTATGGATTGTGCATCACATGATTTTTAAGCCGTAACAGTATACTACAGCCAAACCAACTTTGGTACAAAAAGATCATGGTGCAGTATAAGGTTTTTCGACCGGAACCGTATAATTCCAACTGTAACCTAATAAAGTCTGCCGGTACCACACCATCTACAACCAAACTAGCTATGGCAAACGAAGCACCGGATCGCGCATCATTGCGCACTATATGATTTTCAGCCGGAAACTTATACTTCCAGCCAAAACCGTATAAAGCCATCCGGAATAAACTTGCTTTTTAAGGTTCTGGCTATAAAAAATCATGTAGTGGACAATGATGCACAATCCATCGGTAGGATTACGACTGGATTATTCCGCCTGGAATTTTATTTATTATTTTATGTATTTATAAAAATACAGCGAATTTTATGTCGAAAATCGGTAGAAGCAAATTCGCAAAACACATACAAAATTTAAAGACTAATCCTAATTATATTTACAAAATTTAATGTTTAAAATAAGAATAATAAATATGATAAAATATATTATAATAATATGACTATGACTACTATTTATAATAATAATAACAACAATAAAAATAGTAACAATAAAATTTAAATTTCAGCTTCAACACATGTGACTAAAGTTCAACACTTTTTATGTAATAATCATGAATAAAAAGGCGATATCAGCAGTTGTAAATAGTCATTGTTTAACTTTAGGTAAAAACGACTTACCTAATGTAAAGTGGTAATGCATTAAAAAGGTTGGTGCAGCGACAAGTCTAGAGCAACGGATATGGTCGGTGTAAAATCAAGGAATGTTATGCTGTATAAGATAGCAGAAAATTTCCAGCAGAAAAAATGTATTTTTGCTATTCACCGCTAGAGGCATCACTATCACAAAAAATAAATTTTTCTGCTGATATTTTTTGAAACCAGCAGAAATTTTTTGAAATTTTCAAGCAGAAAATAATAATATTTTCATAATTCTCAGCAGAAAGTTTTGTGAAAAATCAAATAATTTATGAAAAAGAAGCGAACATATATGTTTTGAGGTTTTGCGTATGTATAAGGACTCTTAAATATACTAAAATTACCATAATCATCATAAAGCAAATAGAGAAACACAAAAAACGAATCGCCTACCTTTATACCACTCCATAAAATTTTAGTTATTATATGTATGTGAAATGTTTTCAGTTTTTTAACAAAAGTGTTAGAAAAACCCCCCTGTAACCACCCTAGGCTTATGTTTTTATGGCAGCTGAGATCATAATCTGTAAACATGAGTAATATAAGAATCATAGCTGACGTCAGTAGGGTTCCATAAAATTTAGAAGTCATTTTAATGTGAAGTATTTTCAGTTTTTTTACAAAAGTGTTAGAAAATCCCCCATGTAACTACCCTGGGCTTATGTTTTTATGGTAGCTGAGATCATAATCTATATACATGAGCAACATAAGAATCATAGCTGGCGTCAGTAGCGTTCCATAAATTTTAGAAGTCATTTTAATGTGAAGTATTTTCAGTTTTTAAACAAAAGTGTTAGAAAAACCCCCCTGTAACTACCCTAGGCTTATGTTCTTATGGTAGCTGAGATCATAATCTATATACATGAGCTACATAAGAATCATAGCTGACGTCAGTAGCGTTCCATAAATTTTAGAAGTCATTTTAATGTGAAGTATTTTCAGTTTTTAAACAAAAGTGTTAGAAAAACCCCCCTGTAACTACCCTGGGCTTATGTTTTTATTGTAGCTGAGATTATAATCTATAAACATGAGTAACATAAGATTCATAACTGGCGTCAGTAGCGTTCCACAAATTTTAGAAGTCATTTTAATGTGAAGTATTTTCAGTTTTTAAACAAAAGTGTTAGAAAAACCCCCCTGTAACTACTCTGGGCTTATGTTTTTATGGTAGCTGAGATCATAATCTATATACATGAGTAACATAAGAATCATAGCTGACGTCAGTAGCGTTCCATACATTTTAGAAGTCATTTTAATGTGAAGTATTTTCAGATTTTAAACAAAAGTGTTAGAAAAACCCCTCTGTAACTACCCTGGGCTTATGTTTTTATGGTAGCTGAGATTATAATCTTATAACATAAGATTCATAACTGGCGTCAGTAGCGTTCCACAAATTTTAGAAGTCATTTTAATGTGAAGTATTTTCAGTTTTTTAACAAAAGTGTTAGAAAAACCCCCCTGTAACTACTCTGGGCTTATGTTTTTATGGTAGCTGAGATCATAATCTATATACATGAGTAACATAAGAATCATAGCTGACGTCAGTAGCGTTCCATACATTTTAGAAGTCATTTTAATGTGAAGTATTTTCAGATTTTAAACAAAAGTGTTAGAAAAACCCCTCTGTAACTACTCTGGGCTTATGTTTTTATGGTAGCTGAGATCATAATCTATATACATGAGTAACATAAGAATCATAGCTGGCGTCAGTAGCGTTCCATATATTTTAGAAGTCATTTTAATGTGAAATATTTTCAGTTTTTTAACAAAAGTGTTAGAAAAACCCCCCTGTAACTACCCTGGGCTTATGTTTTTATGGTAGCTGAGATCATAATCTATATACATGAGCAACATAAGAATCATAGCTGGCGTCAGTAGCGTTCCATACATTTTAGAAGTCATTTTAATGTGAAGTATTTTCAGTTTTTAAACAAAAGTGTTAGAAAAACCCCCCTGTAACTACCCTGGGCTTATGTTTTTATGATAGCTGAGATCATAATCTATATAAATCAGTAACATAAGAATCATAGCTGGCGTCAGTAGCGTTCCATACATTTTAGAAGTCATTTTAATGTGAAATATTTTCAGTTTTTTAACAAAAGTGTTAGAAAAACCCCCCTGTAACTACCCTGGGCTTATGTTTTTATGGTAGCTGAGATTATAATCTATATACAAGAGCAACATAAGAATCATATGATATTATATCATATCTCAGCTACCATAAAAACATAAGCCCAGAGTAGTTACAGAGGGGTTTTTCTAACACTTTTGTTTAAAAACTGAAAATACTTCACATTAAAATGACTTCTAAAATTTATGGAACGCTACTGACGCCAGTTATGAATCATATGTTACTCATGTTTATAGATTATGATCCCAGCTACCATAAAAACATAAGCCCTGGGTAGTTACAGGGGGGTTTTTCTAACACTTTTGTTTAAAAACTGAAAATATTTCACATTAAAATGACTTCTAAAATGTATGGAACGCTACTGACGCCAGTTATGAATCTTATGTTACTCATGTTTATAGATTATGATCTCAGCTACCATAAAAACATAAGCCCAGGGTAGTTACAGGGGGGTTTTTCTAACACTTTTGTTAAAAAACTGAAAACATTTCACATTAAAATTACTTCTAAAATTTATGGAGTGCTATCAGCGTAGGCGATTTTTTTTGTGTTGCCCTGTATTTGTATTATGATGATTATAATAATTTTAATATATGTTAAGAGTCCTTATACAACCGCAGATCGTTCTTTAAAGAAAATTTACTTTTTTTGTTTCAAAACGTTTAAACATATATGTTCTCTTCTTTTTCATTAATTATTTGATTTTTCATCAAACTTTCTGACGAGCAGAATTATTGATTTGCTTAAAAATTTCTGCTGGTTTCAAAAAATATCAGCTGAAAAATTTCCTTTTTGTGATAGTGCTGCCTCTAGCGGTGAATAGCAAAAACTCATTTTTTCTGCTGGAAATTTTCTGCTATCTTATACAGCATAGGAATGTTACAGATAAATTGAATCGAAAATCGCTTCTCATTGTATGTTGATCACTTCGATTAAAAAAATTCTCAATTCCTTATAAACATTACAAATGTTTTAGCGGCAAAATGTTGGTTGTAATGAATAAATTCCAAGATGGTTCAGCTGCATAACAACCACCCCAGCACGCCATTCCATATTCTAATTTAGCCATAACTAGTGCATGGTAAGCAATTTTTAGCACCGGAGTAGAGCAATAGTTACGAAGGAGGAAGAAAATGTAGCAGTTGATGACAGATACTGGTTGACTGAATTACAATGCATTTTCCAATTAAGACAAGTGTTCAAATGAACACCAAGATATTTAAACGAGTCAAGTGGTGCGATGTCAAAACTCTCAGAGTGGCAACCAATAGATGCACATTCAGATCTGCTGTGAGCAACATGTATTTAGTTTCCGGTTTAAAACCACTGGATGCTTGTCGAACCAAGCGAATAAAATATTTAGATCAGAATTGATCATCGAAATAACGTTACGGGGCGAACTTCCACAATAAGCCAAAGCTATGCCATCAGTAAACCCGGTAGAATAACCACGAAGTTTCAATTTAAACACAAGGTTAGTATAAATAAGAAACAGTAGTGGGTCTAATAATGATCCCCGGGGAACACCACCCACTTATCGATCTATTTGAAACTCCCTTAAACCCTATATCATACATAATAGAGAGCACAAGTTTGTGATCAACCAGGCCGAAGGCTTTAGCTGTATCAATAAATAAAGCTATTACCTGTACCGCAGCTATTACCTGTACTTAAACCAATATGGATTGTATTTAAGAATTCCAACAAGGCCGATTCGATACTCACACCTAGACGAAAACCATGTTGTTGAATACTCAGTACACCCCTTTGATCTAAAAAACTAGAAACCCTATTTTAACCTGCCTCTTCAAGAACTTTTAGAATTACTGGTCTATAGTTACCTTAATCGATCGGGTAAAACTCTCAGCTCAAAGGAAAGGTTGAAAATTTGTGCAAGAACGAGACTAACATGCCCAGCAATGGCTTTTAATATATAATTACTCAGGCCAACGGTAATTGAGTAGTTAGGTTCTAAAGCACAAATAATTATAATAAAAACTTCATAACTAGTCACGGGGGTAGATAACGTAACGAAACTAGATAACGTGTTGCTACAGTCAAATTTAGCACCTAGGTCTCTTCGCAATACTGCAAAAATAACAATTAAACTCATTAGCAATTTGTAATGCACTCGTAAGAAATTTCCCGTTCTCAGCTAAAATAAATTTACTAGTGTAAAACGAGTTAAAATTTCATTCACTAAAATCAAGTTTTTTTTTTGTATCACCGCGGTTAACTGAAAAACGGTTTGAATAATATAGATTCCCTTTTCCTTTTTGATGTCCTCTGTAATTAAGATGCACGCACACTCTGTAGAATAGCTTTCGCGAAGTACTGAATTATCTGGACGCTTATTTATTAATACGCCGTGCAAAAAAATTATAAGGTTCCGGCTGATAAACCATATAGTACACCATCCATCGTGCTACTTGTGTCGTAGCTAGTTTGGTTTCGGCTAGCGTGACCGACACAATATTTTGTCCTATTCGCCTGCAATCCATATTCGATTACAAATTGTGACCGAATTTCAAAATGCGATTTTAAAATAACCGCGCCTTCCAAAGGGAATCTACCGTTAGTTTCTTCCTAAACATTATTATTGCCATTACCTATAATCATTTTGAACATGATCAGTTATCGTTCAATCGCTTGCAATGCAAGACGCAAAATATTTTATAGTGTAGTGTTTAAAATGTGGTGAGTGTATTGTGTTTTTGTGTGTAGTGTTTTGTGCAGTGCTTTTTTATAAGTCAAACTAATTAATAATGAAAAAAATAAAATTGATTGTGGGTAGTGTGTGTTTTATATTAGTGTGTCATTGTATTTTCGAACGAACAAAATGTTTGTGTTATATGGTTTACCGTACGCAGGACCCGATTTACATTGGATACACACTGTCTGGTTGTTTAAACCGTTACTCGGTGAGTACTTTAACCAGTTTATTTCGTTGTACAGAATTTTAGTACGATGAATTAATTTTATTCTGTCTTATTTATTGTTGCAACAATTTAATAAATATTTTATGCAAAACGGTTCATTACGGATGGATATCGCATACCAGGTGTGTAAATATGAAAACAGAATTTTTTTTAGTAAAAAGTACGCGTTCATCGTATGATAATGAGTAAGAGTACTTAGCCATTTTCGTACATTTGTGCTAATCGGACAGAGCCAAGTCTGGCGAGTAAGCCGCATGTGAAAAAGTATTTCCCAATTAAGTATTTCCCTTTTATCATATCGCTTCTCCGCAAGAATATCGACGCAATTGAAATTCGTTTAGTTCTTCAGAGATCGCAATTTATAAAAAATTATATACAAAATTTATAATTCGAGTGTTCACGAATAGCTTTGGAATAATAGATGGGAATTTTAATATGGCAATTTTTCTCAAGTTTCAGATAATTTTTCAAAAAATTTAGGATTTTCAGCCTATAAAAGTCAATAACCTTTCAGTTGTGTCATTGTGCCTCTAGAATATGCCCATCTATTAGTATTGTTGACCATTGTAATTGTTTGGTAAATTCATTGTTATTCACGAATTCTATACCGGATGGGGAAACTGCGGTTAAATAAAAACAAAAGTAAGATGGAATTCAAATTGTCAAAAGTATCCCCAAAATGCCCCTTTGTCAAAAGTATCCCCAAAATACCGGTACAGCCAGATTTGCGTAGACATCTCTAGAATTATGTGTTAATCAAACATCCACAAGACTGTACGTACACTTTACATAATTTTGTTTTCTTGTAAATTCGATAAAATACCCCGAGGATCGCTTCGATATACCGCAAATCACTAAATATTCTCGAAAATATCAGAAATTTAGATTTTAGTAGATATATCTACACAGAGAAAAACCGATCACGTAAATTCATACAAACTCAAGAAGATATCTTAATGGTTTTCATCCAAACGGTTTGTCATCTTAAAATAAGGTGGAATTTCGTTTTACTCAAAACTAAGGGATGAACTCTTAACTTTAATTGGATTCCCTCTTGTTTCTAGAAAATAACTTCTTGAATAATAGGCACATTGAAATAGATGTTCTTCTTAATTCAAAAGGAATTCTGCTTATTATTAAGAGATATAACATGATAAAAACTTTATAGGTCCTAAATTTCTTATGATGGTCGGATAATGCACCAAATTAAGAAATTTAGGCTTTAAATGCAAATTGAAAAGCTCCTGATACTATTCATTATGACTTTGAATTAAACTTTGAAGCAAATTTAATGTTTGCTCATCAGACCTAGGTAGAAGTAAAATGTCGATTAACTTAACTAAAATTATTAAAAAACTGCAAACTTGGTTATCATGAGGTACAAGGGCACCTATCAACAGAGGCATAAAATGAATAAGTGTTCTCATTTGTCGCGCATTAATTTTGAAGAGTAAACTTTGGATATGTGTTTTATCAATTGGTGGACTTATATTCCCTATTTCTGAATAACCATAATCAAATGTCTGTTTTATGTAATTAAATTGTTGTAAAGAGAAAAGTTTTTCCTTATAAATGAAATAATCCAAAATTACAGACAAATCGTATTTACAGACACCCAGATAAATATCATGCATTATATCACAACCAATATTTTTGGTTACATGAAAATTATTAAGAGTATTAAAAACTGATATTTCTTTAATACCCGTAATTTTATAGTCCTTTATTAAAGTATCTGCATTATAATTTGTTACATTGCGTAAAAACTCGTCGAGTTCTATACAATCTTTACGCATATCGTATTTGTTTCGTTTACATATCCTGCACCAATAATTCGATGAAAACGATTTCACATACCCCAACAAAGTGTTAAGGCCGAGATTATCACCTAATAATTGAGATAGTTTAAAATATATTTTATAGATCTTGTGTTCAGATTTTATTTGTAATCCTTCTTCTTCCAGAGATTTTAAAATGTCTATAAGCGATTTTATTGAACGATTACAACCAAATTCATTAAAATCAGTCGATTTCACGAAACCGTGAACAGCGATTGCAAATCGTGCAAATTTTTTATCAAAATAATCGTTCTGTTGCTGCTACTTTAAGTGCATTACGGGCATTTTACGGTCCATTTAACAAGCCAGCCCGTTCGACAATCGACCGTATAGTGGCAAAATTTGAATCTACGTTTTCGCTACATAATGTTCCGGTGCCCTCGAGAGCAAGAAGTGCTCGAAGTGTTGAAAACATCGCAGCCGCCAGGGCTTCAGTTCAAGAAGACGCGAATGTGTCGCTCACACGACGTTCGCAACAATTGGGCCTTTCTGTGACATCATTGTGGCGAATTTTACGTAAAGATCTTGGCCTATATCCGTATAAGATCAAGCTGACACAACAACTAAAGATGTTTGACCATTTGAAGCGATGCCGATTCGTGAATTGGGCTCAAGAGCAAATCGAAAATGATTTCGCCGATCGATTTTCACCGAAAAATCATCTTCAGCGATGAGGCTCACTTTTGGCTAAATGGATTTGTCAACAAGCAAAATATGCGTTACTGGGCAGGAAGCAACCCACACGTGATTCATGAGGCACCGTTGCATCCCGAAAAAGTCACTGTTTGGTGCGGATTACATGCCGGCGGCGTCATTGGGCCATATTTTTTCATTGACGATAACGATCGCCACGTTACTGTTAATGGAAATCGATACCGCGATATGATAAACGATTTGTTTTGGCCGCAATTGAATGGAATGGACTTGGACGACATGTGGTTTCAACAGGACGGGGCCACATGCCACACAGCACACGATACAATCGCGTTATTGAAGACTAAGTTCGATGAGCGTGTTATTTCGCGAAATGGGCCCGTCCAGTGGCCGCCGCGCTCGTGTGATTTGACACCTCTAGATTATTTTCTTTGAGGTTATGTGAAGTCATTGGTCTATGCCAATAAGCCGGCGACGTTGCAAGGGCTCAGAGCCAATGTAGATCGTGAAATTGCTGGAATTTCGGTCGATTTATGCGAAAGAGTGGTCGAAAATTGGGTTCAAAGATTGGACTTCGTAAAACGTGCACTCGGTGGTCATGCAAAAGAAATCGAGTTTCATACTTAAATGTATATGTTCAAATTCGTTAATAAAAAAAAAGTTAGTTCAAAAGTCGAACAGTTTGTGTTTTATTCAAAAAAAAAGTTGAAGTGCTCTTATTGAAAAACCCTGTATTTGGTATTCTATGAAATGTTTTTAGGTGTTTTATATATAAATAAGTTTGAATTAATAAAGCTATTTTTGCATAAGAAACACTGAAATGTTATTAGTTTTTTGCTCGGGTTATTCTATTAATTACATTTGTAACTGAAGGATATTCTTCAGATTTTAATTGAAAGAAATATTCTTCAAGGAACAACCACACTAATTTACCTCTTTTTGAGTAACGAGTTTTAAAGACATAGCACAATTTAATAACAGTGTCTATTCCTTTTACAAACGTCGTTGGTTTGTACTGTATCCCCTCGCAATAAACATAACAGTGGTCCAGTTTTTTCAATTGCGGGCCGATTGCTATTAATTTTGGTTGAACGCAATTATTTTCTTCAGCATTTCTTGACAATTTTTCCACGGTTAATTGCAATTCACTTAGATTCCTTACATGTATCATAAAATCTTGCTGCCCGTCTAAGATTTGAAATTGCGACTGATTCTCGGCGGCTGAAGGACCGCATGTAACAGCAATACTGCAATACAAATACAGTCTGTCAAATAATAATAAAACCAATATTAAAGTGGGTGTTATTGTAAGGTACCTTTATGTTTTTACTTTTTAGTAGGTCACTCTGTTTTAAAATTTGCAGCATTTCGAGAAACCTTTTATCTTTAATTTCTTCCTCGAAGCAAACCATTATTTTTGATATGAAATCTTCGAAGTCGATTAATAAATTAAACTGCTTTCCTGGATGCATTGTATTGAAATCAATGTCAATTAATTGGTCTCCGTCAGGATTTGTATATAATGGCCATTCTAATAATAGACTATTTAACATACTATTCTCATTCTGGAGCTGAGTAATCCGATATTTTGATGTACGTCGCCAGTTGTTAACCACTTGATCCCATGGGCTTATGTGGTTTTGTAACCAAAATTTCAATTCTGTAAGTTCGGAAAATAATTTATAATTTTTTTTGTTAAATATTTTGCAACAATAAAAGTTTACCTTGATCAGAAATGTCTGTATCCATAATTTGTGTGTTGTTAACCGAAGACATAATTTATTTAGAAGCAGGTTTATTATGTGACATATTGCTCCACCGCGAAACTAATTTTCCTGAAGGATTCCTTTGACCTGGTTTTCGAGGCATGAAATATATGCACTGCAATATAAATTATAGAATTTGTTCCTCATTATGTAATTGTATAGTATAAAAATCTTACCGATTTTTCATTTGGGAACAACTGTTCTATACGTTCGGCCCATCGTTTCATATCGGTGTAAATAATTTTTAAATGGTTCATAATCCAAGAATCAACTATACAATGAACTAATTGTTTTTGTTGTGTATTGTTAAGGCGATCGTGGGTTGCGTAATAATCTAAAACGTGTCCACCCTTTACTGTTGATTTCAAAATTTCTTCCAACTCTGAGACGTTCGATGGATATGAATTTTGAGGTATGCTCGTTGGTGTGGAACATTGAAATGTTTCTGCACTAATGGCGTTTGATATTTTTTCCAACCATTCTAAAATCCTGCTGTTCGTAGCTGTGGTTACTGTGTCGGCCTCACATAACATTGGCTTTCCCTTAAATTTATATTTAATGAATAATTTAAAAAATAATAATTTAGATGTTGAAAATAGCAACAATTTTTAGTTCTAATGTTAAATATACTGGTATTATCAATTTCGATGACCAAACCTTAAAATATTTTATTAAATGACCCACTTTATGGTTGTAAAATAGGGTTCCAGATGTTTCCAATTGGCTGAATTATTTAAATGAACCAAACTAAATTGTCGCAATTGGATTAATAACAATTTAAAATAAAAATTGTTACCGAAAACCACTCTTTAGAATTTAGCATTTACCTGTTCATTGCGCCACTCCTTTAGTTTTTTGGTAAAAAGCAATTGATCACCAAAAAATGTGGTCGATTGCTTTTCAAATATTACAGAAATGTTTTCAAGTTCTATTGCTTCTAAATGTATTAGTTTTGTTATGCCGTGTAATTTGATGACACTAATTGTTGACTCCGACAGCTCCCAGGTTCGAAGAATTTCGCTAATTTCATCATTTTCACTGATGTAAATTACAGAAATGTCCTCAAATTCATTCACCTCACAATTTTCTTCCTCCATTTTCTATTATACACTAACTATTAAATAATTGGATCACTATTCACTATTCACTTTATTATATGTATTGTGGTGAACATGATGTGTATTATTCATTTCGTGAATATACTGATTTTCCTTCAGTAGTTTTATGTCGTGCTCTAGCTTGCTGGTATCCACAGTTAAGTTATTATAATCTTCCTCCGCCCGATGACTATAGTTGCTTCTTATCGTTCGCCAATTCAGGGTTGAACTTAGCTTGCTCGAGTTGTTGTGCCTTACGAAAACGGGCGTATTGATTTCTCCTTTTATCTCACTATTAACTTTATCTGCAGCAATTAGATATTGGCTTGAATCCCGTAACATGCATCCATCATCTAATGTTAAGATACCTGACCCACTAAACCATGTCGATATGACAGATGATCCACAAATTGCATCCTTGTTTGTTTCTTCAATGACGATAAATAACCATTGGTTTGTGTCATGCAACTTTATCCAGTGATTGGTTGCATTCATTGTTTTATGTTACATATTCCTTGTAGATTAGTGGTATGACGAAGGATCGCCATTTCACAAGCATGTTCCCTAGATGCTGCATTGTAAACTTGTGACACTTTGCACAGGAAATGTTTAAATTTGACCTCTTGACAATCATTCAATTTCTCTTTGGTAAATGATGCGAAGTGTTCTCGACGTTCATCCACAGCAATATAATTTACACTTGTTTCAATATATGCTTGGTACTCGTTGTGATAGATATTTGGAAATGGAATAACCGAGAAGAGTGTGTAGCTCCATGAGTATATTAATGGAATAGTTGCTCGTATTATTAGGTTATCCTGAGTTATTCGTGTTTTTAATTTCATGGTTTTGTAAATGTGCTCTAAATTGTCTGCTGTGTGATCATTAAGCACAGTTATTGATGGGGGCAAATTATTATTATTATTATTATTATTATCTTTATTTCAAATTACAAAAGGTAATAAAAAGTGAAAAATATAAATATACAATTTAAAATTTGAACTAAAGTACAGCTCCTTTAGACATTATGTCTGTAGTGGAGCAAAGAGAATTTATAATTGACATAAAAATAATATTTATTATTTATAATACAATTTCCACATATACCATATACAAGCTCAGTTTAGATTTGTTATTATTCTAAGTTTACTCTACGAATCATTTGGATATCATATAAACAGTTAATTTCATTACTAAAAATATTTCTCGATATGGCATCGATGCCAAGCAGCCAAATCCGAATTTCTCTCAGAAATTTGTGTTTCCGCTCCAATGGAAGCATTTTAATGTGATTCGGTAAGAGATGGAACCAATACGGTGCCATGTATAAATAAAATCTTCTAAATTTTTCATTATTACAACGAAGCCCGATAAAATTGTTTGGATTTCTCGTATTATACGCGTGATATATGCGACTATGGTAACTATTGCTGCGAACAAAAAACATTTTCAATACTTTAAACACATATAGATACCTCAGAGGCAACAAATTCAACTCACGAAAAAGCGGAATTGTGGGTGTAACTGTCGGACGAGCGTAAATTAATTTAACAATTCTTTTTTGCGCTATAAAAAGATCGACAATATTAGCAAAGTAAATTCCACCCCAACTAGTAATCCCATACATTATGATTGATTCTACAAGAGCATGATAAAACCTTCGCAAAACATAAGAAGGACACAAAGGTCGAAGATTATAGAATTTATACACGGCATTAATCACAATTTTCCTGATATTATTTAGGTGGGACGTCCAATTTAGCTGAGAATCAATTGTAACACCTAGATATTTAAACTCATTCACGCAAAGTAGATCAAAGCACTGCTCAGAACATAGGTTTTTATCACATGAGTGTACATGATACTTGATAAAGATTTGATCAAATGTTGTGTCAGGACGCCTAAAATGCATAACTCTAGACTTATCACTAGCTACAAGTCGGTGATAGAAAAACCATTTACGTAGAATGCATAAGTCACTTTCAATAAAACGTTGAATTTCAATGTAATCGTTGGACGCATAGGTTAATGCCAAATCATCTGCGAACGCTGTAGCGCAGCCAGTAAGATTAATTTCAAACACGGAATTAAAATAAATTAAAAACAACAAAGGTCCCAGAACTGAGCCTTGAGGAACACCACATTTAAGATGGCCTGGACAGCTATTCACCTTATTAACTCTAACAATTTGACTTCGGTTTCGGAGGTAGCTGGTAAACCAAACTAACAACTTGCCTCTTATTCCGATACTTGATAATTTTGTAAGTAGTATATCGTGGTTAACAGTGTCAAATGCTTTCGAAATGTCCATAAAATCAGCTGAGCATTTCTTAGAGTCGTTAATAGCTAGGTACATATTACTAAGGAAATGCAGGAGAGCTTCTTCAGTAGATTTTCCAGCTGTAAAACCAAATTGGTGGTCATTGAGAAATTTAATTTTACCAAGATACGAAACCAATCTTCGTTTTATTAATTTTTCAAATAATTTGGAAAATGGACTCAATAGCGAAATTGGCCTGTAATTATTAAGTTGTAAAGCATCACCCTTTTTAAAAACTGGAATAACAACAGCTGTTTTTAAAGTATCTGGAAAAATTCCGCTCTTTAAACTTAAATTAAAAAGAAACTTCAATACGTCAACCAGATACCAAGTACAATTTTTAATAATCACATTGTCGATACCGTCGAAACCTTTAGAGTATTTGTTTTTTAATTTCTTAATTTCGAGTAGAATCTCAAAAGAATTGATTTCGTCGAAGTAGCAAGAAGTGCAATAGTTATCCCGGTTTCCCAAAATATGCCGTTTGTACTCTTCACTGTTATAAGTACTATTTTGAATAAGATCGGAAGTTAATTCAGTTGAGACATTGATAAAAAAATTATTAAATTCATCACAAATGAGTCGCTTATCCGAGAGAACATGGTCAGATTTATTTTTATAAATTTGCGTTAATTGGTTTGTGTATGAATTTCTGCCCAAAATGATATCGATTTCCTTCCACATAAGCTTAGAATTGTTTCCTACTGATTCAAACTTATCTTTGTAATATAACCTTTTAACCCGTTTAACATTATTATTCACGTATTTAGAAAGTTTTGCGACATAATTAGCTAACGCGAGCGTTATTTGGATGCATTCTTAGTTTCTTAGAAATTTTTTTAAGTTTATTGATTTGGCCTAGAAGATATGAATTCATCCAAGGTTTTAATTTCTTGTTATTTTGAGAAGTAATTCTATCTTTGCAGAAATCAATATGAGAATTGAAAATTTTCAAGAAATTGTCGAATGCTATGTTACAATCCTTTGTAACAACCGTTAACATTCAAATGAGATACTAACTGTTGCTAACATATTTATTGCTTGTAGCGTACCTTGGTGCGGTCGACATATTTCCGGCTATGACTCGTCGGTACGGCGTGGGTGGTCCAAGGCTACAAGCAATCGAGAATTAACCGCTTTTCTTAATACTAACTTTACTCTTAATTGAAAGTTACAGTCACATAACACGCTAGTCAACCCACCAATTTTAATTTCATTCCCTATTCTTTCTTAATTCAAAGACTCATGATTATGAGCAAATTTTGGTTAAACACGGTAGAAAAAAATAAACATAACGGTTTACAAAACCAAATAGAAATTTAAAAGCAAAAGATATACAATGTACCAATCTAGAATAATATTAGAAAAAAAAAAATGAATAACTTGCCAAAATTCCAAAGTATGAAAGAAATGATCACAATATACCGCTGCTTCCTTGTTCTGCCACTACCGCTTCACTGCAAACCGCAATCACTCGTGCACCCCAGATTTCCGTTTTCAAATGTCGTGACACCACAACATAAAATCATATATGCGTTCGAATTGATTAACGCTTTTTACAAGTTGTTAACACCATCAACCACAACAGAAAATCGAATGGGCGAATATTTATTAGCCTTACTGTTGATGTTGTGATCCAAATTTCATTCACAAAGTTTTTATTTAATTTTTTTTTATTTTTATTGAACAATGGTATGTTTAGATTTATGATATCTTTATAATATCGGCACTTTAAACCACAGCAACTAGCAACCAACCACATTCCATTCAATGCAACCACAATCCCTGACAGGGTAACAAATAACAACGCCGCATTTATATTTTGATTTTTTTTTTTTTTCACAAATTCATATAATTTATAATTTTATTCAATAATTTCGGTTAGTTTTTGTCTATTATTACAATTTAATTTTATTATTTTTTTTTATATCCTGCACATACAATATCACTTCATATTGGTACCTTTAATTATTTAAATTCACTTACTACCAATATGTTTTTTTTTCCTTCCGTGTTATAAAATCATTTCGATGTGATAAAAATTATTTTAACAATTTCATGTCTTTCGTATTTGTTATTTTATTATTTATTTATTTATTTTTTTATATTTTTATATGTTTTTATTTATATATATGCTTTTTAATAGAATTAGTTACCGAACTTAATAAAAAAACTTTTACAAAAACAAAACCTGTTGTGTCCCATGTCACAAACGTACCTCGAGTACGAGCACAACTTTTATTTTATCCTCAGTTAATATTTAATTTAATATCAGGTGTTTTGTTTTGAAAAACCAAATCTTGACTGTCTTTCACCTTCCCACCAACCCATCAAGAAAACTTTATATTTTATCAACCGGTACCAAAATCGAACGATCGTTTTACTACCACCAAACAAAGTCGCGCTAAAATTTTGTTTTGTTATTGCACGTTTAATTATAACAATGTTAACCCTAAATTGCAACGGTGTGAAATAACAATTTGACTGTCGTTGCAAATCGTGGGGACGACTCACACCCGAGAAAGTCTCATAGCCGGGCATAAGATGGTACTGAAGGGAAGAAGTACTGTAAACAGGTAACCAGCATCAATCGTATTATGTTTTAATATCTTTCCCGTGATATGTTCCTAAGGGTTTGCCTTTTAAATCTTTAATCTTATATGCCACATTACCAACTTTGGCGTCTATGACGGCAGGAACGAATTTTGGAGCTAACTTTGCGGAGAATTTATTTGCGGCGTCGCTTTGCGGGAAGGTTCTCACAAATACGGCTTGCCCTACTTTGAACATGTTAGGTCAGCTACGCAGGTTATATTGCTGCGCGTATTTTTGGTATGCTATCTTTAAATGATGCAAAACCTTATCTCGAACAATATTCAGGCGATCCGGTTTAAATTCAATGTATAGAAAGTTGTCATCTACTTCTCTAAGCAGTTGTCGGACTTGATAATCGGTGCCATGTAACACCATGTGTTGCCCGAATACCAAGAAATGGGGAGAAAAGGTTGTGGAGGAATGATTTACGTTTCTTAAAGTAGCACCAATTTCCGCCAAATGTAGGTCCCATTCGGTGTGACTATCAGATAAATATGAACGCATTGCAGCTAGCACCGTACGATTTACACGTTCTGACGCATTACTCTGAGGGGAGTAAATAGGCGTACGTGTATGTGTCACTCCATACTTATGTAGCAGATCCTGGAATAGCTTAGATGTAAATTGTTTTCCGTTGTCCGTAAAAACTATTTCAGGAACAGAAAACACATTAAACACTTCATTTTCCAGGTATTGCGATAGCAAAGAAGCTGAGGCTTCACGGAGAGGTTTAAGCAAGGTAAACTTTGAATAATTATCTAATATAATAAGGATGAACTTGTTTCCGCGCTTAGATCGAGGGTAGGGCCCGAGAAAGTCGATATACAGCTTTTGAAATGGGCGGGTCGACTCAGATTGATTTCCCATTTGAGGTTTCAAGGAATAATTGGCAGCTTTATTCATTTTACAATCTTTGCAGTTCTTAATAAATAATTTTACATCTTGCGCCATCCGTTTCCAATAAAATTGTCTCTGAATCCTTTCTAACGTCTTCGATGCACCCATGTGAGCAGATGAAGGTGGTAAATGAGCCTGTTGAACTAATGAGTGGGTTAATCCGTCCGGTATCACCATTTTCCAAATCGGTATGTCAGTATCTTCATATCGCAAACCAGAGTTGGGGGCGATGAAAACTTTTCCTGCTTGTACCCTGAGATTGCAATGGAGTTTCGGTATTGTTTCAACTTTCTGAACTAAATTCATGTATTCAGCTCCTAAAAACGCGGGATCTGACAGATCTATGTGTAAAGGTTCAAATTGAATTGAAGCAAGAGATTCACAACCAATTTGCGAACTTACAGTCGATGTCAACAAGTTGTCAGCGTTCGATTTGATAGGGTGAATACCGAAATTAATCTCTTCACAGAAAGCGCGAGACAAGGTATCCGGAACTACGTTCTGTGATCCTTTCCGATAGGCCATTTGAAAATCAAAAGCTTGAAGCTTTAAGCTCCACCGAGCTAACCGACCAGATAAATCCTTCTGGGCCATCAACCATTGCAAGCTAGCGTGGTCCGTATAAATAGTAAACGGATACCCTTCAATATATGGCCTAAATTTCTTAACACTCAAAACGGCAGCGTAACATTCCAACTCAGTGACCGAGTAGTTTTTCTGGGCGGCGTTTAGTTTTTGGGACACAAAAACTATTGGACGCTCTGCCCCGTCAGAATCGAGTTGAAATAGTACGCTACCTACCCCGACCGAGCTGGCGTCACATTGGATAAAGAAAGGTTTACTATAATCTGGATTTGCTAGGACGGGTGACATGCATAAGGCCATTTTTAATGATTGGGACGCCGATTCAGCAGACGCTGACCATTTTATTTTAGCTCCTTTTTTTAACAGTTCAGTTAATGCTGCAGATAATGTGGCATAGTTTTTTATGAATCTCCGGTACCAACCACACATTCCTAAAAACCTTCGGATCTGTTTTGTGGTTTTTGGTACAGGAAAGTCAACAATCGTTCGAACTTTGTCAGGATCGGTTCTGAGGCAACCGTCACCGATAATGTAGCCTAAATATTTGGACTCTTTTAACAAGAATCGACTTTTCTCAACATTTATGGTGAGACCAGCATGCTTCAAGCGAACGGCAACTTCTCGTAACAGCACTACATGCTCTTCAAATGACGCAGAAGTAACCAGCAGGTCATCTAAATATACGAAGATTCGGTCATGCAGTTGGTGTGGTATCACTTTATGCATCAAGCGGCACATCGTCTGCGGAGCGTTGCATAGTCCGGAAGGCATGACCGTGAACTGATACAGAGGTCTCCCAGGTACAGTAAACGCCGTCTTACCTCTGGATTGTTGGTCCAACGGGATCTGCCAAAAGGCATCTTTTAGATCTATACAAGAGATATATCTAGTTTGATCCAGTCGGCCCAACAATCCATCGATAAGTGGTAGTGGGTACGCGTCCTTAACGGTGACCCTGTTCAGTTCACGAGCATCCAGACAGAGCCGAATCTTGCCGCTTGATTTTCGCACTAAAGTGACAGGAGAACACCAACTGCTCTGACTTTCCTCTATTACGCCTAAAGATAGCATGCGATCTAATTCTTCGTACAATTTAGCCTGAATCGCGGGCGACACCGAATAGAATCTCTGTTTAATCGGCTTGACAGCACCAACATCAATGACGTGGGAGAGTAAAGAAGTTTTACCAAGTCCAAATTTGCTAAATGACGGAAATATGTCAATGACTGCATTTAGTTCTAGTTGATTCTCTGGTGAGAGAATGTGTGATTTCGTCTCATCAGGTTTAGAACACGTTTCTAAATTTAACGAACATAAGGCTGGAGTAATATGAAACAAGTTCCAAAAATCGATTCCTAAATACAATGGTTGATCTAAACTAGGAACAATATGTAGACGCATCATGTGGGAACGATTATTAAATTGTATTAAGACGTAAATATAGCCAAAAACGCGCTCGGCTTGTCCATTCGCAGTGTGAATGACCGAAGAGGAACTTTGGAATTTGACGTAAGGATCATTCAATAATTTCTCCGACCCAGCTCCTAGGACACTAACCGTAGCCCCACTATCAAGTAAACCTTTATACTCAACACCATTTATAGAAACCGATGCGTATGGTCTAGGTTCTAATGGTTTGTTCATTATAATTGAACTTACAATTTCGGATTTAAAGACTCGGCGATTTTTCCAATAAGTTTGCCTGCGCCTGCGCTGTTGTTGGTTATAATGACGTTTACGAATGCAAAAAGAGTTTAATAGGGGTTTTGAATCATAAAAATCACAAGAAGCTGGTGGAAGGACAAGGTGGGTTAAGTTCGAAGGTACTCTGAGATTTACGATTTAACATTGAATTATAGCGGACATTGTTAAGACGATCGTGCATTAAATGAAGGTTGTCCGAATTTATCATGTTGGTTTCGATGAATTTTGGCGAGATAAAACCCGCAACTCCGGGTCCGTATTGCTTGCTGTCTCCTGCATGGAAACAGTTTCCCTTGATTGATTGGGGACACCTATTTTCTGGAGTCCGTGAGTCCCGCTTCTCCACTGACTCCTTTGAATGTTTTCCGAACATTTAGGACAATTTGCAAAGACAGTATCTTTCATACCACATTTATGACAAAACCATCGGAGTGGTGGAAAACGACAATGAATAAAGGTATGGCCGGTCTCATCGGAATTGTAACAAACAAGTTCTCTTCGTGAAAATTGGAATCTTGGCTGTCCCACTCCTATTGTGTTTACCCCATTTTGAGCCTGACTATTTTTGAAGGTTAACACTTCATATTCCGACGCAGAGGTTCCAGTATAATTATTAAGTAATTGCTGTGTGAGGTACGGTTCCATCCCATTAATTATTAGTTCATTGATCCCTTTCTTATGAGAGAATGTTGATTCAGGGTCAATTCGCAGTCTAGCCCAGGTGCCTTCCCAAGCGGTGCAGCTGGCAATCAGTTCATTTATCGTTTGGAACCGTCTGTCAGTTAGCTGGTATTGAAGAGCACCTCGCATATTTGGCATTACGACCTCAATTAGTTTCTCTTCAGTATAAGGAGTTTTACATTGTAAAGCCATACTCCATATTTGGTGATAGAATTCTACAAAAGATTAGCGAGGCGATTGCTTCTTACCTTCAATACTCCTTCGAATTTCAAAATCAGACCGTCTATCTTGGAACCGTTCTATTAATTGCTGCTCAATTCCTTGCCAGGTTATTGTTGGGTTATGACGTCTACAAGTCCAATACCACTGTAATGCCACCCCCTTTAGTACTGAGCTCATTTCGGTTAACAACATTTGCTCAGATACATTTAAAGACTTGGCCACCGTTTCTAGTTGGAATATAAACATGTCAATAGAACAATTTGGGTTCACGCCGTCATACGATAGCCCACACCGGGAAAGGCTGCGAGAATCGGACGAACATCGAATGTTTGGTAAACTATTAGAATGATTAGCATACGAAGCATGATTAAATTGAGGCACATTTGAGTCTATTGACGGTGGCACTGGTTGAAAGTTGGCTCCAATATTTTCTCGAATTGTTGCACCGAAAGATGTTTGAGTGGTATTTTCATTTATATTAGAAGTAGTTAATGGGCGATTCAAGTAAGCTGTTCCCTGTGCTGTGGAGTTAGCTGGTGCTTGCCATGCAATGGCTTGCTGAGGGGGAACAGACGGTGGTACATTAAGGTAAGTTACGTCCGGCACTGTTTGAACGATTGATGGAGCAGTTGTATTGGCGGAACGGTAGAATGAATTGATTGAACTCCCAAAGAAGATGCGACTTGAAACTGCGGAGCTGATACGATTAAAGAACCATTCGGTCCAGCAATTTCACTGTCCGATTGCAATTGATTTGGTTGATTAACTTCCTCAACAGTGTATTCAGGAGGGTATACAATTGACTGTGTAGCTGGGTATACCTTAACACTCTTTAAATAAGGTACATTAGGAATTGTCGTTTGCGAGGGCTGACTCAACTGTTTATCACGCGATAATTGTAATTGTAAATCATTCTGTCGTTGGTTTAGAATTAACAATTGCTGAGATACTTGATTAAATTTGTCCAAAAGTGAGTCAAATAATCGGTTTTGAGATTCGTCTCTTTGTCTCTGAAAATCACTTCCTTTCTCGACTTGATCTAACAACTCCTCTAATGTCGATCGTCTCGTCATAGAAGAGAAATTTGAGGTACTTGGTTCGATAGGAGAGGATTCTGGCTGTTCATCGGAATGAGCTGGTCCTACATCAACCTCTTTTGCTGCCTCGATGGATTCGTTCAACTTTTCGTTGTTATCTATAAAAATCTGTAAGCTTGATTGTAGTTGCTCACAAATTTTGATAGCTTTCCAAGCAGCTCCTTCATAAGTAACAGATTTTGTTACCCGATGCAACCGATGTAACACATGCAGTAATCGCGATTCGATCTGCTGAGTCGAATTAAGCAATTCCTTGCCAGTCCTTTTATTTAACTCAGTAATCTCTCCTTTCAATACTTGCAATTTTTTTCGACAAATATCAATTTCTAACTCGGGTCGCTTACTGGCTTTACTATGCATTTTCAACGGTGTTACTGATTTATCACCTACCTCGCGAAGAGAAATGACCAGAGTAGACATCGTCTCCGGATTGTTTAATGGAATTTCTCGCACGAGACATTCTACTTCAATTTCGTCAGATTGCAGTAAGAAGGCGTCCATTTTCAAATATTTTTCGACCCACAAATAAAGGTTGATATAAGATTAAAGATAAAAGAACCGAACTGGCACTAATTTGTTTTAATAATTAAATATGCAAAAACAATTTTGAAATTATTATGATTTATTTTTATTTTTTTTTTCAAAGAATTCCCAAAAAGCTAAAAACTACAAAAATTTGAAAAAACCAACACCTTATCAATAAAAAAAATCGTAATAAGAGTATTCGTACTAAGACCCAAAAAAAAATTAGCACAAATATGTAATAATGAGAGTAATAATGTTAATATTTATGATAAGAAACAAAAAATTCTTAATTTTATAATGGATAAGCTTAATGTAAAACGATACTTAGTAATAACTAATAAAGTAAATATTATGTATGTGTGTATATTTATGCCCAACGATCTATCTAAATGAATAATAATATTATAGCAAAAAAAAATATCAACGTCATCAAAATTTGGTGCAAGACGTGATTTAACAAAACAAAAAATTCAAAGATTCTCGATGTAATATACGTATCAAAAAGCATCAAAAACATATAAGATAATATTGAAAAAAAAAATTCAAAATAAAATTCCTGAAAAAAAAACGGGAATGAAATCAAAACGTGGCAGAGAGAAAAGACATGGTGTGACTATAACAACAAAATGATGTTCTACGATTTAATATGCAAAATTCAATACCAATAAATGGTAGATATCCCGAACAAATAAACCGTTACTTTAGTTATATTAAATTTTAAGAGAATTTGTAGAATCTACGAAAAATATTTCAATATGCACTAATTATACACAGAAGTAATTATGCTCCGTAAATTCCACTACTGCAAAAATAATAATCCAATAAAAATTTAGTCCATATGCTAAACACAGAATATCTAATTTTTATTAATTTTTTTGTTATTGACAATCCGAGGGAAATACCTATTCAAATATGCTAAATGCACAGAGCTGTATTTTCTATTCGTAGTCATTATTACTGCAATGTCATGTCAATCAATGAACGTCCATGCAAAACAGCAGAATACCGTAATTGGCATGACATGTCAGATGATTCAATTATTCTTGGATTTCAAATAAAACTTTATTGTCTTAGTTAGGTACCGTAAAGTTTTAAACCTTAATATTTGGGCGCCACTGTAACAACCGTTAACATTCAAATGAGATACTAACTGTTGCTAACAGATTTATTGCTTGTAGCGTACCTTGGTGCGGTCGACATATTTCCGGCTATGACTCGTCGGTACGGCGTGGGTGGTCCAAGGCTACAAGCAATCGAGAATTAACCGCTTTTCTTAATACTAACTTTACTCTTAATTGAAAGTTACAGTCACATAACACGCTAGTCAACCCACCAATTTTAATTTCATTCCCAATTCTTTCTTAATTCAAAGACTCATGATTATGAGCAAATTTTGGTTAAACACGGTAGAAAAAAATAAACATAACGGTTTACAAAACCAAATAGAAATTTAAAAGCAAAAGATATACAATGTACCAATCTAGAATAATATTAGAAAAAAAAATGAACAACTTGCCAAAATTCCAAAGTATAAAGGAAATGATCACAATATACCGCTGCTTCCTTGTTCTGCCACTACCGCTTCACTGCAAACCGCAATCACTCGTGCACCCCAGATTTCCGTTTTCAAATGTCGTGACACCACAACATAAAATCATATATGCGTTCGAATTGATTAACGCTTTTTACAAGTTGTTAACACCATCAACCACAACAGAAAATCGAATGGGCGAATATTTATTAGCCTTACTGTTGATGTTGTGATCCAAATTTCATTCACAAAGTTTTTATTTAATTTTTTTTTATTTTTATTTAACAATGGTATGTTTAGATTTATGATATCTTTATAATATCGGCACTTTAAACCACAGCAACTAGCAACCAACCACATTCCATTCAATGCAACCACAATCCCTGACAGGGTAACAAATAACAACGCCGCATTTATATTTTGATTTTTTTTTTTTCACAAATTCATATAATTTATAATTTTATTCAATAATTTCGGTTAGTTTTTGTCTATTATTACAATTTAATTTTATTATTTTTTTTTATATCCTGCACATACAATATCACTTCATATTGGTACCTTTAATTATTTAAATTCACTTACTACCAATATGTTTTTTTTTTCCTTCCGTGTTATAAAATCATTTCGATGTGATAAAAATTATTTTAACAATTTCATGTCTTTCGTATTTGTTATTTTATTATTTATTTATTTATTTTTTTATATTTTTATATGTTTTTATTTATATATATGCTTTTTAATAGAATTAGTTACCGAACTTAATAAAAAAACTTTTACAAAAACAAAACCTGTTGTGTCCCATGTCACAAACGTACCTCGAGTACGAGCACAACTTTTATTTTATCCTCAGTTAATATTTAATTTAATATCAGGTGTTTTGTTTTGAAAAACCAAATCTTGACTGTCTTTCACCTTCCCACCAACCCATCAAGAAAACTTTATATTTTATCAACCGGTACCAAAATCGAACGATCGTTTTACTACCACCAAACAAAGTCGCGCCAAAATTTTGTTTTGTTATTGCACGTTTAATTATAACAATGTTAACCCTAAATTGCAACGGTGTGAAATAACCATTTGACTGTCGTTGCAAATCGTGGGGACGACTCACACCCGAGAAAGTCTCATAGCCGGGCATAAGATGGTACTGAAGGGAAGAAGTACTGTAAACAGGTAACCAGCATCAATCGTATTATGTTTTAATATCTTTCCCGTGATATGTTCCTAAGGGTTTGCCTTTTAAATCTTTAATCTTATATGCCACATTACCAACTTTGGCGTCTATGACGGCAGGAACGAATTTTGGAGCTAACTTTGCGGAGAATTTATTTGCGGCGTCGCTTTGCGGGAAGGTTCTCACAAATACGGCTTGCCCTACTTTGAACATGTTAGGTCGGCTACGCAGGTTATATTGCTGCGCGTATTTTTGGTATGCTATCTTTAAATGATGCAAAACCTTATCTCGAACAATATTCAGGCGATCCGGTTTAGATTCAATGTATAGAAAGTTGTCATCTACTTCTCTAAGCAGTTGTCGGACTTGATAATCGGTGCCATGTAACACCATGTGTTGCCCGAATACCAAGAAATGGGGAGAAAAGGTTGTGGAGGAATGATTTACGTTTCTTAAAGTAGCACCAATTTCCGCCAAATGTAGGTCCCATTCGGTGTGACTATCAGATAAATATGAACGCATTGCAGCTAGCACCGTACGATTTACACGTTCTGACGCATTACTCTGAGGGGAGTAAATAGGCGTACGTGTATGTGTCACTCCATACTTATGTAGCAGATCCTGGAATAGCTTAGATGTAAATTGTTTTCCGTTGTCCGTAAAAACTATTTCAGGAACAGAAAACACATTAAACACTTCATTTTCCAGGTATTGCAATAGCAAAGAAGCTGAGGCTTCACGGAGAGGTTTAAGCAAGGTAAACTTTGAATAATTATCTAATATAATAAGGATGAACTTGTTTCCGCGCTTAGATCGAGGGTAGGGCCCGAGAAAGTCGATATACAGCTTTTGAAATGGGCGGGTCGACTCAGATTGATTTCCCATTTGAGGTTTCAAGGAATAATTGGCAGCTTTATTCATTTTACAATCTTTGCAGTTCTTAATAAATAATTTTACATCTTGCGCCATCCGTTTCCAATAAAATTGTCTCTGAATCCTTTCTAACGTCTTCGATGCACCCATGTGAGCAGATGAAGGTGGTAAATGAGCCTGTTGAACTAATGAGTGGGTTAATCCGTCCGGTATCACCATTTTCCAAATCGGTATGTCAGTATCTTCATATCGCAAACCAGAGTTGGGGGCGATGAAAACTTTTCCTGCTTGTACCCTGAGATTGCAATGGAGTTTCGGTATTTCAACTTTCTGAACTAAATTCATGTATTCAGCTCCTAAAAACGCGGGATCTGACAGATCTATGTGTAAAGGTTCAAATTGAATTGAAGCAAGAGATTCACAACCAATTTGCGAACTTACAGTCGATGTCAACAAGTTGTCAGCGTTCGATTTGATAGGGTGAATACCGAAATTAATCTCTTCACAGAAAGCGCGAGACAAGGTATCCGGAACTACGTTCTGTGATCCTTTCCGATAGGCCATTTGAAAATCAAAAGCTTGAAGCTTTAAGCTCCACCGAGCTAACCGACCAGATAAATCCTTCTGGGCCATCAACCATTGCAAGCTAGCGTGGTCCGTATAAATAGTAAACGGATACCCTTCAATATATGGCCTAAATTTCTTAACACTCAAAACGGCAGCGTAACATTCCAACTCAGTGACCGAGTAGTTTTTCTGGGCGGCGTTTAGTTTTTGGGACACAAAAACTATCGGACGCTCTGCCCCGTCAGAATCGAGTTGAAATAGTACGCTACCTACCCCGACCGAGCTGGCGTCACATTGGATAAAGAAAGGTTTACTATAATCTGGATTTGCTAGGACGGGTGACATGCATAAGGCCATTTTTAATGATTGGGACGCCGATTCAGCAGACGCTGACCATTTTATTTTAGCTCCTTTTTTAACAGTTCAGTTAATGCTGCAGATAATGTGGCATAGTTTTTTATGAATCTCCGGTACCAACCACACATTCCTAAAAACCTTCGGATCTGTTTTGTGGTTTTTGGTACAGGAAAGTCAACAATCGCTCGAACTTTGTCAGGATCGGTTCTGAGGCAACCGTCACCGATAATGTAGCCTAAATATTTGGACTCTTTTAACAAGAATCGACTTTTCTCAACATTTATGGTGAGACCAGCATGCTTCAAGCGAACGGCAACTTCTCGTAACAGCACTACATGCTCTTCAAATGACGCAGAAGTAACCAGCAGGTCATCTAAATATACGAAGATTCGGTCATGCAGTTGGTGTGGTATCACTTTATGCATCAAGCGGCACATCGTCTGCAGAGCGTTGCATAGTCCGAAAGGCATGACCGTGAACTGATACAGAGGTCTCCCAGGTACAGTAAACGCCGTCTTATCTCTGGATTGTTGGTCCAACGGGATCTGCCAAAAGGCATCTTTTAGATCTATACAAGAGATATATCTAGTTTGATCCAGTCGGCCCAACAATCCATCGATAAGTGGTAGTGGGTACGCGTCCTTAACGGTGACCCTGTTCAGTTCACGAGCATCCAGACAGAGCCGAATCTTGCCGCTTGATTTTCGCACTAAAGTGACAGGAGAACACCAACTGCTCTGACTTTCCTCTATTACGCCTAAAGATAGCATGCGATCTAATTCTTCGTACAATTTAGCCTGAATCGCGGGCGACACCAAATAGAATCTCTGTTTAATCGGCTTGACAGCACCAACATCAATGACGTGGGAGAGTAAAGAAGTTTTACCAAGTCCAAATTTGCTAAATGACGGAAATATGTCAATGACTGCATTTAGTTCTAGTTGATTCTCTGGTGAGAGAATGTGTGATTTCGTCTCATCAGGTTTAGAACACGTTTCTAAATTTAACGAACATAAGGCTGGAGTAATATGAAACAAGTTCCAAAAATCGATTCCTAAATACAATGGTTGATCTAAACTAGGAACAATATGTAGACGCATCATGTGGGAACGATTATTAAATTGTATTAAGACGTAAATATAGCCAAAAACGCGCTCGGCTTGTCCATTCGCAGTGTGAATGACCGAAGAGGAACTTTGGAATTTGACGTAAGGATCATTCAATAATTTCTCCGACCCAGCTCCTAGGACACTAACCGTAGCCCCACTATCAAGTAAACCTTTATACTCAACACCATTTATAGAAACCGATGCGTATGGTCTAGGGTCTATTGGTTTGTTCATTATAATTGAACTTACAATTTCGGATTTAAAGACTCGGCGATTTTTCCAATAAGTTTGCCTGCGCCTGCGCTGTTGTTGGTTATAATGACGTTTACGAATGCAAAAAGAGTTTAATAGGGGTTTTGAATCATAAAAATCACAAGAAGCTGGTGGAAGGACAGGTGGGTTAAGTTCGAAGGTACTCTGAGATTTATGATTTAACATTGAATTATAGCGGACATTGTTAAGACGATCGTGCATTAAATGAAGGTTGTCCGAATTTATCATGTTGGTTTCGATGAATTTTGGCGAGATAAAACCCGCAACTCCTGGTCCGTATTGCTTGCTGTCTCCTGCATGGAAACAGTTTCCCTTGATTGATTGGGGACACCCATTTTCTGGAGTCCGTGAGTCTCGCTTCTCCACTGACTCCTTTGAATGTTTTCCGAACATTTAGGACAATTTGCAAAGACAGTATCTTTCATACCACATTTATGACAAAACCATCGGAGTGGTGGAAAACGACAATGAATGTTCGAATGTTTTGATGTAATATACTATACCGAATTAACATTGTAAGAGACGATAATCAAAAATATATTGCATACAACGATAATAATGAGCAATAATCGTAAAATAAACTGTTAAATATAGTACACACTTAATGATGATAATAATAAAGTGAATCGATATAATATATGTGTCTATTAGAATCAAAAGCGATCTATTCCACTTTTAAAAAATTTTAGGTTAGTGATTGATATTGTTACCATATGTTACACTGTATTTACTTTCTTTAACTAAACTTCATATTTTCACTCTATTCCTGAGAAAATTAAGAACGAAATCGTCATTACGGTTCAAAATAGTTCTATTCCATTACATTTGCTGATACAAAACAAGTCGATTACATTGAAATTTACAATCAAAAAACTTATATTCCAATATAAATTGCGAATATGAGAATCAAAATCGATCTATTCCAAATTTGGCGGGAAACTTGTGATAAACGTCAAAAAATGTTCATACAAAAATCAGTTGCTCATATCTGTCGATAGAAAGTGGTTAGTTTTCTAGAATATTTTTTAATTGTGCTAAAGATTGAGTTGGTCTTTCCAGTGCCAGGTCATTCGTACATTCCTCCAGCTAGAGTTTTTGCTCAAATTGAGAAAATCATCTGGAAAAAAGCCATTATCAACGTCAACGATTACCTTGACATTTATAAGGAAAATGGAACCCTAATTAACTTGGGAAGTGATGAGTGTCCCGCACTTGATTTCAAAACTGAGATATGCAAAATTCTTAAACCAACATCAAACTGGCATTTCAAATTCAATGAATCCAAACGGTTTATTATAACTAAAAACAGAAACGGCACAATTGTTGGAGTACGAGTAGGAGTCTCAAAATCGAATGTTAAACGAGGGGAGAATCTTGCGACTATGAGTGTAATAAGACTCAAAAATGGTGTAAACATAAAAGAAGCCAAAATTAATGATGTTGTCAAACATCTAAAAAAACATTTTGGAACGGAATGGCGAGCAATGGATGAAGAGATAATAGATCATAATGAACTTTACTTGGAAGGAGATAATGAGGTCATTAACTGCAATAGTCATGATGAATCAAATATAATTAGAGTTTAAATTTTTAGTTTTAGTTTTTTAATTTTAATTTGCAATTTAATTGGACTGATATTTTAAGTATAATGTAATTTTGTGAATAATTAAATTATTCTCTACGTGTGTGATTTTTATAAACTTGAAGATTTATTTTATTTTCAATATTTTTATTTTATTGATCTAACGGCTTTATGTTGATCATTAATTTAATTTAAACCAAAATAAAAGGCTGAAATATTTCTAATCTTCAATCTGTTTTTTTTTTCAAACTGAGTCTATTCCAAATCGAAAATTTCAAAACGTACCTATTCCATTATAGCAAGTTTCAAAATGAATCTATTCCCAAATTATTTTTAAAATACAAACCAAATTAATTAATATTTTAAGAGTTTTAAATTAAAAATCCGATTAGAGGTCCTAATAAAGGCAATGAATCAATAAAAAAAAACAAATTGCAAAGTAATTTAAAAGTTAAAAGTTTTTCTCGGTTTTTTCAGAAACGTGAAAAGTGGAATAGATCGCTTTTGATTCTAGTATACACATATTCAATTTGAGCAATAATCATTGAATATAGTACACACATAATGATAATAGAGTATAAGCACACATATAGATTAAAATAATTCAAAGAATTGAGAAAGTTTGAAGATGCGCAGCGCACTAAAAAACAACTTCCATCATGCTTACTATCTACAGTATTAAAAATGAATGTTACCAACTTTAAAGAAATTAAACACAAAATCAAAATCAAAATAAAAACTGTCAACAAAATGTAAATAAACAATACTATAGACAGTAGTAGTGATGGAATCTTTGTAAGATGGGATAATAACACAACAGAGGATACACATTGAGCTTGTACAGGTAAATGCATTTTAATACTTAACAAACTATATAATTGCAGATTCCCAGGTAGATCAAGCAGATGTATTGGATTCAATAGGATAGTGAATATTTTTAATCCGAAAAATGTCATTGAACGAAGAAATTCGATGAACATCAGACTCCGCCGATTTCCCTAAGTATATTTGTCCAGCTTTACACCACAAATAATTGTACTTATACAGTGTTTTTATATTTTTAGCTTCTCGGTATAATCTGGACTGGAACGCTGACAATTGATGCATTATGTAGATGCGCTGTACAGGGTGATTTATTGGTAAAAAGACACCCAAATCTTCTGTTGAAAGTGATTTGTGTTTTCTAATGTGTGTCAATATATTGTTTTTAAGCTAAGTAGAGCTTAGTTTTACAATAAAGAAATCTGTTAGCATAACCTTTGATTTGTTTTGATGTACTGAAGTTGTGATAATTTTTTTGTGAATTTTCTCAAGAGATACAATGTCATCACCACTCATATCAACCCCGATTTTTTTGATAGCACAAGTGATTAGACCACGAATGTCTTCATGGTTAGATGGTAAGCCACTGATAACAATGCTGGAAATATTTTGTTGTTGAATCGGTTTATCCATATCAGCTTCTAGTTGATGTATTATTGAGGACTGCTTTAACAATTGTTCCTCCAAAAGACACACTCTCGGCTTAATATCATCATTTTCATGCTTTAACGATGTTACAAATTTCTTCAAGTCTTCCAATGCTGAAAGTTTTCTTTCCATACGCTTAAGCTGGATGACATCGGATAAACTTACATTCGTATTACCAGAATCCGACAAAACCTGATCGTCATCCATAATAGATTGGTTCGATGTCGTTCTACAGTCTTCGTATAACCAATTAACCGATCGAGTTTTAATGTCTCTCAGAAGATCGTCCGAAATGCGAGCACATTTGACATGGAAAGGTTTCTCTCACGGTCCCCCACATTTGACACCAGGAAATCTTCCCTTGGTAATGTTGGAAGAGCAAGTATTACAGGTTGCAGACATAGTACTTAACATGAACTCAGTTTAATAATATTTTTGAAAAGGTAAGACTTTTGACTGGACGAATTTGTCGTACTTGAATAGAATTGTTTATTAAATATTAATTATTTTGTCGTAATTGAATTAAATTATTATTAAATATTAAGTATTATAAAGGGTTATCCAATTCAAGCTTGATAAAGTAAACTTAAAAAAACCACACAAAATATTCGGAATGTATTATAATTTTTATTTCATTTTACAGATTGATCCTTGCCATTTTTAGTTAAACAAGATATCATTCAAATGTCTTCCACGGGGCTTCTTACAGGCCTTGATTCTTTTGCGGTAATTTTCAATGACTTTTCGGCACATTTCGGGCGGTATCTCGGCCAAAACCTTACGAATATTAGTTTTCAATTCGTCAAGAGTTTGAGGTATGTTTGCGTAAACACGATCTTTCGCGTAGCCCCACAAAAAGAAATCCAAATCACCAAATCCAAATCACCAATGATCACCAATGATCATCAATGAGGTTCATTACTGAAGAAAATTTTGTTCGAAAAATCAGCATCGACGACCTGTTTTTCCAACACCCAATTTGCGTATGTGAAATGCTCCATATTCTTAAATGGCAGAATGTCAACTAAATAAATGACAGCGTACTTGACGTTTATCTTTGACAGATGTCGGTATACAGATTTCTACTTTATCAACCTTGAATTGGATAACCCTTTATTATTATTATTGTTATTGAATTATTTAAATTAATATTTTAATTTTATTTAATATAATTTTTATATCATAAAAAAGTAAAAAATACGTCTGTTTCAATTGACTTTTTGACAAGGAGATACTTTCTTATCTTAGATAGTTCTTGTTCTAGTTGCGATGGCGTCAGCAGAGTGGGATGTAAGACGTTTTGCTGAGCATTATGCACTAAGTCCAACAAACTTTCCTATGTTTCTTTGATGTTATTTAATATTAGCATTATTTCGAGAGTTGTTGTAAATATTGCTCGTACTTTTTCCTCAATGGAAGCATATTCCTTCAGCAGATCTATTTCTATTTGCAGTCTGTTCTGATTTTCCCTGAAATTATTTAACGACAACAATGTCAGGTTCGTGTTATGTTTGAATAGCCTGATGGTGTTGTCAATGATGCTGGTTTGATTGCTAAGAAGATCTAATAGATGCCGCTCGTTTTTATCAATCGTCTCAAAATAGTTTTCATATTGATTTGCTTCCCGTTGAGTTAGTATTCCGAATATATCTCCAAGCAGGATCCCCATAGTATCTCCAATTCCCCTCTTTTGGCGATATCTCTCCTTATTACTGGACATTAAGAATTCATTGTTCTTCAATTATTAAATTCCATTCCTTTGCAATTACTTCTACGTAGCCGATGTTTTCCAGATAAACCCCAATTGGCTGGTTGAATTGTTGAATGTGTACTTTGTCAGTTGCATTGGTGAGGTGTCCTCGTGGAATTAGCATTACAAACATAATGGCTTTAATTAATGCCACAAACCTCATTGGTTTTGCTCTCCTTACTGATTGCGTTCTATCGTTTGTCATGTTGTTCGTAACAGAACTCAATCCACAGTGGTTGGCTTTCATGCTTCTTGTCGCTCTTCTGGCCGTTGTTATATTTTCCTCCCTATCAAATCGATTTTCGTTTGTTTGTGCTTGTGGTGCAGAATATACGATGTCGTCGATTGGCAAAGGGCACAAATTTCTTATCGAGTGTTTTGTAATACCATTCTTATGTTTTACTGCGATATCACTCTGACATTACCATCATCACCTGGATGAACCTCCACCACCTTTCCCATTGGCCATGTACTGGGATAACCATCCATGTTCTTTATTAGTACAATTTGATCCTTGACAATATTTGGTTGCACTTGCTTCCATTTGTATCGTTGTTGAAGTGAGTTCAAATAGTCCGTGTGCCAGTGCTTCCAGAAATGCTGCTTCACTTGTTGTAGAAATTCCCATCTAGATAATCGATTTTGCTTTATTTCGCTATAATTGTCTTCTGGCACCGTTAGCATTGATCTCCCAATTAGAAAGTGTGCCGGTGTCAAGATTAAAGATGTGCTTTCACTCGAAATTATAGAGAGAGGCCGTGAGTTTAAGCATGCCTCTATTTGACTACATATAGCGTTGATAATTCCTCAAATGTTAAATGTGTATCGCCTATAACTCTTTTTAGGTGATATTTTGCCGCTTTCACTCCAGCTTCCCACAAACCACCACAATGTGGTGTTCCAGGCGGTATAAAATGCCAGTTTGTACCTTGGTACGCCGTTTCTTCTATTAGTTGGGCTTGGAGTAGTTTATTAAATAGCCCATTTATTTTTCGGTTGGCTCCAACGAAGGTTGTACCGTTATCTGAATAGATGTGTGTACACACTCAAATGCTTCCGTTGTTTGATCGCTAACTATCTCAATATGGCAGGCTTTTGTCGTAAAACACACAAAGATTGCTATATACCCCTTATATGTTTGTTTTGACCTGCCTTTCGATGTTTTAATAGAGATAGGGCCCGCATAGTCTACTCCAGCAATCTCAAATGGCATTGACGCCGTTACACGTTCTCGAGGTAGTGGCGCCATTAATTGATGGTTCGTATTTTTTCTGTATCGACAGCATGTTACTCATTTGTGAGTTACATATCTTATTGCTGATCTTGCGCTTGTAATCCAATACCTTTGTCGTAAGAATGTGACAAGTAAAATTGTTCCTCCATGTGGGGTAATACGGTGAGCATCCTTGATTATCAGGATGGTTAATTGGCTATTCTTCGGCAAGATCATTGGAGGTCTCTGATCATTTGGGACTAATGACTTTTCGATTCTGCCGCCTACTCGCAGTATATTTTTGTCATCCAAGAAGGGATTCAATGATAATAACTTACTGTCCTTGTGCAACTGTTGTCCTGTTTGCAATCGTTTGATTTCTTCGTTGATTTCCTCATTTTGCGTCATCTTAATAGCGATTTCATTTGCTTTTTTAAATTCAGCAGCATTGATCTCCACGGTTCTTGATATTTTTAAGTTTTTGCATTTGTCAATGAACCTCAGCGTATAAGCTATAACTCTAATTAATTTTCGATATTCTGATGTTCTCGAAAATAGTTGTAGAAATGGGTGCGCTACTTTCACGTTTAATGATGTTATCTGTTTCAACTCCGTTTTCGTTTCAGACACAATATCTTCAAGCCACCTTCCATTATTTAAGCGTAAGAATGTTGGTCCATTCCACCAAAGCTCGCAACCTTTAAGTCTCCCTGGTGTAATTCCTCTTGAAGCGACGTCGGCCGGGTTTTCTTCAGATGGTACGTGACGCCATACAGCTTGAGGAAGCAGCTTTCTCATTGTAGACACTCTATTTGACACTTATGGTTTATAGTTATTTATATTGCCCTTAATCCAACCTAACGCGATTGTTGAATCTGTCCAACAATACACTTTTGCATCGACATATTGTGTTGATTCACGAATATGGTTTACAAGCTTCACTAGTAGTAAAGTTGCATTGAGTTCAAGCCTTGGGATAGTAATTTTATTCGTTATGAGTGCAACTTTGGTTTTGGCCATTATTAGGATTGTTTTCACCTTTTCATCAATAACTCGGTAATAAACTACCGCAGCCAATGCTCTCTCAGATGCATCCACAAAACCATGAACTTACACATTTTTGCTTTTAATTGTGTTCACCCATCTTGGTATGACGATGGAATCAATGTTGTTCAATTCATCTTTATATTTTGCCCATCGTTTGTCGATTTCTGTGGGCAATTTGTCATACCAACCAATTCCACTTATCCAGACATCTTGCATTAACAGCTTACTGCTGATTGTAATCGGAGAAAGCCAGCCCATCGGGTAAAAAATCTTTGATGAATCCGATAGCACTGCTCTTTTAGTTGAGAGGTTTGACGTAGAAAGCTGTAAACGTTGCGTGTTGAATTGAAAATTGTCATCTCTTGGATTGTATAAAATTCCCAACGTTTTAATTATGTCGTTTAATTTAATGGTGATTGTGCCATTGCTTTGTATTTCTTTTGGAATTTCGGCAAGGATTGTTGCATCGTTCGAAGTCCATTTCCGTAGCAAGAATCCTCCTCTGGCCATTATGCCGGTTAATTCATTATACGCGTTGAGAACATCTGCTTTTGGGTCACCTCCGGTTAATATATCATCGTCTACGTAAAAGTCTTCCTTCAATATTTTAGAAGCAACGGGGTAGCTTTCAGCTTCATCTTGCGCTAATTTGTGCATTGTTCTTATTGCTACGGAAACGTAGGCTTTGAAATTTGTGTCGAGTCGTAGTTGCTTTTTCTCTGCTCTTTAAATTAAATTATATTTTCTTATTCTTGTACTAAATGATCTATACAAATTGTGGAGCATTGGACATTACGAGGAATCCACCATTGTAAATTCCGGCGAATTTAATAATTCTGAAAAGTTTAATTCTATGCGCAGAACAAAATGCGTGGAACATGTATCGGATAATTAAAAGCGGAAAATGATAAAATGAAATACACAAAATCGGCACTTAAAGCCATCATTTGGGACAACTTAAACTGAACGCACATGTCATTGTAAATGAGGGAAATCCTCAAAATGAGGTGTGCGGCTCACAAAATTGTAAAATATGTAGAAATAAAATAAAATAATAAAATAAAATAAATAAGTAAACTAGAAAACTAGCTGCCTTGGTTCCATAGGTGACTGTTTTTAAGATAAAATCTTGTATTGCTAGAATCTTCTCTCCAAACAATTCTCTGGTAGTTTTGCTGGTTTTCATCTATCCAAACTTGTCTAAACATTTTCTCCGCGTCTGCCGTTATAACATATCTGTGTTCTCTCCATCTTAGAATCAGTTTATCCAGGTCATCTTGAATTTTTGGGCCGCATTATATCATTGAAACTTATACCGTTTGTTGTTTTAGCTGATGCATCAAATACGACCCTCAGTTTGGTGGTGCTACTGTCCTCATTTACTACGCCATGATGTGGGATATAGTAGATTTTGCTGGATTCATTCTTGTGACACGTGGGCGGTTGGTTCACTGCTGCCATATGTTTTAATTTCAGGTATTCTCTCATGAATTCTACATATCTCTTTTTAAAGTTTACATCTCTAGCGAACCGTCTTTCTAATTGAATTAGCCTGGCAATGGCCGTTTTTCGTGATTCTCCTGGCGTCGGAACGTTTTCTTCCAAGGCTAAGTTTACAATATACCTTCGATTGGAATCACGTCGCACGGTTTTTATAAAATGTTCGTCAGCTCTCTCCTCTTCTTCCATTCGTGTTGTCTGATCAGCTATGCTCTCGTTCTCTACGAGTAACTGTAATTGCTCACTGATCGCTTTTGTTGATACCAAGCTAGTTTTAGTTGTTTGATTAGCAGCTCTCATGCATCCGATTATTATCCAACCAAGCTCGGTCTCTTGCGCCATGGGTTCTCGTTCATTCCCCTTTATTATGTTGTTCAACACAATTGCTGGATAATAGTCAGCTCCAATTATAGGTGCTTAAATTTGTTTGTGTTAAATTTAGCTTCTGGCAGGTGATGCGTCAGTTGATCGAACACCATTGCTTCCATTCGAACCGAAAATTTACTGTCAAATCTCGGAGCTACATCGAATTCTATTATGCTTTTACAAACTCCTGCTTTGAGTTCCCCCTTCCTGATATGGCAATATTAATTTTCTTCTTCTTTACGTTGAGTAAATTTGCAGCACCTTGTGATGAAGGTACCTTGCGAACCGGAATCGATCAAGGCCCGCAAAGTTATTGGTTCTTGGTTATCCCTATGTGCTGTAATTGATGCCGTACCAAGCAGAGTTTGAAGTGTCTCTTCATTGTTTGAATTATGAGAGAGCATGTTCACTTTAGTTGGGTTGTTAACGTTATGCATGAGTGTGTTATGCTTCCCATTGCAAACATTACATTTCTCGCCACTTTTGCAAGTTGTAGTGCTATGTTTCTCAAAGCAAATTCTACATAACGTTAGGAGTTGGATGAGCTGTGTTCTTTCGTGTATGCTTAATGCTTTGAAATTCGCACATTGACTTAGTTTATGATTTCCATCGCAGTGTCTACAATTAGTTCTAATAGTATTCTCCTTATTGATGTACGAGTATAAGTCCTTAACAATTTTATGCTGTGTTGCACGTACTTCGTAAGATTTGTTGTTTGTGGCGAATTTTTTGTGTGTTTCAAGTGAGAGAAACCGTTGTTTCAAAAAACGGAGAAAATCTTTGAGATCCTCCACCTTTCTGGGATCCTCTAACTGCATTTCATACAGTTTGCTGGTTTCGCTATCAACCTTATTTAGTAATATATGCGTTATGAATAAGTCACAGGTAGATGTATTGAATTCTAATCCTTTTAATGCATTTAGAACTTCCTTTGTTGTATCATGCAATTCTTTTCGGGATCCTCCTGATTCCAGGGATCGCTTAGGAAACCGTAAGAAAATGGCTAACTGCTTGTCAGCAAGTAGCCTTTTATTTTCGTACCTTTCATTTAGCAGCAGCCATGCTATGTTGTAGTTGTCGTTTGTTTTCTCCAGGTTACTTATAATTTTTGCCGCAGAGCCACCAATACATGTTTTTAAATACGAGATTTTAACTGCGTTCGGTATTTGTTTATTTTCGTGAACAATTTGGCAATACAAATCTCGGAAATTTGACCATTTCGAATAGTCACCATAGAACTTTGATAACTCTAATTTCGGTAGTCTCATAGTGCATTGCATCGTTTGTTCTTGATGAAATGATGTGTTGATTTTAGCTTCATCTTTCGTGCCCGCTAGCTCTTCCTGTATTCTATGTGTTACATCTTTATATGCTTTCCTTGTCTACGTAATGATCGAAGGTGAAGTAATTTGATTTCCCAATTGTCTTATTTTTAATAGATTTTACGCAAATCTCGTCATGAAGGTTTGTGATTTTATCCATTAAAATGCGCCACTCCTCATGCGTGGTTTCCAGTGTGGCTTTTGATGAATGTTCTTCTAGCAACTCTTCAGCACTTGCTATCTCGTTATTCATTCTTCGGATTCTTACTATTTGCAGGTTTAGGATCTCATCTTGTTCAGGAACCTCAGGTTGGCGTTCTCTGGATGAGGATTGTTGACCATTCTCCTCCTGCAATGATGTATGCGGTTTTTTTTGTTGAAAATGTAGGTGTCCGTGGTGGATTTTCATTTAATTTTCCACGAAATTCATTAATGTATTTCTTATAATTTTCGGCAACATTTTCTCTCAAAATCAGATACGGATGGTTGTCTTGTAATTTCAAAATATAAGAATTATGTTTTGCGTATTTTGCGTTATATATGTATGATCAACTGATGATCAACACGTTAATAAAATCATGGAATTGGTGCTCCAGAATCGACGATTAACAGTCAGAGACCTTACTGGCATCGTTGAAATATCGGAAGGATCAGTGAAAACCATTTTGAAAGATCATTTGGGCCTAAGAAAAGTGAAAGCACGATTGGTTGACGTCTGGGAAACAATGCTTTCCGACTACCAGGATGTCATGAAACGTATTATAACTGGCGATGAGTCTTGGATCTATGCTTACGACCCGGAAACAGACGATCACTCGGCCGAATATCGTGCCCAAGGTGAGCCGAAGCCGAAAAAACCACGTCAAAGCAAGTCAAAAATCAAGGTGATGTTGACAGTTTTCTTCGATTATCGAGGTGTGGTGCCCTACGAATTCCTTCCGACCGGCCAAACTGTCAACAAGGAATACTATTTGAGTCTTATGCGTCGTTTGCGCATAGCAAGTCAAAAATCAAGGTGATGTTGACAGTTTTCTTCGATTATCGAGGTGTGGTGCCCTACGAATTCCTTCCGACCGGCCAAACTGCCATTAAGGAATACTATTTGAGTCTTATGCGTCGTTTGCGCGAAGCTATTCGTAAAAAGAGGCCGGAATTATGGGTCGACAACTCTTGGTTCTTGCACCACGATAATGCACCTTCTCATACTGCATTACTACATTACTGTATTAGCCTGATTTAGTTCCGTGTGACTTCTGGCTGTTCAGCAAACTCAAACGACCGCTCCGGAGAAACCGTTTTGAGTCAATTGAAGACATTAAACGTGAATCGCTACGCGCATTGGAGGCTACTCCGGAAATTAACTTTAACAACTGTATTGAGGTCGAGGGGGGGGGGGGTATTACTTTTAGGGGGACGAAATAGATTTGGAGAAATAAATAAAGAATTTTAAAATTATGAACAAAGTCTTACTATTTTTTGCCCACAGTATTAAATTCAAATTATTTATTCAGGAAAAATTTAAAATAAACTATTAAAAAACGGTTCATATTATTTTGGAATTATGTTAGATGCCAATAAACTTTGTAAATCCTCATTTTATTTTCACCTATAGGCATTTTTGAATTATCAGCATATTTTGCATTAATTAGGTTGTTTGGGCCAGAGCAACGTCTAGTTCGAACTATTCTACGCTGAACTTGTTCCCAATCCTTCTCTTTGTAGCTGGTTTTATTAAAATATACGTCGCTTCTCTTTACAAAGCGTAACATTTTAAATTCTGTCAATTTTATCTGTTCGCCTTGGACATTTTTCCGGAAATTAAAACCAATTTCGTTTGCTAGCGTTTTTAAATCGAAAAAATCATTATAGCTTAATTCGTTGACGATTAAAGGGTTTCCTGTTTTTTTTTTTGAATTCCTAATTACGGACACTAGTTGATCTGGCACATAAATAGCCCCAGATTATATAGCCCGTTTCACAAATTTTTCGATGATGCTATGAGTGACATCGCCTTCATTTTGTGCGTGGCCTCGCTCGTATCAAGTATTTGTGAGTGTTTATAATAAAAAACCGTAGTTATTTTATTTTTTATTTTTATTAAAAATTACCTTATAGTAACAATAATTTATTATTTTAAGAATATTAATTTCGGATTACTCCTTCATCAGTTCTTTTTTAACTATTTTTAATTCTAAAAGTTTTCCTGTTTTTATATGTTTTTGGGGTAATGTTATTGGCTCCTCCTGTTTTTTTTCTCTTTTTTAAAATAAATTTTGTATTATGTAGTCATAAATTCTGTTTGTTTTTGTATTTATTTTGTCATTTAAAAGGTTATTACTATCTTTATTTTTGTATATTTCTAATTCTTCTAATCTGTTTAATTTTTGTCCTTTGGTGAGTCTATGTAATACTGTTAAGTTTGTGTGGTAGTCTGAGTATGTGTGTGTTTCTGATTTTATGTGTTGTGCGTAATTGGATTTGGGATCTGGTTTTTTGATATCACTGACATGTTCTTTGAATCTTATTTCAAAAGAACGGCCTGTTTGTCCAATATAAATTTTATCACAAAATACTCAGCCAAAAGAGTTTGATTTGTTTAAACTGTGCGTACTTCTTGAATGGAACAACCATGGTCTAAAAATTTTAGTCCCATCTATGGCCAAGATCTTCTAGTGGTTTCTGGAACGGATATATTGAACATTTTTCCGTTCAATATAACTATAACATGGAGTGGGTGGATTTTATCTTATTTGAACCTATTAATGCCAAGAGAATTTCTTCAAACTGCGTATGCGTCTTGACTTGAACATGATCTAAAATTATTAGCCTCATTTATGGCCAAGACCCTATAGTGGTTTCTGGAACGGATATATTGAAATTTTTTCCGTTCAATATATGATATGGGGTGGTTTTTGTCTTTTTTTTTTAATTTTATTATCTTTGCAATCTGTTCTGGGGCCAAGGCTTTCCGAACTCTTTCGCGGTTTGCTTTCCGCGGGGGTTATAGATGTGTTCCATTTTATCACAGATCGTAATCTGTTGATGAAAATTCCCTTTGCATCCTGCCCCTATCGGGATTCGAACCCGGTACCTCCCGATCCAAGCGCCAAAGCCACTGTGCCATTTGATAGGTGGTTTTTGTCTTATTTGAACATGTTATTGACTTTCATGAGATGAAAATTTTTCGAGTACCAGAAATCAATTGCCAGGCCCTGATTTTGTTTAATTTTCTTATCTGATCTGCATTACCATCTTTCGGCGGGAAACTTTCGGCTAACTTTAATAGGGTTAATGTATAGTTGCCTTGTCATATTTATCTCCGATATCCCCAATATAATATTTTTATACTTTGGCTAAGGATTAAATGGTCCTAGCTCTTCTTAAAAATATTAGCCACATGTATGACCCGCCCCGGAATAACATTTATGAGATCGAAGCCTTGATTGCGCTTTAGTGTATTACGCAAACCATTGCAACAAGGTAAACCCTCCACACTTTTTTCCAGCAAAAGCGTGTAAATCGAAAATAATGCTTATAAAAGGGAACCATGCACCACTGAGAAATGCGTCAACAAATTGTTCCCATAATTAGGACTAATTGTACTCACTTCCTGGCACTCGAGAAAACCTCTCCAATTTTCAATTAAAATATTTCTAATGAAACTTGAACTAATTATTTGATCGTGCTGGTTATCTTTTTTCGTATAGCATATTCACTAATACTGACTTCACTAGACATATTATCAGTTTCAGGAAACAATTCACTTTATTATGTAGGCTTGTGAAGTATTTCCTAAACTATTCTTAATTTTTTGTTTTTGCTTTTAGGATAGATTTAGGAAAAAGTTCACGCGCTTAACAGAGACTTGAAGTAATCTACTATTTTTTGGCAAGATTTTTGGTACTTGTCTTATTGTAATTCCTCATATTCGTTTATATCCACCGGTTCAATTCTTAATACCTCTCTATGTTGTAATTGTTTATTATTTCTTACTCTATTTATTGCGGGAAATAAATGATCATTGTGTTTGTACTCGTATGTAGGAAATTCATTTTCGTACTGTTTTCTTGCTTTGTTGTAAGATGTTCTCAATTTTACCCTTATAGCTTGAATAGCTATTTCTCTCTTTTTACTAGAGCAACATTTCGAATTGGTCTTATGTTCGTCCTGACACATATGGCATTTAACTGGATTTGTACATGCTGTACCTTCTTCCACTTCATGAATTTCCGTGCAGTTTAGACATCTCTCATTTTTTGTTAGACAATGATTCTTGTATGTTCATATCTTAGGCATTTTTTGCAAAACATAGGCTGTGGTATATAACATGGTACACGATAGTTGACTCCATATATTTTGTCAGAATCAGGGTTGTATTTGGATTTAAAAGTTATTTTGATACTCGTAGATTCTGTGTTTTAAACTTTTTTCTGTACGAAATCAAATCTTGTTAATCTTTCTGCTTCCATTATAGGCACTTCTCCAGTCAGATTGTCTTTTATTTCCTTTATTGGTATATCCTCTGGGATCCCTCTAATCAATCCATATGTGTGGTTGAAGCTTTTGGGTATGAAGATTGCATATCCTTATTGTTTCAGGTAATCATTTCTTGTGATTTTATTTGCATTAGAGATGTCCCTGTAGATGATTATGAATCTTTTCTTTTTGATTGTTTCGATGATATTCTCGTAGTCTCCTAGATTAATTTGTCTTAATATTTATTACAATATTTACATTATCGCTTTGATTAGTGTTTTCGGAACTCACTTTTAGTCTTTTACTCGTAGATTTCACTGTGTCATTATCAGGGTTTTTCCTGCCTTCTTTATTTAATTTTTCAATTTACCCTTCTAAATTAACTTTAAATAATTGACTATTTATTTAATGTTTATTACCTTTGATTTATTTAATGTTTATTACCTTTGATTTAATTTAATAAGTTAACTTTATTTATTTATCCACTTATCGCACAACTTATAAGCTGTCGGCACTGGAATTTTACTTAAATACGACGAAGTCAACGCATGCGTCTTGCTGTATTATTTTGCATTGACGATGCACTTTTCTAAGATTGGTTTTTCATTAAAAAATTAGGTTCTGTTGTTATCGAAGTGTCAGGTAATAAAAGCAAATTTTAAAGACTCTCCTCAGGTTTTGTACTCTACTGGTAGTAAGAAAAACATAACAAGTTTAAGAGACTGTTTACATTTTAACACAATTCATTTTTTATTTTCAAATATCAGATTATCTAATTTAATCAATTTTCTAAAAAATTATTTTATCGGTAATTTATTAAGTTAATTTGGTGCACCTTAATTAGCTAACACAATACATTGTCCCAATATACCATGTATTGGGACAAGCCAAAGAGGTGAAAATGTATTTCTTCTTAATTCATTTTTTAGTAATACATACAAAATCACCACCATTTGTTTCTGGGTGATAAGCAGATGAATTTATTTTTTTAATTTTTAACAATTTGCAGACGTTAGCAAATATTTCGCTCATAAAATTCGCTCTATGATCTGAAAGTATTTGTCGGGGAACGCCAAAGATACATATTAACCTCTCTACAAATATACGTGCTATAGTATTTGCTTCTTGACTAGGCATCGGAAAAGCCATGGAAAATTTAGTCAAATCATCTTGAACGCAGTTAGAATGTATTTATTTTTTTGATACGATATCGACAGAGGACCCACAATATCCAAAAATATTTTTTCAAATGGTGCTGAGGAAGTAGAAGTGATCTGCATCGGTACTTTATTTATTTTGTTACATTTATTTTTTTGGCATCATTCACAAGAGCTTATATACATTTGTTAATTCTCGAATATCTCGTTTCAGTCTTTCGGCGGTACGAAATACTCCTTGATGACCTTCGACTGGACTTCAATGAAACTCTTGAATTATTTTGTCTATTTCAGCATTATCGGTTAATTGTATTATTTTAGTATTGTCAAGTTAGGATTGAGATTTGATTGATCTAATTTCGTTTCATTTTATTGCTTTTGTTGTGATCGAGTATAACAACATGCAATTCTGGATCGGTTTTATTAATTTTAATCCTGCTGAGCGCGTCCGCGTTTAGATTTATATTCCCAGGTTTATGGATTATCTTGTAATCGAAATCATCTAATCTAATACGCCGCCTCATCAAGCGGGATGATGGATTTTTTAAATTAGTAAGCCATATTAATGGCGTATGGTCCGTGACGATTGTGAATGGTCCACCGTAAACGTATGGCTGGAAATGTTCAACAGCCCATACCATCGCCAAAATTTCTCTTTCAATTGTCGGATATTTATTTTCGGCCTTGTTCAGCACCCTAATAGCATACGCAATAAGTAAATCGTAATTATATTTTTGTTGGGAAAGTACAGCCCCTATGGCCGTATCGCTTACATCCGTGGTTATAATAAATTGTTCGGCAAAATCTGGGTACTGGTGTATTGGCGGATTTATTAATGCTTTTTTTAATTTAGAAAAGGATTCTTCACAAAATGCATCCCAAATGTATAGATGTTCCTTTTTTAATAGATGGGTCATTGGTTTTGTTATTTCTGAGTACTTATTGATGAATCGCCTGTAAAATGCAGTTAAACCCAGGAAGGATTTAATTTTTTTTTGATTTTCAGGTTGAGGATAACTTCGAATGGCAGTAACCTTCGATGAGTCAGGTTTAATTCCATATTCGGTTACATGATGCCCAAGATAAATAATTTCCTTAGACAAAAACTGACATTTCCCTAAATTAATTTTTAAATTGTTATTTTTAAAACAAGCAAAGACAGATTCTAGTTTTGAATTGTGATCTCTTAGATTATGGCCTGTCACTATAACATCGTTCAAATACACTAAACATTTAATACCATTTAATCCATTTAGTATATGGTTCATACAGCGTTGAAATGTTACCGACGCGCCTTTCAACCCGAACGGCATTCGCTTTAACTGAAAGTGGTATAAAAACGTGCTAAATGCAGTTTTTCTTTGTCAGATTCATCTAAGTATATCTGATGATAACCATTTGCGAGATCTATCGTAGAAAAACATTTTGATTTACCGAGATGGTCCAAAATGTCTGAGATATTGGGTAACGGAAAACAAATCGTTTACCGTGACATTATTTAGCCTCCGAAAGTCAACAACAATTCGCCATTTTCTTTGGCCGTCGTTAGTTTTCTTTGTACTACTATGAGAAAAAATTCCACGGGCTGTTGCTAGTTTCGATTATTTCGTCATCTAGCATTTGAGCAATCTGATTATTGATTTCACTTTTGGTTGATTCTGGCAAGCGATTCTGGCAAGCGGTTCTACTCGAATTTTATGACGATAAGTTTCTCACCCGGCAAATAAAAGATATCGTTGTATTTACGGCAAATGTTTAAGATCGATTTCTTTCCCTGCGAGTTAAGGTGATCTAGACGAACCGATGATTGAATTATTTCCAACCGATACAACGATCACCCCGTTAGATTTAAAAAGTAGGTGTTTAACGTTCTTCTACTTCAGATCCGCATAAACATTGACATTGATCCGTTATTTGGAATCTCTGTAGGTAGTCTTTAAGCTTACCATGTCCAGAGATTACTTGTTATCGAGCTCGTTTGGTTTTTTTTAATTTGAGTCCTGCTTTGATCAATGAAGTCAAACGCCATTGCCTCTATTTCCGATTTGTTTCTATACCGGTTATGTCCACTAACTGCAACATGTACAGAGTTACCTATTTCGTTTAGAGCACTTCCACTTAAGTGGTACAAGCGAACCCGCTTTTTGATTAGAATATCTACTGCGAGTATGACGGCTACAACAACATCTTTAGACACTGTTCAATATGCCTTTGTTACTCGTAGCAGGATATTACACTGAGCACTTCTTAATGATCCGATGTGGTGACAGTTTAGTCTATCGTACCATCCAGCCGCGGCATACAGGAATAGAGCCTCCGCCCCACCTTTTCAAATTATTACAAGTGTTTTGTAATTTAGTCTCCATCTTCCTCTTGACACTCTCGCCAGGGAGGTTAATAACTTCTTAGCATGTTCACAGACTATTCGAATGCGAGAAGTTACACCCATACGTTGATCAAAGTCAACTCCTAAAATCTGACAGTCTTGACCATTTTAATGTTTCGATCGTTTAAAGATATTGTGGGCGGTCGACGTTAGTTAAATTTACGACATCACTGTTTTTTTCTATAGATAGTGACATTTTATTTGCTACACACCATTGGTTCATACTATTTATTGCGCTTTCAGGATGACCGTGTCTAGATCAGAGAACCTATAATAGAGTCTTGGGAACATCTTTTGGTCATTTGTTTAGCAACAGAATTATCCATGTCTCTGATTACTGCGGATCGATTGCTGAAGTAGCTCCTGAAAGCATTCATATTGTTTTTAGGGATATTATAGACCGATAAAGTTGCGATGACACTAGGCCACGTAAGGCTGTCAAACCATAACATATTTTAAACTTTGGGTTTTGACAGTGTTAATTAGGCGGACTATCGCATCTTCAGGAAACATACTACGACGGAAACCAAATTGTTTGTCCGAGAACAGTTCTCTCTGTTCAATCCGCGGTGTAATACGAATGGCTATAGTAATCTTTCTAGGAGTTTCCTCATAACCGGTAGCAATCACCAGGTTTCCTGATTACAAACATTTTGCCTGTTTACTACACCTTAGGAAAGTTACCAAATTTTAAGCAGCCGTTTAAAAATATAGTAAAATTATAGGGCTGGCCCGTATGTAATGAGCCATGCAAGCTTAATTATTTCAGCATTCAAGTTGTCAAGTCCTTGTGACTTAGAGCATTATTGGGGTCGGCAGCAACAGTAAATATCTAACTGCTGTTGATAGTAATCTCTCGCATAGCTACATAAGACTCAGCTTCGTCTGGTGTTTCATCCGATAGGAGTAAGTTAAGTAACTCCAAACGTGTGTCATGCCACATATTTGTGACGACATCATTTGCCTTCCTATTGGTATATAAAACTTAAAGTGGTTTTACAGGGTGGCTGAGACCAAATGTTCCTGACTTCACTCTGCTGTCATTTGTGTAGTTGTCATTTTCGCGCATCAATTTTTTGGCAGATTGCAGTTTGGTTAGTTGTTTACATGTGGTCAACAAATAATTGTTCTAAATTAACATCTTCATTAACATTTCAAAAAAAATCGTAATGGAGTTCAAACGTTATAGTGTAATTGCGCTGTATTTGGGTTTAAATTCACAAACAGCAACAGTTCGTCAGCTCTAGCATTTGAATGTGAATAAAATGTTTGTGTATCGAACCATAACTCGATACAACGAAACTGGTAGCATCGCTAAACGCAACAGAGGCGGTCCTAAAAAGACAGCAACATCAAAAGAAATGATACGAAATGTGAAGAAACGAATCCAACGAAATCCTCGTCAAAGTGCCAATCAATTAGCCGCACGTCTACATGTTTCACGATACAGCATTCAAACCATATTGAAAAATGAACTACACTTGAAGCCCTACAGGATACAAAATGTTCAAGATCTTACGGAGGCACAAAAAAAGTTAGGCTTGAAAGAACACGAGCATTGAAGGCCTTGGCCGAACGTGATGAGATTCCAAAAATTGTCTTTTCTGATAAGAAAATTTCCACCATTCAACAGTATGCGAATAAACAAAATGATCGTGTTTAGTTAGAGCACAAGTCCAACGATAATTTGGACACAAGAGTTGCCATGCGCAAGCAATCACCAGCTTATGTTATGGTTTGGGCTGCAGTGACTGCAGATGGACGCACTCCTCTGGTTTTCATCGAACATGGAGTCAAGGTAAACCAAGAGGTGTACCGCCAAAAGATCCTAAACGATGCTTTGCTACCTTGGGCACGTAAACACTTTGGTACGAACCGTTGGACATTTCAACAGGACTCGGCACCGTCACACAAAGCTCGAGCGACACAGCAATTTTTACAAAATTGCGTTCCTCGGCTGATTTCGTCGAAAGTATGGCCACCATATTCACCAGACTTGAATCCCATGGATTTCTCCATATGGTCCATTTTGGAGAGTAAGGTGTCCACTAAAAAATACGAAAGTGTTGATGCATTGAAGTCAGCTCTTGTTCGAGAATGGAATAAAATTCCACAAGCTCACGTTCGGTCAGCATGCAATGCTTTCTATGGAAGACTGAATCAAATAATCAGAGCCAAAGGAGGTCATAACGAGCAGTAACATGTTTTTCATAAAATGTAATATGTTTTCAACATATTCCACGAAATGAATCAATAAAAAATAATCAAAATTAAAAAAATTACAGTGTTTTCATTTGGTAACACTTGGTCTCAGCCACCCTGTAATTTGCCAGCGGCATACTTGCATACAAAAATCCATTGTATTACCATGTTCCGTTGGAAACAACTTTGCTTCACTTTAAATTCTTCATGGAAGTACTTATTTCTTACCCCTCTAAAGAGTAGCAATTTTAATTCTTTTGCTCCTTAGTTTCTTTTCGTCTGGTATGCTCCTCTAAGCTTATGCATGGAACATCTAAGTTCCACCAACTATTTTGCTTCTTAGCTCCTCTCTTCCTAGGAGTTGGGTTATTGCAGACACTGGTTAACCGTGTTGAGATCAGCTCCACACGAGCATCAATTTCATCGATCGAAATAATGTCTGGAAGTGTTTCTACACCGTCCCAGGAGCCAACCAAATGTCTAACAAATAGATTCCAGTCAACAAAGTTAATGGCAAATCTTGAAGTTTTACCACTTGCAAGCGGACTATTTGGGGCGAGTTTGGTAACTCAAACGTAATGACTCTATGTGGTCACTAGTTGTCCAACTTTCTCTCACACACCATCCAACTATGGAGCTCAACAAGGCTTCATTGGCTATCGGTAGGTCAATATTGGAGCTCCTATTAGACAAGAATGTCGTTGGGTTGGATCTCTTTATTTTTCGTACCAGTTCTATATAGAACCTATAGGCAATTTTGATTAATTAAGCAATTCACCATGGCGCCATCAAGCTCAGAGCTAACATCAAAGATAATTACCTTAGGTAATCTCTTTTTGGTCACTGGTTCGGTGACTACGAGACCCACACCTTCCAACTCCACGTTTTCTGTGAATACCTTTAAATCCGAGGAGGAATCAACTGTAACCGCAACACTATTTGGGTCAGCGTGTGTTACAAAGTGGATCTTTATATTCGATTCACTGGAACGAAGTGTTGGGCGCGTAAATTACAAGATGTACTTTTAACACTATGTGCCGTAGGTACTTGGCGAAATACACTAACACTTAATAAACAAATTATATCACTTGTTTAATTATTTCGCAAAAAAAAAAAATAAAAAAATTTTTTTTTGAATATTTTAATTAAAAAAATTTGTTCAAAAAGTTTAAAAATTACTCGATCGATTTCGACTTGTTAGGTCATCATCAGGAGTATCTACTACTACTTCGACCGAAATATCATCGCCCTGTACAATGGAATCTACAAATAATGTTGGTTAGCACGTTAGATAAGAAAATTGGTCTCTAGGTATAGCCTTATTTACCAATAGGTGCAGCCGAAATAGATGGTTGTCGTTGAACGACCGGTGGTTTATTTACTAATCTTCCACCTTGACCAAGGGCAACATTAATTTGCTGTAAAACTTACAAAAGAACTCCAACAAAATTATTGGCCCGTTTTGAATTTTGTCCTGGAACTTCTTATAGAGGGCATTCTTCTTGCCCAGCCGTAAACAACACATTATTCACCCGAACATAGTAGTCGTTCCTTGTACGAATAAGTAGAAAATCTCACTGAAAAATTTGATGCGGAAAAATAGGTACTCGATACATGTTCAACAGCCTGTATATTGTCCAGGATGAAGTATTCCCAAATAGGAGCTTGTGTGAACAAACGCAACTTCATCATATTTAAGCTCTGGAGGACCTGAATCCTTTCCCGGTTTTCGTGAATAATTTTTAAGTTTCGAACACATTCCTACTTGGTTCATTAAAGGGGGATATTCTTCACAAAACTTAATCAAAATTATTTCACCATCCCGACCAGTCAGACCTCATAAAGAGCACGTCTTCACCAACAGACGGAATTCTTTCCAACTTTCGTGGCTTTTTCTTTTTTAGAATGTGTTTTAACAGCGGTAATACAGGATGAGGTTAAATTGAGTGAATGTTAATAGCCCATGCAAATATTTTTTATTGGTGGACGATATGCTCTCAATTTCATGGGTGTTGGAATAAGCGGAGTTGAATGTTCAATTAAATTTCCTCCTCCGACTTTGAGTCTCATGGTGGTTTCTGATGATTTCGGCATGTAATAAAAATCATTCGATATATTAAACGGAGCACTGTATGGATTTTTTGGTGATGGAAGTAAATTAACTTACTGATATGTTGATGACATTTACTCGACCTTCTGACATTTACGAAGGAACCGTGTAAAATGCCACAATTTGATAATATATGGCACGTATTACACTATGAAAATTATTATCTTTCTCATATGTAGCAAACTAAACCTGTCAGTAATCGTTTTTAGAGCTTGTTTATGACAAACATAGATGGCAGTGTAGATACATAAATGAATATCTTCTTGTGATTGTAGATTACTAAAAGTCGAAAATAATTATGATTGACCATCTAAATCAACTGTTTGGTTGATATTTATGATGCTTATAACCCTATAACATTTATTACATTTATACAATATTTTCAGTTATTTTTCAGTTTTTCAGAGTTTTCACGTTTTTTACATATTTTATGTAAATTACGCAAATTTTTATGTAATTTATGTTATTTACATAAAAATGTAGAAAACGGTTTCCTTGATTTTGTTTGTAATCGCATCTGTTGACATACTGGAATCATTATCTCTTGCTATTTTGCCAACGCTTTCTGTTTCTACGTTTCTTGCGTTTTTTACCGACCGTGTTTCATCTCTGGTGTCTTTTCCACAGTAACCAGATTTATTGGATTCTAGCTGCAAGTGCAGCTATATGGTTGCGTGTTTCCTCCAGTTTATTCGAGCTACTAGATTAGTTTCCGCAACCACCTCCAGAATTTTAATTTTTGTGTTTTCTATGTAATTAGACAATTCTCGAAACTTAGGCTCAGTCTGTTTCGTATTCGTCGTTTGCTCAATCATCGTTTCAAGAGAACCGATTTCTATCATCAGGTTTCCATGGATCCTTTCTTCGCTTGGCGAAGTAATAACAACTTCAGCTATGACTTCATCATCTAACTTCGATTTATTATAAGATTCTTGTCATATTTCACCTTTTCATAGGTACACGTTGACAGTCAGCTTCTTCCGAAGACTGACCTGATCACGTCATCCCTCACCTATATCTCTAGGTAGCTCGCTAATTAAAATTAGCTATTTCTTGTTGTTGTTTAAATATTTAGATGTTTAGATATTTTTGCCATTTCCCTTCCCAAAACTACTAACGTTCCTGCACTATGTTTAGCCGTGGAGTGGATTTTTATTGCTCCTTATGGATGGGACCACTACTTCGTTGCCTCCCCTCAATCTCGTAGAGGTAACAGTAGAGGATACAAGCACAACTCCTGCATTGTAGTTGGATAGTCCTATCTACCTATGAATTGATAAAGACTTTGTATTTTACGTATATATTTAACACTGATAATAATTACATGAGCCGGTTTATGAACGTGTCTTTGTTCTCGGAAGGTGTGTATTGAATCCCGATCATCAATAAATATGAAGTTTGCTCTAGCCTCCGGGTTATTTTACGAAAAGTGTAAGGCACAAACCATTCGCTCCTCGATTACTCGTGGTGCATTTCGGTGATCAACTTGTATTGAACCCCACCGAATCACATATGCGTAATCGCTTCACTCCAATCGAGATTGAACTTGTTCATATTCTATAATTTTCTCACGATGTTCTCAAATGTTTTCGGATAATTCTGAAGATGATGATCTTATTTTCATTCTCCGGCGCAAATTTGTTATATGTAACGGATTATAATCTTTATCCTTCAAGTTTTAAAACATTTTTAATTAAAATGAAAATTTCCGCCCAGATGAAAAATAAATTGTCTACTCAGATTTTCACAAATGCAAATTGATATGTAAAAATGCTAATGTTTGAATGTTAACAAATATTAACAGCACTTACTTTTAGCTTAGCTAGCAAAACTGCTTGTTACCAGAAATTAGTATTAGTGGATGGTTTTTACAGTGGTCTTAACAGTTTTTTTTTTGGTTTTTTATTAATAATACGCTGCTTTGTTATTTTTCCTTGTAAATTTGGCTTGAGCTCTCAATATTTCACTAGATGATTGATGGGATGTGTTCTCACTGATACAAAACATATTGGTAGGTACCGTGCAAACTTATTTTAGGATCACTGTAATCAGAATTACGTGGCTAAATAATAATATTTATTTATATTGTGCAGATGTAATAATTAATATTTTTTGAAACCGGAAGATTATCGCACATCATCATGATCCTCACAATATTATTAAATTTGAGGCAACCGTGGTTGTATAATACTTTGAGAAAATATTCCGTTTAAAAAGAAAGGATTGCGATAACATCTGTATCTAAACAAAATTTTTTGTTTCCGATTTTAAATTTTTTTTATTGTAAAAAAGGGGTTTTTCGGATAAAACAATTATAAAGGGTAAATTTTTAACACCGAACAAAGGTAGAAATAATCCGGTTACCCTAGTTCTATAAAACATATATTTGTTGTGATCAAAATTTACTTTTTTACAAAAACATCTCCAAAAATATGTAAACTGAGATTTTATCATACGGAATTGTGTTATGTATATACGAATTTGAGACAAAGTATTTTGCTCCTTTCATCGCTATTTTAGCTATTACACAGTAATTGAACATAACATAATTATGCTGTTAGCATATTTCGTGCTTCGATTCGTTCTTAATAAACCGTTTATAACGCACAAAAAATTATGATATATTACGTTGCAGCCACTTTGACCACCTCTACTCCCAGAAATTGAAAATTACAAGTTTGACTCAAAAAATTTCCCAAATTTCCCAAAAATCCCAAAGTTTTAGTGGGATCTCTAAAATGGTATACAGCTGTAGTGCCAAACTGTGCATTCCAAAAACAATTTAGTTTTCCTCCAGAATTGGTTAGGATTTTTCTTGAATGGCTATATCCGCCCATTTACATGTGTTATGTACAAAATCTGTTGAAGTAGATCAACTATGGTAGAAAGTGTCGTAGTTTTAGTCACATTGTTTAAACTAGATGTGTATAACCTGATCAGGATTCACTGGTGGCATACTCCATAACAGCCAAATTTGGCAAAAGAAAACCCTTAATTCAACCCAATGTTAACAAGTTAAACTTTTTTAAATATATTTTATGACTGATTTCTGGAAATCCCATATACGAGTATTATTAATGAAATCACTTAAACTTTCTTGTACTGAACACACTGGCCAAGTTCCATGATTGTACCTACCTACTCCCCATTAGCCATAATCACCCGTAATAAACCCCGTAATAATTCTCGACAAATTTTGTAGGGATGATTTCTGGAAATCCCACTTTCTCTTAATGAAATCACTTAAACAGCTTGCACTATCCAAATTGTTGGTATATTGATTTGTATGTGAATCGCAGTAAGTTTATAGTACACCAATCACTCGCTTAACGAATTAATTGGTTACCGATCACTTGTACGTAAATCGAAATTTCGTTAACCGAATGTTTAGTATATTTTTGTATTTGGGGCACATCTTAACTAAGAAAACTAACAAAAATCGGAGAAGAATAAATACCAGAATGAATTAGATGAGTTAGTAATAAATAAATATTCTTTCGCTCAAATTATTTACTATTTGCATATTTATTCTTCGAGACTTCGATAAGCGAGGGTTTGGTGTATTTGTCAGAAATAGTTGTTGTTGTTAAAATAATCATGGCCGATAATATTAGAAAATTTAGTTATTTACAAAGGACTTGAAATCTATATATATTTCACAAAATGGATTAAATCAATTCAAATTCTTGCGATATTGTCTTGCATGTGAATCACAGTAAGTTTGTTGTATTTGTCAGAAATAGTTGTTGTTGTCAAAAAACATGGTATCGTTCCAATTTTAGTATATGTTTTGCCGAAGCAAGAACAGAACATTTTCAAGTCTTTCAAGACCGATATAGGCCTGTAGTTTTCAAGATTGAGTTCATATCCATTTTTAAATACGGGAACAATTTTGGGTAATTATTTACAAATTTTGTAACAGACTCACCAAATTTCGCAACAATATATTCAAGTACTTTTGTCGAAATTCCATCCAAATTGTTAGCTGCATTTGTTTTGAAGTGTTAATAGTCATTATAAACTCGGTTACTTCAACAGACTAAACATTCAAGACTAAAAGGACTGCGAATATCATAATTTATACTGGCAAAGTTTTCAGGGCGATGGGAACACCTTCCAGTCATTAACTTTTTTGCTACAGTAGTTGATTGATTGATTGATTGATTGATTTTGAATGTACGACCAAGTTCTTAGGCTTGAGTTCCCGGATGACGCCGGGTCCACCGTACACCCTTTTTTACACATAACAAAACCGAAGGATTGGATAGGTTAGTTAAGTGGGACAGAATCGGCCCGGTTACAGACACCTAGGTATAGCCGATAGTTAGTAACACAAAGACAACACAATTCTAATCTACTAGATGAAGGATAAAGGCTTAATAGGTTAATGGATAATGATGGTATTGGTCTTCAACAATTGCTTCTTTAAAACGGCAACCTAAGAAAAAATATTATTATTTCACATGCATCTGGAATTTTCCTGAAATTTAATTCTATTAATACTTTTCGGCTTCCTAACCAAAATTGGTTGACTCGACCCGTTACAGACACCTATGTAAAGTCGTTAGTAATAAAATGACAACACAATTCTAAACTACACAATCAGCAATTACAATGAAGCATTAATTCACAAGCATCTGTAAATTTCCTGAAATTTAATTCTAAATTCATATTTTCCGGCTTCCTAAATAATTGAAACATTTATTAATTTAATCATTCTGCAACTCCGCAACTTACAGTCGAATTTCCTGAAACCAAAGTTATTTGAACTATATTCAAAATAATTCTAAAATTCATTAGTATATTTAGGACAATATATATACAATATAATAAAATTATACTTGAATAAAATAAATGTAAAGTAACGATTAGTATTAACTAAATTAATTTGGTTCTCATAAAACAAATAAAATAAATCGAATCCAGGAAAGGCACGCACGGCCTTCCTAACTTCTAAGTCTGTTGATTTGATGGATGTATTTATAAAAAAATATTTATGAAAGTCACTTGTCCTTGTCATCCCTAATCTAATACAAATATGTTTATTTATAAAAATAGAAAATGACCAAACGAAAACTGGTTCCAAAAACAGCTAATCTGGAATCTGTAAGGTAATGTATTAATAATGAATGTTTTTCACAGCTTTAGAATCCCCAATACCTAAACAAATTCAACCAAAATTAAATAAAACTATTAAAGTAATCAGGAATCTGTAAGATAACAGAATTAATAATAAGTAGCTAGCACATCTGTAGGATCCATGATAATCAAATAACCCAATTATATGGTTCAATGCTTTAATTATAAAATAAATAAATCAGAAAAAAATTACATACGTACATATATATATACATACACACACATACACACACACACATATACATACACACACACATATATATATCTACAACAGTATTAAATAAATTATAAATTATATAATCGACATACGTCGATAATTATTTGTCCAACCTAGAACAAGTTAACCAAAACCTTTACCAATTTACAGTCTTCCAAATAATATAGAAAAAAATTTAATTAAAAAGTGCATGATCCCGAAAAACTATCTACATATAGCAAATTTGACTGCATTTCAAATGTACTCCGTAGCTTCCATGTAATTCCAAATATTCAAATATTCGCAGAAATAGCAAAGTTATAAAGTTAAGCCAACAATTTCAATTCGATCACAGCCGCCTACCTCTACATGTCCTAAACTAGAGTTCCAAAATTCGTTAAATTATTATTTTCACGTTCAAAACAAGAATAATAAGAAATTTAAGAAATTTAATTTAATTTTACACTAAAACCTAAAATTCAAATTAATAAATTATTAATTTATACTTCTACAAGGATCTGTATATATGAATGCGATAATACGTTTTCCGCGGAACCAATCTACCGTGTAAATCGGAGGATGGGTGTATATGAATGAATGAATTCATCTGTCAAGGAGAAAACGAAAAGTACAGAATAACCACGATCATGCTTGTTTAGTTTCTATCCAATTTCGTCATATATTTATCCCCTCAAAATTTTGTTTTATGTATTTTATTTGTCTATTTCCTGTTTATTCTTTTTTAGTTGAAACTTGGAAGGGATAAATTATAAAACACTAAGCATGATCATAATAATCTATTCTCAGTTCTCACTCACGCAACAAGCACAAAAACAAAAAATAGAAATGTATGTATATATTTAATATACTAAACCAAAACATATAAATGAAATGGTATTTTATTTTACGCTCCTCTCTTAACACGTTTACGCAAATAGAAACAGTTAAATACATATTTTATATAATTAAAATTTATTTCAGAAAAATATGAATTAAAATAATGAAAAACACTTATCTTAGGCATCCATTGGAATCAAAAAAGTCATACATATTGAAGATTTACATACACTGCGTACGTTGCGTTCAAGCAACGGTATCAAAATACATATAAACGAAAATTGTTATGTACATATTCTATACCATCACAAGCGCACCGTACACAGATTAAAATAAATATACAATACGTACAACTATTCACTTCATTTATTAAATTCACGCAAATTATTATTGAAATTATTATTTATTAAAATTATCAACTATATCAATATTATACTTTTTATTAGTTAATTAAAATACATTTAAAATAAATTATTTATTTATTTAAAGGAGAGACAAAAACACGTCCTTCCTCTACGACGATCAATCGCCGACCCCCATTAACTTTTTTGCTACAGTAGTTAAGTGTTTATTGAATAAGTTTGCAGCTACTCTATCACTAATCTATCACCAAGCTCATTCTAAATAAATATATTTTTATTGCTGCAATCCTTGTTGAAAATAATTTTGCTGCCAAATGAGAGTAGTGTTGTTATTGTCTATGCTTGATTCTATCGAATTTTCATAATGGAGTTTTTTAGCCAGTTATATTTGATTTTTAACTAACAGAACTATTTCTCCATATCGTACTCGCGAATCGTCATTTGTTGGAAACCTCTCTACCAATGTGCCCAATCTACTTCTTTTTTTTAATATTTTGCAAAATATCTGATGACATCCACGAGTTCATTACCTTCACTTTTTAGTTAGCCACATAATTAGCTGTCCCGCGTAATTAATTTTCCTAGTTCATTAATGAAATTCTCAAAATTCATCAATTTTAGTATCTCAGTCCAGCTTTTATTGCGACTAAATGCTTGAAAATTCAAGATATTGAAAAATGTGTTCTCTGCCGATTTTCTAATACAAAGCCTACTTATTTCGGTTAAGATAATTCGATGGTCAGTTAGGCTGGAGTCCTTGTAAGAGATGGTAACTAAAATTAATCAAATCCGTAATACAGTGATCAATAATCGTTGCAATTCCGTTTTATACCCTAGTTGAAAATTTTCTATCAATCGAATTCTAAATTACAAGCCCTTGCGTATCCACAACAGCTCTATAATTAATAACTTCTGATTCATCTTCATTCGTATCTCCAAACATTAGTAATTTCGTATGACAAACCAGCAAATTTTTTAATAACTCCATAAATGTAGCTTGAGTGGTTTTTTGTGATCGGTAAAATGCAAATATATGTATACAGTTCGGAACTAATTTAACATCTAGCACCTGTGAATAATCATAATCAAGCTGGTAGAGTAATACCGATGGGATGCTTGAACTAACAAAAATGGTACACTCTCCGCACTCATCTGGACGGTTGGAAAAATATGAATTAACTTTCGGTATAGTATAGAAACTAACTAAATTCCCTGTTAGCTAGGTTTCTGTTATAACTATAATACTGTTACGATCTCGTCGGCAAGACATTTATTCGACGATAATTGTACATTTTAGGTTTAGAACTTTGTTAACATTGTTTAGGAGGTTAGTGACATCTGCGTACATATTTGCAGAAATAATTGATGCACTCGCTTCCGCACTCTAGTTCCATACTCGAGTTGAAATATTTTTATCTTTGAGCAAATGAGCTCAAACTTGCCAACCAAAAACTAGAAATAGATCTAAATTTAGTGCTCATTGTCAGCTGCCATTTTTCTTTTTGCTATATATTTGACAAAATATATAGAAACAAAATTTTCATGTGTTTGAATTTTTTTTTTGTCAAATGCAATTTGTGCAAATTTTTTTGTCAGTTGCAAAAATTTACAGCTTACCATATCGGGTAGCAGAAAGTGTTGCGGACTGGTATAAAATGGGCCAAGCAAATTTCGTGCAAGCTCAAATACTGGATAAGGAATAGTTTGGAAAGAAAAATTTGTACGAACTTAAGGAAACATTGTCCCGAATCAAGAGTGATCTAAAAACTAATATTAATAATCGTAAGAAGATCAATGTGCTGACCGCAAAATATAATTGTGTAACAAACCTAGTAAAATTGATTATACGACAATGGTTTTTTAAATTATTATTTCATCAGTAACAGTTTAATGGATAATTTCAGAATTTTAGACAATATTTGCTCTTCAAACGGAACTACAAGTACTCTTATGTCAAAATACAGAATTGATTGAAGTAAAATGGTTCGTCATGATGTGCCCCTGGCCGATCCAGTGAACAAAATAGAGATAGGAATTTTACGGAAGCAACGTAAAAGCGAAAAGGAAATTACAATGAATTCCGAATAGCAACACATGCTCGCTACGACACCCTGATTACACCATCATCCCCATCGAATGATTCAGTCACATCAACTAGACTAGAAGTTCAGTAGCTCACCATCGGTTAGAAATATATTCAACCAACTCCATCATAGTCATTCGTCGAATAAAGTATGCCTGAACGAAATTTTCTACAGGACTGGATAAACCGATCACGGCAAGCATATTCGGCAAATACGCTACTATTTTCTATTGCTGCATGTGATTCGCGGCAATCATTAGTTGTGTCTGGTAAAGATGGTACCCTAATGTTGTTACAAAGTGATCTCGAAGAGGACGTCATCTATAGATTCATCATCACGCAGTATCAAAGATAGTGGTAAAGAGACTGTAGTTGACATGAAGTAGCAAATATAAACTTAAAACTCCACTATTAAAAAATCATTTATTTTAAACATTTGAAGAGGATAAAAATTTGCGTGGCTCATTTTTTGATTGCATCGTTGATGTATTTTCGTACGTCGGGTGGCACTGTTCCTGTATTTTAATTCCATTGCTGTAACAGAAGCTCACCGATACCTAGGAATTTATTATCTCAAAATCAATTAGGGCCACAACATCACTAACTGATGTGGGGTTAATCCAAAAACACGGACTTAATACATTTATATCAGAACCTGCTTGCTATTCAGTGCATCCTCGTAATTCGCAATTCGTTTTCCGGAACTGAACAGTTTATTACGCACAGCTTGTAAGCGGACACGAGAGAAATTGGCGTTGGAATCTTACCACAGTACGAGAAAATGGGCACTTCTCTATGCAATGTAAGTGAGCAAATCACTTATTCGTGAACTTAAAATATGAATTGTATTTCATAATTAATAAAAATAATATTTAAGATAATTTTTATTTAAAAAGCGAATTATTATTTATTTTGTCCATTCGAACCCTGATGCATATTGAATGCATATAACTTTCGGTTGTGATTAGTTTCATGGTGGTTGTGATGTATTTCAAATGTATGTCATGGTTTTTGCGGTAATATATTTATGACCCTTTTTACCGTTATCCTGTTTAATGACCAGAAACTGTTTAACAACCGTTATCGATTTAATAAGAATTGAATAGCCCGGGTGGATTAATAAGGCAACTTGTTGCAAATTCTTGGATTTAATCCATAACATAGAGTTCATCCATAGAGTTGTAAAAAAATGTAGTGGCTCAAAAATTCATTTTACGTCGTAGCACTGGCAAATTATGGCGTACCGAATCTCCCGTTTGTCACACCAAACTGACTTATTGTGTTTCTTACACTCGTATTTATACATCGATCGAATATTCTAGATTCGCTTGGATTTATTCTGTAATGTTCTAGACTTTTAAAATCTGTTACACAAAAAAACTGTTATAAAACTCATTTAGTGCTACTATTAAACCCCAGATGTCACTAATTTCACAAAGAATGTTAGTTAAGTTCTAAACCTAAAATGTACAATTATCGTTAAATAAATATCTTGCCAACGCCGAATTAATTGGCCATCGATCGCCATAGACGAGATCGTAACATTATTATAGTTATAACAGAAACCTAGCTAACAGAGAATTTAGTTAGTTTCTATACTATACCGGGATTCAATTCATATTTTTCTAACCGTCCAGATGAGTGCGGAGAGTGTACCATTTTTGTTTGTTCAAGCATCCAATCGGTCTAACTCTATCAGCTTGATTATGATTATTCATTGGCCAATATGAACATTGGTGCACGTGGAAGATCGCCAAACAATAGAAAAAATGTCAATCATCGACACAGGTCAAGGTCGAGATCGTCATCTCAATGCGGACGTTGCTACTACCACCGCCGTTTCGTTTTAATAAGCCGTGTAGTTTTCGACCGGGGAAATCGGGGGAAGCTCATGGGGAAACTACTTCCAAACATTTCAAGTCCTCGGAAAACCGCTAAATCTTGCTGTCTGTACGGCAAACAGTGGAATTGGTTCGTCTCGCCGCCTTTTCATCCAAGATTACCAAAATAACTTGCAATTTCTGATCGATTCGGGGGCTGAAGTATCTGTGATACCCGTAAATAAGTTTTCTCGACATGCTAAAGACACCGTTTGCATTCTTATCACTGTAAGACGCCCTGCATCGTCTCGGCAGTAGTCATGCAAGATAGGTTACCTTGTGGTAAACCGCGACAACTCGACGCAACGAAACTAAAAGCTGCAAAAACTGAATTTCAATTTATGACAGACATCCGAGTTTTTCCGCCCCTCATCATCAATAGTCTCCCCACCATTACATATGATGCAAAAAAAGACAAGGACTGGCGCCCCCCTATTCACAGGCATTTGGTCACCTTACTCAAGTAAGGCAAAAACAGAAGAAACTTCTCTTGGCCCGAAGATTGCACAGAAGCTTTCTAAATGGTTAAGCGTTTTCTTGTTGTTGTCACTCTTTTGGCACAATCGTTGAACGACGCACAGTTCAAAATAACTGCCCACGCTTTCATTGTAGCAGTTGGAGCTGCCTTACAACAACGCAATGAAGGATGTTGGCAACCATTAGCGTTCTTTTTAAGCTATTTCCTTTAAGCAGTTCTCTTTAAGCTTAACACTTTCGCTATTTCGTCGAAGGCCGAAATTCCTCTATATTTACCGAATATAAACCACTTAAACTGCTATTGTGTCAAAGTCAGAACGTAGTCCCCGGCAATTACGACATATCGATTACATTGCCCAGTTCACTACCAACATCCATCACATCAAAGGTAAACACAATGTGGTGAGCGACTGTTTGTCTCGTTCTGGTTAAACATTTCTCTCAGAAATCAGCGTCGACTCCTTCTACACGAAGGAATTACTGGTACAACAACAACGCGACGACAAATTGCAGAAATTGATTTCAGCACGCAACCCGAAATCAAGCGTAAACCTGCAACGGATCGACTTACCAAACAAGCAGCAAATTTGGTGCTCTACAGGTAAAAATCAACCCTTCGTACCCCTCAACATGCGACGGACAATATTCGATAGTCTACATGGCTTATCACATTCCGGCATCCGTGCTACGCGAAAACTTATTGCTTCAAAATACTTCTGGCCAGGAATGAATAATGATACAAGCAATTGGGCTAAATCTTGTTTCTCATGCCAAAAGTCCAAGGTTTACCATCACATAAAATCATAGCTTGGTAAATTTGAGCTACCAAGTGACAAGTTCGAGAACACATGCATATGAACCTGGTTCGTCCATTGCCCTAATCGAATGGCTAGCATTATGTTTTAACGATAGTCGACCGATTTACTCGTTGGCCAGAAGCTTGGCATGGAGTCGCACTCTTCATCACGACACTCCAAGGAACACAATTTGAATGAACTTTGTTCACCGAGCTCACAAAGCTCATAGGTTCCCATCGCATTCGGACAACTGCATACAACCCGAAAGTGAATGGTCTTGTCGAGCGGTTCCACAGGCAACTAAAAGCCGCGTTAACAGCTCAATGTAGTTCAGAACCCAATGGAGTTCAGAACTTCCAACGATCCTATTGAGTATTCGAACCTCCGTCAAGGAAGACCTAGACTGCTCACCAGCAAAGCCAATAATTCTTCATCAACGATCAAAATTCGAACCCAAACACAGATACTTCGGATTTCGTGAAGCAGCTTCGTACTACCATGAGAGCATTAGTTAATACGGACACAAGATATCCAACCGAACAGGCAACGTACATTCCCAAAAATCTGGAAACCTGTTCACACGTATTCGTACATGTGGATAAAGTCAGAGGTCCTTTGAGTACACCCTATTCTGGACCGCATCCAGTGACCCGCAAATTGCGCAAATTATTTGTTGTGCATGTAGAAGGAAAATCAACAACAATTGGCATCGACAGGCATAAGCCAGCATACGGAATACTTGTGGTAAACCCGCTTGAAAAATGTAGTGTTCGAGAAACGGTTAAATTTAATTTAAAACACTACGATTTTCGAGCCAAAAGGAGAGTGATGTAGCGGCTTAAAAATCCTTTTCATTTCGTGGCACTCCACGTAGCAAAACTATTTATACATCGCGCCGCTTAATTACGAGGGATAGCTGGTATTGCTGGCTCTTCCAGAGCTATTTCACCATCTACATTCGCGAATCTTATTGTAAGTCAAGCTATTACACGAGAAAAATAAATGAGAAACGAAGAGAGTCAGTCACACACCAACCATCTTTGTGAACATGGTGAAATGATATTTATAGTGAAAATCGATATTTTAAAGATTTCTTAATAAATAAGTAATAAATATAGTGAGTGCTATGCAATGGCGGTTCTGGTTATTTCTATTCTGTGCCTAAACCACCAACTAGACCAGCGCACATATCACTCAAAATGTCACCACACACCAACACCAAGCGAACCTAAAATATCAAAATAAAATTAATAATTTTCCTTACAAATTTACGAACTAAAAGTGCGGCCATTCTTAGAAAAATTCTTCACTACTGTGTGTGTGTGTGTGCTTAACTTGGTGTGATTTGCAATGTTGTTTTTTTATTTTTTGCCACACAGCCAAAGCCAAATTCCAAATTGAAATGAAAAATTTAACAAGCAAAATGACGTACCAAATAGAGTAACATTTTGAGCAAAAGCAATAATAACCAACTTCAGTACGATTCTGCAGAATTTTTTTCGCTTGCGCAAGTATAAACGCACGGTAAAAGCGAATGTGAGTTGCGGAAAAATAATAAATGGCGTTAAATGAAAATAGTGGTATAATTAAAAATTGTAAAATGAATTAATAAATAATTGCTGGACATATGTATTAGGTGTTGTAATTTAGTGTTGGTAAAATAAGAGTGGGACAATTATTCTAGGAATATTTCGGGAATATTCCAGTGGTGGCGTAATTATTTAGTACATATTTGGAAATTATTCAAAGATTATTTCCGGTATTTTCGCGAATATTCCAGAAGTGTGTAAATTTCTGGAATTGGTGTTGTAGCAGTCAAATTATATACCGATATTCACAATTGAGCGATATGGCCCGCATTTGATAAGGCAAATTCGTAACAATTGGTGACAGCGTTGGGATTGTGAATATTAGGGATTAGGGATACTAGGGAAGATAGGTATTAAGGATTTAATGTAAATGGGCAGTATATAGCCGTTCACGGAAAAATCCTGACGAATTCTGGAGGAGAACTAAATTGTTTTTGGAATGCACAGTTTGGCACAATTAACCTAAAGTAAAACATATACTCGAATGATTAAATGGATCTATGGGATTTCTAGTATGTTAATCACGTCAGAAATCCCGCATTATCTCCCAAAATACATTATGAATCAATTTTACCGTTAGGCCCACAAAATTTCACAATCAAATACTACTCGACAAAATAAGGAAACCGTGGAATTTCTGTCGTGACTCACACATTTTTCTGCCCTTAGCAGGTAAAAAATTGTTTCCATTAGAAATTCAAAAATATTATTATTATTTGTAATTTTGAAAGTTTTTAGAATTTTAGATAGTTTTAGGCATAGGAATATATTTGTCATTTTGACATAAACGCCATTTCGATCTTTAAGTTACTCCAATTTTATACGTACAGTTAACATGAGTAAAGTACCTATCTTCGTATTGCATCTCTGCTTTCGCGTCTTTATTTATTTGACTTTTAAGTTGATATTTAATTTCAAATTATCACAAAAAATAATTATAAAAAATTATAATTGGTGATACGTGCCGAATTGTAAAAATGTGGAAAACAATAAAAAAAACATTGAATTCCGAATTAGTATTTCACATAATTGGATTTGATAAATACGCCGCTGACATACCCAATTTTTGGATAAACAAATTCGATATCTTAGATGAATAGCAGATGGCATTTTATAATGAATTTATACAAATTATTTTTGACGACCTAATCGATGCTAAATGTTTACCAAAATTTTCCCTACCACAATTATTACATAATATGTTTTGTTATATTGTTTATATTAGGTCATTCCATATAGACTTTATATATAGTACGAGTATAAAACTATTATCGCGTACATTAAGCAGCAATAATTATTTTTTGGTATTTTACATACATACAAGTACAAAAATTACGTTGATTACCGATTTGATCATAAATATATGGTTAACACATTCCGCTATTTTTGGAGTACTGCTTGGTGTATTGTGTTTGAAGTAATTATCTCCAAACTATAAACAATAAATAGAAATTATTAAATTTTTTATATTGAAACGCTTTATTACCATTATACACTTAATTTGGGATTGGCTGACATTATTAGAATTTAATGTTTAGAGTCTGATAGCTTAATCTATAAAGAACGAATTAAATTGCAGTTGCATTCGGTTTCCCCATAAAATATTGTTCGTGATAATAAATTGATGTGCTTCCTATATCGAGCAGTCTATATTACTTTTGAATCGCCATCAAGCATACTAATGGTGTATGTTATAGTTATTTATAGGTTAAACTTCATGTACCGTAATTTTTTATGAATTATGAGAACTAAGAACAGATTTAGGCACAGCTCTGGTTTGTGTCATACATATATTAGTCGCCATTTCTACGGATTAAATTTTATGTAAAAATTGGGGAAACAATTTACGTGTAACGCAGGCATTTCTAACAATTTTGTTACTGTGTGCCATCAAATTCCCTAACTAGTTCTACATAACCCAAATCTTCGAAAATATAATTTAATCTATACAGTGAAAATCTTTCCAAATTTAAAAATTATCAAAGTATAGCCTCACTGTATTGTAATAACGCCGTTTTGATATTGTTGTAAATTTACAACTATTTGGTTGATAGTCACTCAATCATCAAGTGTTATACAGGGCGTCCGGGTTTGGGATGCTAATTCGTTAAGGAGTGATTCCTTTGTTTCATTCTTTGAAAAATGGGGGGAGTGCTTAAAAAACTTGGTTCAGATAAAAATTACACATAAATATTAAACTGTAACTTCCAAAATATTTACTGGAGTGCAACCAACTTAGTCTTATTTTAGATTTAAGTGGATATCGAGCATCTGCATCCATTTGAGAGATATGATGCTTTGAAGTAAACAAATTTTTTTTATAAAATTCATTTTTTATAAAAAAACACATAATCTTTTATATCTCCCCTGCAACCCCTAAATACAAAGTTTGGGTCGAGTTATAAAATGTGCTCGAAATGTCCTCCTTGTGATTAAATTCTTGGTGATTCTTCCGTTATCTGTTGAGCTGCTGTGTGTATTCGATGTATAAGTTTTTCATTTGTTTCAATACAAGCACCTTCATCGTTATGCGCGTTAAATTTAATTATGCGCGTTAAATTTTCGCGTTATTTTTTTATTCTTAAACATTCCTAGAAAACAAAACACAAAAATTAGGAATAGTTTAGCATAAATTTCAAGGGCCTGTATAGAAATATGAAATTTTCCTATAACTAAAAATAAATCGTAACAATTTTCTTAGGGATAATTCAATAACTGAACTGTACATCAACTGATTTGAATGCAGAACCATTAAGTTGATCTACACAATTCAATTATTGGAGATTTAATCAAATCTTACACCCAAATCCCCAAGAGATTTTCTTGAAACTTTTTGCATAGCTAAAACTGACCAAAATCTATCTACAAATATTCGCCTTTTGTGCGATTTGTGCAATTCAATTATTGGAGTTTTAATCAAATCTTACCCCCAAATCCCCAAGAGATTTTTTAGAAACTTTTTGCATAGCTTAAATTGACCAATATCTATCTACAAATATTCGCTTATTGATGCCTTCGAATTCTAAAGTAGTTTAGGAAAGCAAAATTATGAATGCAGAACGATTCAATTGATTGGTGCAATTCAATTATTAGAGTTTTAATCAAATCTTACCCCGAAATCCCTAAGAGATTTTCTTGAAACTTTTTGCATAGCTTAAGCTGACCAACATCTATCTACAAATATTCGCTTATTGATGACTTAGAATTCTAAGGTAGTTTAGGAAAGCAAAATTATGAATGCAGAACGATTCAATTGATTTGTACAATTCAATTATTTGAGTTTTAATTAAATCTTACCCCTAAATCCCTAAGAGATTTTCTTGAAACTTTTTGCATAGCTTAAGCTGACCAATATCTATCTACAAATTCGCTTATTGGTGCCTTCGAATTCTAAATTAGTTTACTAAAGCAAAATTATGAATGACGAACGACTCAATTGATTTGTACAATTCAATTATTTGAGTTTTAATCAAATCTTACCCCCAAATCCAAAAGAGGTTTTCTTGAAACTTTTTGCATAGCTTAAACTGACCAAAATCTATCTCCAAATATTCGCTTATTGATGACTTCGAATTCTAAAGTAGTTTAGGAAAGCAAAATTATGAATGCAGAACGACTCAATTGATTTGCATAGTTCAATTATTGGAGTTTTAATCAAATCTTACCCCCAAACACCCAAGAGATTTTCTTGAAACTTTTTGCATAGCTTAAACTGACCAAAATCTATCTAAAAATATTCGCTTAATGATGCCTTCGAATTCTAAAGTAGTTTAGGAAAGCAAAATTATGAATGCAGAACGATTCAATTGATTTGTACAATCCAATTATTGGTGGTTTAATCAAATCTAACCCCCAAATTCGATAGAGATTTTCTTGAAAGTTTTTGCATAGCTTAAACTGACCAATATCTATCTACAAATATTCGCTTATTGATGCCCTCAAATTCTAAAGTAGTTTAGGAAAGCAAAATTATGAATGCAGAACGATTCAATTGATTTGTACAATTCAATTATTGGAGTTTTAATCAAATCTTATCCCCAAATCCTCAAGAGATTTTCTTGAAAGTTTTTGCATAGCTTAAACTGACCAATATCTATCTACAAATATTCGCTTATTGATGCCTTCGAATTCTAAAGTAGTTTAGGAAAGCAAAATTATGAATGCCGAACGACTCAATTGATTTGTACAATTCAATTATTGGAGTTTTAATCAAATCTTAACCCCAAATCCCTAAGAGATTTTCTTGAAACTTTTTGCATAGCTTGAGCTGACCAATATCTATCTACAAATGTTCGCTTATTGATGCCTTCGAATTCTAAAGTAGTTTAGGAAAGCACAATTACGAATGCAGAACGATTCAATTGATTTGTACAATTCAATTATTAGAGTTTTAATTAAATCTTACCCCCAAATCCCTAAGAGATTTTCTTGAAACTTTTCGCATAGCTTAAGCTGACCAATATCTATCTACAAATTCGCTTATTGATGCATTCGAATTCTAAATTAGTTTACTAAAGCAAAATTATGAATGCCGAACGACTCAATTGGTTTGCATAGTTCAATTATTGGAGTTTTAATCAAATCTTACCCCCAAACACCCAAGAGATTTTCTTGAAACTTTTTGCATAGCTTAAACTGACCAAAATCTCAAAGCAAAATTATGAATGCAGAACGATTCAATTGATTTGTACAATTCAATTATTGGGGTTTTAATCAAATCTTTCCCTCAAATCCCAAATAGATTTTCTTGAAACTTTTTGCATAGCTTAAGCTGACCAATATCTATCTAGTTTAGGAAAGCAAAATTATGAATGCAGAACGATTCAATTGATTTGTACAATCCAATTATTGGTGATTTTATCAAATCTTACCCCCAAATTCGAAAGAGATTTTCTTGAAAGGTTTTGCATAGCTTAAACTGACCAGTATCTATCTACAAATATTCGCTTATTGATGTCTTCGAATTCTAAAGTAGTTTACTAAAGCAAAATTATGAATGCCGAACAACGACTCAATTGATTTGTACAATTCAATTATTGGAGTTTTAATCAAATCTTACCCCCAAATCCCCAAGAGATTTTCTTGAAACTTTTTGCATAGCTTAAATTGACCAAAATCTATCTACAAATATTCGCTTAATGATGCCCTCGAATTCTAAAGTAGTTTAGGAAAGCAAAATTATGAATGCCGAACGACTCAATTGATTTGTACAATCCAATTATTGGTGATTTTATCAAATCTTACCCCCAAATTCGAAAGAGATTTTCTTGAAAGTTTTTGCATAGCTTAAACTGACCAATATCTATCTACAAATATTCGCTTATTGATGTCTTCGAATTCTAAAGTAGTTTAGGAAAGCAAAATTACGAATGCAGAACGATTCAATTGATTTGTACAATCCAATTATTGGTGGTTTAATCAAATCTAACCCCCAAATTCGATAGAGATTTTCTTGAAAGTTTTTGCATAGCTTAAACTGACCAATATCTATCTACAAATATTCGCTTATTGATGTCTTCGAATTCTAAAGTAGTTTAGGAACACCCAGTTATGAATGCAGAACGATTCAATCGATTTGTGCAATCCAATTATTGGTGGTTTAATCAAATTTTACCCCCAAATCCTCAAGAGATTTTCTTGAAACTTTTTGCATAGCATAAACTGCCAAAATCTATCTACAAATATTCGCTTATTGATGCCCTCGAATTCTAAAGTAGTTTAGGAAAGCAAAATTATGAATGCAGAACGATTCAATTGATTTGTACAATTCAATTATTGGAGTTTTAATCAAATCTTAACCCCCAAATCCCTAAGAGATTTTCTTGAAACTTTTTGCATAGCTTGAGCTGACCAATATCTATCTACAAATGTTCGCTTATTGATGCCTTCGAATTCTAAAGTAGTTTAGGAAAGCACAATTACGAATGCAGAACGATTCAATTGATTTGTACAATTCAATTATTAGAGTTTTAATTAAATCTTACCCCCAAAGCCCTAAGAGATTTTCTTGAAAGTTTTCGCATAGCTTAAGCTGACCAATATTTATCTACAAATATTCGCTTATTGATGCCTTCGAATTCTAAAGTAGTTTAGGAAAGCAAAATTATGAATGCAGAACGACTCAATTGATTTGTACAATTCAATTATTGGAGTTTTAATCAAATCTTAACCCCCAAATCCCTAAGAGATTTTCTTGAAACTTTTTGCATAGCTTGAGCTGACCAATATCTATCTACAAATGTTCGCTTATTGATGCCTTCGAATTCTAAAGTAGTTTAGGAAAGCACAATTACGAATGCAGAACGATTCAATTGATTTGTACAATTCAATTATTAGAGTTTTAATTAAATCTTACCCCCAAATCCCTAAGAGATTTTCTTGAAACTTTTCGCATAGCTTAAGCTGACCAATATCTATCTACAAATTCGCTTATTGATGCCTTCGAATTCTAAATTAGTTTACTAAAGCAAAATTATGAATGCCGAACGACTCAATTGGTTTGTACAATTCAATTATTGGGGTTTTAATCAAATCTTACCCTCAAATCCCCAATAGATTTTCTTGAAACTTTTTGCATAGCTTAAGCTGACCAATATCTATCTAGTTTAGGAAAGCAAAATTATGAATGCAGAACGATTCAATTGATTTGTACAATCCAATTATTGGTGATTTTATCAAATCTTACCCCCAAATTCGAAAGAGATTTTCTTGAAAGTTTTTGCATAGCTTAAACTGACCAATATCTATCTACAAATATTCGCTTATTGATGTCTTCGAATTCTAAAGTAGTTTACTAAAGCAAAATTATGAATGCCGAACAACGACTCAATTGATTTGTACAATTCAATTATTGGAGTTTTAATCAAATCTTACCCCCAAATCCCCAAGAGATTTTCTTGAAACTTTTTGCATAGCTTAAATTGACCAAAATCTATCTACAAATATCCGCTTAATGATGCCCTCGAATTCTAAAGTAGTTTACTAAAGCAAAATTATGAATGCCGAACAACGACTCAATTGATTTGTACAATTCAATTATTGGAGTTTTAATCAAATCTTAACCCCAAATCCCTAAGAGATTTTCTTGAAACTTTTTGCATAGCTTAAGCTGACCAATATCTATCTCCAAATATTCGCTTATTGATGCCTTCGAATTCTAAAGTAGTTTAGGAACACCCAATTACGAATGCAGAACGATTCAATTGATTTGCACAATTCAATTATTGGAGTTTTAATCAAATCTTACCCCCAAATCCCCAAGAGATTTTCTTGAAAGTTTTTGCATAGCTTAAACTGACCAATATCTATCTACAAATATTTGCTTATTGATGTCTTCGAATTCTAAAGTAGTTTAGGAAAGCAAAATTACGAATGCAGAACGATTCAATTGATTTGTACAATCCAATTATTGGAGGTTTAATCAAATCTAACCCCCAAATTCGATAGAGATTTTCTTGAAAGTTTTTGCATAGCTTAAACTGACCAATATCTATCTACAAATATTCGCTTATTGATGACTTCGAATTCTAAAGTAGTTTAGGAACACCCAGTTATGAATGCAGAACGATTCAATCGATTTGTGCAATTCAATTATTGGTGGTTTAATCAAATTTTACCCCCAAATCCTCAAGAGATTTTCTTGAAACTTTTTGGATAGCTTAAACTGCCAAAATCACAGTACAAATATTCGCTTATTGATGCCTTCGAATTCTAAATTAGTTTACTAAAGCAAAATTATGAATGCCGAACGACTCAATTGATTTGTACAATTCAATTATTAGAGTTTTAATTAAATCTTACCCCCAAATCCCAAAGAGATTTTCTTGAAACTTTTTGCATAGCTTAAGCTGACCAATATCTATCTACAAATTCGCTTATTGATGCCTTCGAATTCTAAATTAGTTTATTAAAGCAAAATTATGAATGCCGAACGACTCAATTGATTTGTACAATTCAATTATTGGGGTTTTAATCAAATCTTACCCCCAAATCCCCAAGAGATTTTCTTGAAACTTTTTGCATAGCTTAAGCTGACCAATATCTATCTAGTTTAGGAAAGCAAAATTACGAGTGCAGAACGATTCAATTGATTTGTACAATCCAATTATTGGTGATTTTATCAAATCTTACCCCCAAATCCCCAAAAAAATTTCTTGAAAGGTTTTGCATAGCTTAAACTGACCAGTATCTATCTACAAATATTCGCTTATTGATGCCTTCGAATTCTAAAGTAGTTAAGGAAACCAAAATTATGAATGCAGAACGATTCAATTGATTTGTACAATTCAATTATTGGAGTTTTAATCAAATCTTACCCCAAATTCGAAAGAGATTTTCTTGTAAGTTTTTGCATAGCTTAAACTGACCAATATCTATCTACAAATCGCTTATTGATGCCTTCGAATTCTAAAGTAGTTTAGGAACACCCAATTATGAATGCAGAACGATTCAATCGATTTGTGCAATTCAATTATTGGTGGTTTAATCAAATGTTACCCCGAAATCCTCAAGAGATTTTCTTGAAACTTTTTGGATAGCTTACACTGCCAAAATCTATCTACAAATATTCGCTTATTGATGCCTTCGAATTCTTAAGTAGTTTAGGAAAGCAAAATTATGAATGCAGAATTCAATTGATTTGTACAATTCAATTATTGGTGGTTTAATCAAATCTTACCCCCAAATTCGAAAGAGATTTCCTTGAAAGTTTTTGCATAGCTTAAACTGACCAATATCTATCTACAAATATTCGCTTATTGATGCCTTCGAATTCTAAAGTAGTTTAGGAAAGCAAAATTATGAATGCCGAACGACTCAATTGATTTGTACAATTCAATTATTAGAGTTTTAATTAAATCTTACCCCCAAATCCCTAAGAGATTTTCTTGAAACTTTTCGCATAGCTTAAGCTGACCAATATCTATCTACAAATTCGCTTATTGATGCCTTCGAATTCTAAATTAGTTTACTAAAGCAAAATTATGAATGCCGAACGACTCAATTGGTTTGTACAATTCAATTATTGGGGTTTTAATCAAATCTTTCCCTCAAATCCCAAATAGATTTTCTTGAAACTTTTTGCATAGCTTAAGCTGACCAATATCTATCTAGTTTAGGAAAGCAAAATTATGAATGCAGAACGATTCAATTGATTTGTACAATCCAATTATTGGTGATTTTATCAAATCTTACCCCCAAATTCGAAAGAGATTTTCTTGAAAGTTTTTGCATAGCTTAAACTGACCAATATCTATCTACAAATATTCGCTTATTGATGTCTTCGAATTCTAAAGTAGTTTACTAAAGCAAAATTATGAATGCCGAACAACGACTCAATTGATTTGTACAATTCAATTATTGGAGTTTTAATCAAATCTTACCCCCAAATCCCCAAGAGATTTTCTTGAAACTTTTTGCATAGCTTAAATTGACCAAAATCTATCTACAAATATTCGCTTAATGATGCCCTCGAATTCTAAAGTAGTTTAGGAAAGCAAAATTATGAATGCCGAACGACTCAATTGATTTGTACAATCCAATTATTGGAGTTTTAATCAAATCTTAACCCCAAATCCCTAAGAGATTTTCTTGAAACTTTTTGCATAGCTTAAGCTGACCAATATCTATCTCCAAATATTCGCTTATTGATGCCTTCGAATTCTAAAGTAGTTTAGGAACACCCAATTACGAATGCAGAACGATTCAATTGATTTGCACAATTCAATTATTGGAGTTTTAATCAAATCTTACCCCCAAATCCCCAAGAGATTTTCTTGAAACTTTTTGCATAGCTTAAACTGACCAATATCTATCTACAAATATTTGCTTATTGATGTCTTCGAATTCTAAAGTAGTTTAGGAAAGCAAAATTACGAATGCAGAACGATTCAATTGATTTGTACAATCCAATTATTGGTGGTTTAATCAAATCTAACCCCCAAATTCGATAGAGATTTTCTTGAAAGTTTTTGCATAGCTTAAACTGACCAATATCTATCTACAAATATTCGCTTATTGATGTCTTCGAATTCTAAAGTAGTTTAGGAACACCCAGTTATGAATGCAGAACGATTCAATCGATTTGTGCAATTCAATTATTGGTGGTTTAATCAAATTTTACCCCCAAAACCCCAAGAGATTTTCTTGAAACTTTTTGGATAGCTTAAACTGCCAAAATCACAGTACAAATATTCGCTTATTGATGCCTTCGAATTCTAAATTAGTTTACTAAAGCAAAATTATGAATGCCGAACGACTCAATTGATTTGTACAATTCAATTATTGGAGTTTTAATTAAATCTTACCCCCAAATCCCAAAGAGATTTTCTTGAAACTTTTTGCATAGCTTAAGCTGACCAATATCTATCTACAAATTCGCTTATTGATGCCTTCGAATTCTAAATTAGTTTATTAAAGCAAAATTATGAATGCCGAACGACTCAATTGATTTGTACAATTCAATTATTGGGGTTTTAATCAAATCTTACCCCCAAATCCCCAAGAGATTTTCTTGAAACTTTTTGCATAGCTTAAGCTGACCAATATCTATCTAGTTTAGGAAAGCAAAATTACGAGTGCAGAACGATTCAATTGATTTGTACAATCCAATTATTGGTGATTTTATCAAATCTTACCCCCAAATCCCCAAAAAAATTTCTTGAAAGGTTTTGCATAGCTTAAACTGACCAGTATCGATCTACAAATATTCGCTTATTGATGCCTTCGAATTCTAAAGTAGTTAAGGAAAGCAAAATTATGAATGCAGAACGATTCAATTGATTTGTACAATTCAATTATTGGAGTTTTAATCAAGTCTTACCCCAAATTCGAAAGAGATTTTCTTGTAAGTTTTTGCATAGCTTAAACTGACCAATATCTATCTACAAATCGCTTATTGATGCCTTCGAATTCTAAAGTAGTTTAGGAACACCCAATTATGAATGCAGAACGATTCAATCCATTTGTGCAATTCAATTATTGGTGGTTTAATCAAATGTTACCCCGAAATCCTCAAGAGATTTTCTTGAAACTTTTTGGATAGCTTACACTACCAAAATCTATCTACAAATATTCGCTTATTGATGCCTTCGAATTCTTAAGTAGTTAAGGAAAGCAAAATTATGAATGCAGAATTCAATTGATTTGTACAATTCAATTATTGGTGGTTTAATCAAATCTTACCCCCAAATTCGAAAGAGATTTTCTTGAAAGTTTTTGCATAGCTTAAACTGACCAATATCTATCTACAAATATTTGCTTATTGATGCCTTCGAATTCTAAAGTAGTTTAGGAAAGCAAAATTATGAATGCAGAACGATTCAATCGATTTGTACAATTCAATTATTGGAGGTTTAATCAAATCTTACCCCAAATTCGAAAGAGATTTTCTTGAAACTTTTTGCATAACATAAACTGACCAATATATATCTACATATATTCGCTTATTGATGTCTTCGAATTTTAAAGTAGTTTAGGAAAGCAAAATTATGAATGCAGAACGATTCAATCGATTTGTGCGATTCAATTATTGGTGTTTTAATCAAATCTTACCCCAAACCCCCAAGAGATTTTTTGAAACCTTTTGCATAGCTTAAACTGACCAATATCTATCTACAGATATTCGCTTATTGATGTCTTCGAATTTTAAAGTAGTTTAGGAAAGCAAAATTATGAATGCAGAACGATTCAATCGATTTGTGCGATTCAATTATTGGTGTTTTAATCAAATCTTACCCCCAAACCCCCAAGAGATTTTTTGAAACTTTTTGCATAGCTTAAACTGGAAAATATCTATCTACAAATATTCGCTTATTGATATCTTCGAATTCTAAAATAGTTTAGGAAAGCAAAATTATTAATGCAGAACGATTCAATTGATTTGTACAATTCAATTATTGGAGTTTTAATCAAATTTTACCCCCAAATCCCCAACAGATTTTCTTGAAACTTTTTGCATAGCTTAAGCTGACCAATATCTATCTACAAATATTGGCTTATTGATGTATAGGAAAGCAAAATTATAAATGCAGAACGATTCAATCGATTTGTGCAATTCATTTATTAGTGTTTTAATCAAATCTTACCCCCAAACCCCTAAGAGATTTTTTGAAACCTTTTGCATAGCTTAAACTGACCAATATCTATCTACAGATATTTGCTTATTGATGTCTTCGAATTTTAAAGTAGTTTAGGTTAGCTAAATTATGAATGCCGAACGATTCAATTAATTTTTACAATTCAATTATTGGAGATTCAATCAAATCTTACCCCCAAATCCTCAAGAGATTTTCTTGAAACTTTCTTCATGGCTTGAACTGACCAATATCTATCTACAAATATTCGCTTATTGATGGAAGCAAAATTATGAATGCAGAACGATTCAATTGAACTACGAGAACATTTCAGTCTTTCGGTGACGTTTTAGTTTGAATAATAATTTTAGAATAAAATTGATAATTTAATATTGTTTAGCAATGAATTTTCTTTATTAAAGCTCTTGCTTGTTAATATATTTAACTTGTAAATTTTTTAATTGTTATATTCAATTATTTTGTTGAAGGCTTCATTATTAGCAATAATTGAAGGATTCGCTATTACTATCAAACGATGTTAACTTTAGAAAGGCTTTAGGTAATTCTTCATCACCGTTAAATCGTTCCCCATACAATAAAATCTAATAACCATTTCTTCTAATCCAATTATGTTTTTGATAATTTAATTTTAATTAATTCTTAACATTTATACCGGTGTTTCGGTACTAGCTTCTTGTATGATTATCTTCACTCCAAATCCGACAATTCTGTTTATTAACCTTCCCATTCAACCAAAAGTGACCTTCATCGGTGAACAAAATTTTGTTTAGAAAATCAACATCAATATCAATTTGTGCTTCAGCCCATTGGCCGAATTGGTGGCGAGTGCGAAGTTCGGATGGCTTTAGTTCCTGCACAAGTTGAATTTTGCAAACACGTAAACCAACATCCTTATATAAAATCTTCCATAAAGTGGATGGACACAACTTCAGTTTCTGAGAACGACGTCGAATTGATTGATTTGGGTCTTCCCCAATGTTACGCTGTACAGCATCTATCGCTTGTTCGGTACGCACTGTTTGAGATCTTACTGGATGCGTATTATCATTTAGAGTATACGTGGTGCAAAAACGATCCATATTTAACCGAATTACCCGATGGACGATTATGATGACCGTAAAATGGACGTAATGCACGATAAGTTTGGCGAGCAGAACCATCATTTTGATAAAAAATTTCAACAATTTGCAAGCGTTGCTCTGGCGTGAGCCTATTAATTATGAAGTGGAAAATCAAACTAATGAAACAAACGTCAGTTGTTAAATCGGTTGTTCAACAAAACAGTGTTGCCAACTTAAAGATGTGAACCTCTAAAAAACACACCCTTTATATTTTTTTTTGAAAATAACTTTTTGATTATTTCTTTTTTAATTACAATCTAGTCGAATAGTACTAAGCAATTTTTATCTAACTTAAATTACTACATTTTATTGAAATTAAGGGTTCATCCATCAATGTATATACTCCTTAGCTTTGATATTTATTATTTGATCGCGCTTTTGTTGTGCGCTAGATAGAGATTTATTTTAGCTGATTTTACGCTAACTCAAAGGGCTTTATTCTTTTGAACCTTCTAACTAAATCCATATTATCCAGTTGCTAGATGTCCTCTATGTTGGCATGGTGCAGTAACCGTTGTTTATGACTTTTAGAAAAATTCATAATTTCGGTTTTGATGAATTCTATGCCCAGATCTTTGTGGATGCCGCTATTTCTGACAAACCATGGTGTGTTGACATGTTTATAGCACTTTATTTTGGAATCGTTGAATAATATCCATGTTGCTCTGCTTGGTACATCCCCACAGCTGTATACCATAAGTCCAGACAGGCTTCAATTCTTGCTTATAAAGCAGAAGCTTATTAGGGATTGATAGAAGTGAGTTTCTTCCCAGTAACCAATATATTTTATTGTATTTTAATCCGAACTCGTCTCTTCTCTTCGTTACATGAGCTTTCCAGCGAATCTTAGCTTCTAACGTCATACCAAGATATTTGGCAGTGTTTGCATGTGGTATTACTTGATTATTTAAATTTACTGGTTTCTGAACTAATCTCTTGTTTGCAAAATCGACATGTACAGATTTGGTTTCATTTAATTTTATGCGCCATTTTTTTGTCCAGTTGTGTATTTGCTCTATGCCATGATGGTTGTGTCTTCGGCGAAAATGGCTACCGTGTTGTTTTGTATGATTGGAACATCTCGGGTGTATAGTAAATACAGAAGTAGCCCAAGTACGCTTCCTTGTGGAACACCTGCCCTTATTTCCTTAAGCTCAGAATTTTCATCTTCTTGCTTAAGCCTGAAATATCTTTCCGTTATATAATATTCCAGTATTATGCTGTACTCTTTTGGTAGGATTAATTTAAGTTTTTAGATTAAACCTTCATACCAAACCTTGTCAAAGGGCCTGCGCTACATCAAGGAACACTGGGGAACAAACTTTTTTCTCTTCTAAATTCTTCTCAATGATATTGGTTTTTCTATGCACTTGATCAATATTTGAGTGCTCACTGCGAAAACCAAATTGGTGATTCGGAATTAGGTTATTTTTTTAAATTATTAGTTTGAGTCTTTTAGTCTAATAGTAACTTTTAAAAGAGTTTAGACATTATTGGCAGCAACGATATAGGTCTATATGATGTTATTAGATGTGGCTGTTTTCCTGGTTTTAGAATCATGATAACCTGAGCCACTTTCCAAAGTGGCATATATTTTAACCTGATTGCAGCGTTTATGATATTAGCTAACTTTACCGTACCTTTTCTCGGTAGCTGCTTTATTATTTCTCCGGTAATCAGAACAAACCCTGGTGCTTTCTTTAAGTTTAAATTGTTTTTAATTTCGTTTGTTACTTCAGTAGGCGATGTAGGTGTGACATCATCGCGAATTTGTATTATGTGTTCATTCAATGTTTCTCTTAATTGACCTTCATGAGGTTGAAATATATTTTCAAGGTGATTAGCAAATCCATCAGCTTTTTCTTTGTTTTTCCTTGCCCATGTTCCATCCATTTTCCTGATAGGATGGATCAGCGTTATTGGCCTTTTCAGAGATTTAGTTGCTTCCTAGAGCGAAAAATCCGTATTACTGTCATTCGTCAACTTAGTTAAGTAGAAAATAACTGACTCATTTTTTAGTTTCTGAATTTCTCTTATTAATTGTTGAGTAAGATTGTTTAGTCTTCTTTTGTCTTGTGGAGCTCTAGTTTAGTGCCACTTTTTTCTGGATTTTCGTTTATCTCTAAAGAGATTTCTCTTGGATAGTTATTTCCTTTTAGCCTTGATTTGATTTCTGGAGTACTTTCCCATGCTGATTGTTGAATATCCTCAATAAACTTTTCTACTTCTTTGTCCAGTTGATCCATAGATTTTAAAAGAACTTTCAAAAGTATTCTTTGTTCAATATGTACTTTGAAACTTTCCCAGTCCGTATGTATGTTAGTTAGTACTGGATTATTCCCATCTTGGATGATATACTCGCTTAGGGTTAGGACTATCGGAGAATGAACTGAGCTCATATCTTGGCTTTCTTCGAATTTCATAAAATTATTAGAAATATGTTTGGTTATAACAAATCGATCAAGTCAGGTATTTTTTCTGGATCAGTTGGGCAATGTTGGTTTTCCAGGTTTTCCTGTTGAAATTGATTCACAACCATTTCCTTTAATGGCAATCGGTAATTCGTTTAGTTAATCTAGAACCCCCCTAGATTAGTATTAGAGTATTCTTCGCATTGAAGTCACCACCTATTATGAATCTTTTGCCCAGACGTTTGAAGAACTCTGAGTATTGTTTATTTTTAATAGAATGACTTGGTGAACAGTACAATCCTGTCATAACAATAGAAAAGTTCTTAGTTTTTATATAAACCACTGTGGCCTGAATTTCTTCTTTTTCATACTTTGCTTCTTCAACATGTTGGATATTTTTTTATGATGACTGCACTTCCTCTTCTGGCTGAATTATCTGGATGAGTAATGTGATATACACAAAAGCCTTTAAATGTTATGTAGGATTGCTTAGTAAAATGTGTTTCCGAAATACGTCTCACATCTATATTCTCAATATCGAGGACTGTTTGTAGTTCTTGTTGATACCGGAGCAGACCAATAGCATTCCATGACATGATTTTCATTGTGCTGTTCATTTTTGTGTGGATTTGGGTTTTTCTCTCAATGCGTTATCTTCCAATTTGTGTATCCTCTCTTCAAATTTTGATAGTTTCATGAGAATATCTTGTAATGTTTGACTGATGTCTACATCTATCGATTTTTGCTGTGGTTTGTTGACTATGGCTCTCATTGCTACGGCATATGTAACATCTTCAGTTCTTAGATGGCAAACCAAATGGTTGCCTATTGTCTTGTTTGTCCGCCTCTCGTATCGATTTTTCTGACCATGCATTTGATTTGAATTTTATTTATCCTTTGGATTTTAATTTTCTGAATTTCCTTTGCAACAATACATCCTCGATAATTAGCAGGATGGCCTTGTCTACAATGTACACATTTTAGATGAGTTTGCGGGTTGTCGCATTGTCCAGTTAGGTGGTGCCCGGCACATTTAACACACCTTGGAAGTTTGCCACAATATTTTTTGTAATCTTATAAATTTTAGTTATATTTTCGTCACAGCTGAATGTTAGTACAAACATGTTTAGCTTCTTTTTATTTCTCCAGCTAATTTTGTTCATTACGCTGATTATTTTAAATTGTTTTGCTGATGATTCATATTTTATTTGTTCTGGGCTACATGTATGATGTAAGTTTCTTGCCATGACTCGTTTAAAAGATAAATGGGCCTTCGCTCAAAGTTTTCACTACGTTTCTATATGCATATCCGCTATTTACGTTGATGCTTATTTTATTTTGATTCATCAATTTAGTGATGAACGAATCTTCTGAAACACCCGCCTTAATTATATCATAGAACGCGTGATAGTTTTTAACATCATCTACTATGATAGGTGGTGGGGAGGTATTTTTTGTTTATCTTTTTTGACGTTTGTCTCAACCTTTTGAGGCGGAGTATTTTAATCCTAAATATCAATGCACTTTTCTATAACTTTGCATACTGTATTATTTTAAAGCGTAATTCGTTTGAAATTTGTATAAGGTAAGATATCCTAATAGCAGATCCATCTATCATTCAAAGGTTGAAATATATTGTTAATAGGTCATGTAATCACATTTTAGGTGGTAAACAAATTTGGATTTCTGGAAGTATAGTTAGAGTTAGTTAGTTATTACGTAGACGGTGGAATAGTTATTTTAAAATTTCGAGGTACTCTTACTTTAAAAAATAAAATATTTAGTATTGCAATTTTTTATCTCGTTATGAAACGATTGGATTTGGCACATTTGGCTGAATTCATCAGGTAGATTGTGTGGTATAGTTGCTGATGTTGGGATAGCGCTGCAAGATTTGTTTATGACAGTTTTTCGAATTCAAAAAACATAGGAATCACCCAATTAGAATTTTAGCAAGTATGCATTTACAGTTTTACACTAAATATATACATATACAAAAAAATCGAAAAACCCGAATTTACGAGTATTGGTATGCAAAGGAAATTAGAAACACAAAAAATTATTTTAGCCAACAATAAAAATAAAATTCAAATATCAAAATTTCAATAGATAGAGTTGCATGTAATGGTTGTATTATCGACTAAAAAAATAATGTATTTTAAATTATTTTAATAATTTAAGTATTTCAAAGCAGATGTCGCCAATTAACCACATTTTTTACATTTTATACGCCATGTAACGTAAAAAATTTCCCGTAATTAATACAAATATGTAACGTAATTAATCTGCACTACACTGGTAGTAGGTTCACAACATGACGCAAACTTAAAAGCCACAGCTTAAAAATACTATGAATATGATTGAATTCCCAATTAGTATTTATAATGCGTCTATTTCATATATTTTATTGTATCTAAACAATTTTCAGAATAATAATAAAAGTAAAATTAAAATACGAGTAATAATTCTGTTAACCCTGCCACGCACCTCATTCTCATATACTTATACTCGTAATTATAATTTTGATACCTGAGTAGTCCTGTTTACTAACAAAAAATGTAGCACTATTTCTCAGGCCATTTTTTTAAAATTAGGCTTTCTACCTCAGGATACGAGTACTGATCATACATATTTATCAGAATGCCATTTGCCATTTTACAAATGCGTCGCCATCCCTGTCGGCTGCTTTGTTGTTCTATAGCTTCTGAATATCACTTTTAACTTCCCGTTCCGCTGGTGGATGGGTGTTTATAGCTTCGTTATAGCTGCCATCAGGGAGCGCATCATTTTGTTCGCTATCTGTTTCGTTTCAATATTCATCATAATGAACAAAAAAACTTGTTTAGTCATTTTTACGTTATATGCATTACTCACAGTAACAACCATTAGTCATGTCTTATAAGAATAACTGGCGCGTGCGCTATCTTCATTACAGTATGTCTCTAATTCATGCTCAGAATTTTTAATTACAATACGTCAACCTTTTATTTTTGTGTGTTTTATGGTGTTTAATAAAAATAAACTCGTGCTCTAAATTTATGTCTTAAGGCTAGTGGTAATTATTTGCTTGATTCACTTGCTGATATAAAGCAATCTAAAAACGAACTGGTCTTTAAGATTTATTTTAGCAGAAATCGTTGATATTCTTCCTTATCTTATATAGTCCTCGGCCACATTACATTAGTTTCTATGAATTCATAAAGCGCGTTGATATCAATAGTCCAACAAATATCGGTTTACATTTACACACTTCATATTGTCACGAATTCTCAAACTTTAGTAATTCAACACCTTTATCAATACAGAACAAATTCTCAATTTGTTGTTCTTAAACTTGTGCCACTTTACCACCTCCTGGATCGCTTATGGATCTCTCATATTGAAGGGACATACTACGGGACTTTTCTCTACACGATAAGCAAATTCTAGTCTCTCCTTCCTTCTTCTCATATTTGCTCTTCTCGGACTCTTCAGTTTTCAATCCTGAACACAACGGTGTCAACACAAAAAATTGAATGAGTTAAGATTTCCCACTAGTCCTAAATCTTATCATGATATTTTGAAAGCCTATTAGTTAGGTGATTTAACGTTTATAATGAAACCGCGTGGAAATGTCTAGGATCGGCCCAGTATATCAAACTACATAACGGTGACAACACAAAAAATTGAATGAGTCGTTAGCCCTTATTCTTATCAATGTATTTTGAAATCCTATTAGTTAAACTATTTAATGTATGCAATGTAAATGCGAGGGACTAATAATCGGGCTCGTAAAACATATTGAACAACACAAAAAATTGAATGAGTTTACTTTTACCTAATTTAATGCGATCATATTTGTTCAACTTTTTGTTTCATTACACTGTTAAAATATTGAATGCACACTCGCGAAAAATTTTAAAATAACAAATTTTGTTAAGTTCGTCACACCGGTATCCTGAACTAAACATTTTCCCCTGGGTTCATTCGAATTTTGAACTCTCTTAAGTTTTGATATTTGACATCTTCTTTCCTGTTGTAAATTCTCGAGTTGTTTTTCTTGGGACTCAGACTGCCTCGGATGATTTTCCGAATTTATACCACTTGCAAAGGACAAGTGGTATAAATGAAATAATTATAATTGGAGTAAAAGCTAGCATTCAGCCACCATACTATGTCAGTTTCCGCAGGAAATAAACCGTCTAACTAATATAAAAACGCAAAGTTTTACTAGGCTTTTAACGGAAGCGATTGATGCTGTTTTGAGTTGGTAATAGTAAGTTCTTACAATGACTAAGAGAGCAGTACTGGTAGGATTCGCACAAATGGTCAAGTTCCATATGGTCCCATATAAGAATATGAGAAAAGTGTATAGGAATATGATTTGCCGAACAGGATTGTTAATTTTTTGAACAGCCTGTGATAAGGACTAACTCTGCTCAGTAGGACAGTATCAGTGGTATAGTAGGATTCGCGCAATAAGGCAGCTTACTAATGGCTCAATATAAAAATTAATAATTTTTATTCTCCTAGGAATATGATTTGCCTTCTTATTCATCCCTTCGATCGAACAACACGGCACGAAAATCATTTAAATAAACATTTTTTCTCGTATTCAATCACACTTATATCACACTTTCATATTGCACTTTATTTCGTTTTTCTAACTCTCGTACAGTTGTCGATACAAAACTGCCTCGCTATCCAGTCACTAACTCAAGCGAAATATCCATCATAAAAAGATCGATTTTCCTTTCGTCACTTCAGACTCTCGCATCACGTATCAAGTTTGTGCTGGAAATAACATCGTGTGCTTAGTTTGCGTCGGGTTTGCTACAAAAAACACCACACGCTGAATCCGAATACTGAATCATGATCCGTCGAATCATCACTAACTTTGGTTACTACGAACCACGACGCATCGCCATTGACGAATGTTCTGCCCGTAACAGCAATTGCCTTCATATTACAATCATTAGCGAGAAGACCAGCTGCAGTCATGATCATTGGAATTTGTGGGAAAGAGGCGCCCGAATCGCGTTCAATTGCAAATTCGTATTACACTTCCCAACGGCTTAACATAACCCAATAAAACGAAATCCAACGGCATTAAATCGCATGAACGAGGTGGCCATTCAACCGGACCATTTCTTGAGATTACACGGTTACCGAATTTTCTCTTCAATAGATTAATTGCCATTTATCACTGATGTCAATAAAATTGGCCAAAAATAGTCTTCCAACATGGCAAGATAGCGGACTCCATTGCCCGTCACATGGCGATCATTTTCATCAAAGAAAATATATGGTCCAATCACTCCTTCAGTATGGAATCCCTACTACACAGTCACTTTTTGTAATTGCAATGGAGTCTCTTGAAGCATATATGAGCACAAAATGAGCTTCATCGCTCAAGATGATTTTACTGGCGCTTCAATTGAACAAGAGCCTCCAGTTCTTGAACTAAATTGATCTTGTAACGGTGTAGGCCAAGATCTTTACACAAAATTCGTCACAATGTGGTTTGACTGATTTGGCTCATTTTGAACTGAAGCACTTACGGCTGCGATATTTTCGGTAATTCGGCCGGTGTATTTTTCCACTGGCACAGCAACATCCAATGGTGAATATTTTGATTCGAATTTATCCACTATAGTACGCACAGCCTGTCTGGTGGGACGATTATTACGACCGAAAATTGGTGTAAGCGCTCTTAAAGTTACCTACTTAGAATTGCGGTAGTAATGTTTAATAATTTTCAAACGTTACTCGTTCATGAACGTTTTGAGGTTGACAGATCATGAAAAACGATTGAACGTTTTGCATTCGATTGTGCATTCGTATTAAAATACAAAATTGTTATGCTCCTATTGGAAAACCCGCTATTAATTTGTTTATATTTCTTTTAGGGCGAAACTGGACAATATTGGATGACGAAACTATCAGCTGGGCAACAGGTCATCATTTTTCCCTCTAAATCACTCAATCCACACGATCACGCATGCGACCAGTCTTTTCATCATTTTTCCCCTTTACCTATAAAATTAGTTTTCTGAAAACCGCTTTTATAGGTAAAAGAGGAAAAACGAAGATAAAGACCGCTCGCATGCGCCCTTGTGTGGATTAGCAGAATGTACAAGAAATTAGTATATTAGTGGTTTTAGTGTGACACGGATCGAAAAAAATTGTACTGCTGGAAACTGTAAGTTTTATTGCCTATTTATGTTATTATAATTTAATTTTTTGCAGACCATTGGATTTGCATGGCTTTGTTAACAGTATTTAATTATATTTATCAAAAAAAATTAGAAATATTTCTCACTTGCTTTTGAATAAATTATAAAATTGGCAAATCGAGTGAAACGTAACGCGACAAAAAAAAATTTACTCATTGAAAGAAGCAGATAACTCCGACATTGAGCTGGATGAAAATGTAGATGGCCTTGTTGCAGTGTTGTGCCGTATTGTGTACACCGCGTAGATAATTAATATTATACACGTATACACAATGTATGTAGAGAATGTAGACAAAGTTGAAAATTATTATTTCTGTTAGCAATTATCAAAATTCTATGGTTTCTTTGTAATTCAAACCATTTCAAGTTCATTCCTTCTTTACTTTAAAAAATATGACCCAAAGCTTTTATTGGTATAGAAGCATATTTATGTTTATGTTATGGTTAAAGTGTGAAATCGTTAAATGAGCAAAGCTAAAAATTTTTAAAATCGTTTACACGCTTCAAAATCGGTTGTAAATAGGACCAGGAACTTGCCGCATGCTCGTGACCGTTATGTCGGCCGAAAACCTTCCATGGTAATGTCCGCTATAACCTAACAAATATCGAGCATCCCTATTGAAAGGTTCTTTACAACATCATTACCACGCAATAAAATTGTAAAACACAAGAAAAATTGAGACAAGTAATGACCAAACGAGTACAAGTTCCGCGGGCACATAATCCTAATCAATGCAAAAATATGACCGCAGGCTCACTTGATATTTTAAGCAATATTTTTTCCCCTTATCTTTCCAATTTAGGAGTACGCAGAGAGACTTCTGAGCTGCACCATCAAACTCTCTTGGGTTATATTACTTTGATTTTCACTCACGACTTTACGAGTTGTTTCGCTTCTGCTGGCATCGTTCGTTTCCATGTTAGAGCTGGTCGTCCGACCTTCCATTTCAGAACCCTGTTTGTTATTTAATTTAATAACTCAATATTTGTTATTTTGTTGGGTCAGAAGCACCTAGGTATTCTTCTAAGGCATTTATTTACAAACGTATGTAGCTTATTGTTGATCATATGTGTACGCTTCCGGGTTTCTTAAATTAAACATTCTTAGTTTATTTTAAGGCCAACGTCTTTTGCAAGATCTGGGTAGGTGCAATGGTGAATTCCATTCACTAGACTGCTCAATGAAGATACTTTTTGTTTTATTATGATAATATTGGTGTAACTTGGCCCTGGTCTGAAGCCAGTTGTTACGTTCTTAGTTTCGGGTTGACTGTCGGTGAAATTCTGTAGACGATGACCATTGGTAATATATTTATGGTTATGTTGAAGAGGGATATATATTTCCTGCCAATTTATACATTCAGTTAGGTCACATTTCTTGAGAATCGTTATTGATTATTGTACACACATTGATTGATGTGGTACGCTGATGTTTTTCTTGTGTTCGGCCTATTGTCTAATCTTGTTTAATCTGTCCTACCGACAGATTACGGTGTTTAGTTTTTTCCGATTTGTCTTGATGTGTTTTACAGCGACAGATTTAATTTTGAATTATGATATTTTACCGGTTGGTGGTCAATGCAAATGTATGCACCATTCGTTGCCCTGGCGTCTTGTAATGACTTGAAAAAATTTCTTGATGGTCATTACTTGAACTATTTGCGTGATCTATTTGGTTCGTTATTCTACTTTAGATGATGACCATATGTGCATATTTTTGTGTAGAATTTACGATGAGTCGTTCTCCATTATTATTACGCACAGAGTCTATATTGCTTGTTTACACCCGTAAGATGGTTTATCAGGTCGGTTTTATACTCGTATGTTCCAATTCTTGGATTGAAATCTCCTCTTGTATTATTTTGATCATTTTATTGTGTGTCCTTTGCTATTGTGGCTTGTCGGTTCATAAAACTCATCGTTGGTTGTTTCATCTACGTCTTTTATTGGATCGATTATTCTGCAGGTTTCTATTCCATTAATGCGCCTTCTTTGCTTTAGCTGTTGTTAATATGTGTGTGTAGCACACACACCATATTCATTGCGCCCAGGGAATAAATAATATATTAAGAAATTTGGCTTGTCTTTATTTCACCACTGTTTTTTTATTTTATCTTTGCAATCTGTTCTGCTATCTATGAAGGTCCGATTTACGTAGAATTATTTGCACATTGCATAGCTCCATGCCAGCCAGCCCATAATAGTACTGGCAGGAAACATGGATCGGCCCATGTGTTCTGCACTCCGACTTTAACCACGGTGTCGTTTGGTCAGTCACCACTGTTTTATAATACTAAATAAACTGAGGCCGATAATTTTGTTTGTCTTCTTTTTGTAATTGTTGCTAAGCCTTCCGAGTTTTGATGTTTCAATTTACGATTCGTGCCCGTCCGATTCGCGTACGACAGCCAAGTGTCGGATATTTGCCACCGCCGAGTTGCATTATTTATTCTAGTAATTGGTTTCTGTAATCATTTTGAAGATGTATTCTTTTTTTTTTAATCCATGCAATCTTTTTCTGGGGCCGAAGCACTCCCTGCTCTTTCGCGGTTGATTTTCCCATCTTACTTTACGCAATTCCTGCCAAATCGAAGACGTACGGCTATAGGACCGATTTAAGTTACGATCTGCGCATTGCATAGCTCTATGCCAGCCTATAGTACTGGACATGGAAGATGGGTCGGCCCATGAGTTTTGCACCCCGATAGGGGGTCGGTCGTAGTTGTGTTCCTTTTAATCACAGATCGTAATCTGTTGATGAAAATTTCATTTTGCATCCTACCCCTATCGGGATTCTAACCCGGTACCTCCCGATCCAAACGATCCTAGCTTTAACCACTGTGTCATTTGGTCGGTCACCTGTATTCTTGTTCAATATAAGATCATCAACAGCTATCAGACAATTTTAGTCTGGAAAACAACATTATCTGTAAGAAACATCTTTCTTTTTTGTATTTAATTTTGATCAAAATCCAACCACCTTGTAGTAACCTTGTAGTAATATTGAGTACATCGATTGACCAAAATTTTCAATCTCACCTAGTTGTTTAATAAAAATTGAATTTTAAAAGCCAATTTAAACTGGAAAACTAAAAGATAGAGAAAAACAATGGAGAAAACAACAAAAAAATAATAATCTACATTATCTACATATTCTACCAATTCTCGACATTGTTTACTCAAAAATCAATTGCCTATACTATTTTCGACACCAACATGTAGACAATTCGGAAATACGCATAAACGCATAACACTGCTTTGCTGACGGCGAAATAGATATTGACGAAATTCCCGAACAGAAAGATAGTGATGCGTCATCGAAAGGATCGTCGCAAAGGATGAAGGCGGGGTTGGTGATCAAGTTGAAATTCCGCTATTTAACAGTTATAATGAAATTGAGTTTGTAGAATCGTAAAATTATTATACTATCACCGAAAAGGAAGATGTAGCTTGGAGAAATGAAATTGAGTTTGTAGAATCGCAAAATTATTATACTATCACCGAAAAGGAAGATGTAGCTTGGAGATGACGTCCATTTGAAACAAAAAATTTCATTTTTCAAGCAATTAGGCCAATCCTAACGAAGGAATTCAGAACGCCTTTACAAATTTTTGAAAAATATATACCACAGCAAATGTATGAAGAAATTGCACTTTATACAAACATGTATGCTATACAAAAGGGCCTCTCGGGTTTTAAACACACAACACCCAATGAAATAATGAAACTATTAGGTATACATTTGGTAATAGGAATAATAAAATTACCACGATGTAGGATGTTCGGGAGCCGAGAGTTACAAATACAATCAATTCCAATAATTAAAAAAAAAAAAAAATTAAATATTTAACCGAAGGCTCGGATCTGAAATAGGGATGTCCAGTTTCACTCTAGTTTTGATAAACAAACGAGTGAATTGTAGCATTAATCGCCAAGATTGAAGGCTATTAGAATTAGTTCCTTTTAGTCACAGTTCGAATATTTTGTGATGCTGTCTGTGCTTGAAATATGTACATGTTAAATTTATGAAAATTAAATAAATTTGTGGACCCAGTTGGACATTTGCAAAAATTTTAAATAATTCAAATATAGCTTTAATGTTTTGATATTCTAATTACCTGGAAAATCAACTGAATCTCAAAGTGTAAAAGTCCTATTAAATTTAATGGATATTGCTGCTGATCATAACCGTTTCCCACATATCGATATATTTTAATGCTGATGAATCATCATACATAATTCAGTAAAATCTTATTCTTTCTCATAAATCCAGTTACAAATTTGCAATTGATATCGATATTGATTTTTCGTCTTAAAAAAAATATTTATATTTTTATGAAAATATACTAAAGATTTTTGCTTACAAGCACAATATCTTTATGATGCTAAGAATATTGATTCCAAGAAGAAATCATTATTATAGTATTTTGATTTCAAACTGTAGCGAATCTGTGAAATGTATATACAAAAACAATCGAATCGTTTGATTTTGTAAGAAAATACGAGTGTGTTATATAAGAAACAGAAAAAATTGTTTATTTTAATATGTCCCACAAATTAAAACCACCCGCAATAACTATTTAGTAAATTATAATGTTGATAAAAAACCATAATACAGTCGAACTTCCTTTGAATGGAACTTCTATTAAGTGAAACTAAATTAAATATCTGAACTTACCTCGAATATCCGGATAGAACTTCCGGAATTTAACACCGCATTTTTTCATCCAATACTTTGCCCTCTAGATAGTCATAAATTTACCAACAGGGTACAGAAACTATAAGCAATGACAAATCGGTAGGTCTTTAATAGAAGTACCCTTCCCAGATTAATTTTCGTTGCCCAAATTTGAATATCGTAAAACGCTTACTCAAATTTACATAGCGGAAATTCCCACAATCAGTAGTGGATCTTCATATTCGCAAAGTAGATATGGCTATCGATAGAGCCCCGAACTTATCGAAATCAACAATTTTGCGGAATTTTTCAAACCTAAGGCTGAAAATTTTTTCTACTTTTCACCGGAACCGATACATTTCCCGTGCCACTTATATTCGAATAGTGAGTATTCGAAAGATCATCGGAACTTTATGTTTCGTCATAGATTGACCAACAATGTACAGAATCTATTGGCAATGACAAATAGGTGGACCTTTTGATAGAAGTACTCATTGATACAAATGCCGTTAAAGGTCATGTAAATGTTCAAATTAAAATCGCTTTCAATATCTAAAATTCTTTATTCGGATAATTCAATAAACATCAAATATTTTTTCAATGGATCACCCAATTTTACGAAATTTTGTTTATTCACACACATCAACAAAACCTTTCTGATCCCATGTTCGATGGGGCAATTCCTAAGATAACTAACTGTTATTAGTTAAAAAACATGCATATAATTTTTGTTAGTTGACATCTAGTGTTTTTTACTTATTAAGGAATGAAATGTTTTATTTTAAATAAATGTTGTTAATATTTGTATAATTTAGTATCAAAAACATTTGTGGTGTTTTGATAATTCGTTGGTTGTGACAATTTTTTACCAAGTGTACTATTTTGTTAATTTAGCAAATTTGTGTGTGCGTGTGTGTGTGTGTGTTTGTTGATTTTAGTTTTTGTTGGAAACTTCACATTTTAAAAGAATTTTGAAAATTCAGTTTCAGCCATAAAAACAACGCGTCCACCTACAATATTCGCAGTCTTTTGACTGAAATCCTTGATTTACCAAAACATTTAATGCGTTTTCATGCAGCAGAATATGGTTCATATTATCCAAACGGATCTCGTCTATTGGGCGAACTTCATATTTAACGTTTTTTGATGTGCTGGAAATTGGAGACATCGCTTCAATTGGATTGGATAGCGGTCGGTTACCCGTTTTTGAAATTTGATTGATGGAAATCAAAATCTTGGCAAGGTGTAATCTAAATTTATAAAGGTCATTCATTTGATTTTTGTTGAATGAGTCGCTTACTTTAAATTTATTTTTGTATGGGGTTTTCCAATAAGAGGTTTCATTTTGATATTAAACAAAAACGAGTATTTTTAAGAGGAATTAATGAATGTTTATTTCAACGTAAAGAGGAAGGCATGCCATTCACATTTGAGAACGATATCAGCCAAATGACCGCCACAGCTACGCTTGCAGCACCATATCCTTTTCATGCAATTTTAAATGACCAATTCGCACATTTGCGGCTGTATGTCCTCGATAACTTCACGAATTCCATCTTTAAGGCCTTGAATCGATTGTGGAGCATTATCTTTCACGTAGCCTCAAAGAAAAAAGCCTAAAGGTGTTAAATCACAAGATCTCGGTGGTCAAAATCCACGATGAGGCAACCGAAAGATGCCGGAAGTGATAAACCATTCTTAACGTCCATTTTTGCTTTTTATGAAAATTCTATAATATGCTGGTAATTGATCCAAAAGGTCCACTAATCATGTTCCAAAATTATATTCGGCCACTATTCCTGGCTGTTTCACATCCACGTATCGGCTAATGGATTTCTCAACTCCGACACCCAAGCAGTTTCATGCTAAATAAATTGGCTTATTGTCTTACCACTTCACAATACATATATGCTACCATCTAAGCCGGTCACTTCATCATAAGAACCACGCTCTTTTATCTTTAACTGCTTAGTATTTACATGTGAGGAATGTGCAAACCGATTAACTTTTACCGTACCAGTTGCATTAATTTTTAATTGTTTTAGTCTCTCAAATAATTGATAACTACTAAAAGTTGTAATCAAAGAAAAGTGAATGGCCGTTTTGTGGTACCCGTTTAGCTAATTCTAGCACAGCTGCTGGATCAAATCCAAATGTGTTTTTATTTGCCACGAATACGCCCTTTAAACGGTATGTTTTGCTCGTCCACTGCGAGCGTTTCCTCTAAGGGATGTTCCCAACATCTTCTCAAAATAGAGTCGATTAGCAATCGGACTAATTTGTTTTATCCACAAAATACAAACAAACTCTTAATTGGTAAAATCTTTTGAGACTCGTTGCATTCTTGACGACATCAAATCCAAAATATTCGTCCCAACACATCGAAAGTCTGCTTAACTTGAGCTTCCTTCATTAATTTATGAATTCCAAAAATTTTTATCATTTTGTCAGGGGTGGTCTCGTTGAAGTTTAATATATTTAATTGGTGGGCGTACAAATTAGTATACACTGCGCAAAAAAAAGCGGAACTTGTTGACATAACACTTTTCAAACAAATAATTTTGATTCTAATTGATAGAAGTTTTGTCTTCTTTTCGATACTGGATCGATGTTTCATTCCCAAATCCAAATTAGACATTTTATAGAGAATTTAGAAACCTTGGAAATTTCTGTATGAGGGTTTCTTATCGATTTATTGAAGTTTTAGCGAGAAACGTAACCAAAAAATGGGACACGCACACCAGACACGCATATCAGGTTTTTAAAGCGTAAACAGTGCGAAAAGTAATAGTGAAAGTTAAAAATGAATTAGCGAACAATAATGAATAGTGAAATTAGTGAATTGCCGAAGAAATTAAAGTTGTTGGGGAAATAAAGTTTGTAAATTAAAATGCTGAGTGTTTTATTCGCAAAATCGAGTACGAAACCGTATCGAACGTCAGAAATACGTAACAATATGCATTTACCTAGATATAAACTATGTTAATTTAAACTTTAATAAATGAAATATTTATTAAAACGATTTTTATGTTAGCACCGAATATCCGAATTATTTGATTCATCGGAACCCGAGAATTCGCGGCTTGATCAATAAACCAAAAACTCCCACAATACAATTTTTTATGAAATTTTGGGCAATTCTGGGTGACAGCTATAAAGGTTTTACATCGAGTTGAAGTTACTAAGCCGTTTGAAAGTCTGATTTCGAACTAACGATACTTTGAATTTTTTATGCTAAAAATTCCATCGTCTCATCAGACTATTGAGAGACCAAACTAGGGGAGAATATCAAGATAGGGGAATTGATGAAATAGAATAATGTTCGCGAATAAACAACTACATCAAGGTGATTGCAATACACATACATCATCGCCATAGTTGCTCAGTTTTGTGGGCTTTCAATCGCAGGAAATAGGAAAGAGCTATTTTCATGGGTACAAGTTAGAAATGATGGGTGGGGGAAGTTCGAGCAATATGCATACAGAAATGCATTCGGAAAGCGATCACGGTTACCATCACCGGCTTCAGAAATCATCAGGAATAACGCTTGTTGAACTAAAAGATCAAAATGTCTCCAGCCTTATCGAAAAGCAGTTGAAAAGTGAAGAAATCGGATCGAAGCGTACAACAAAAGGAATAATTTATGTGCATCGCTGATTGCCGAACAACAAAAACCAGCACTCGATTTAGGAGAAAAAATATGATGCGCTTCTGCTTCAGGTGGATAAAATAACGATAAACTAGACAAGCTAGATTATAAATTTGAGCAGCAAGATGATCAGTTTGATCGAGATACTGGATATAAGTTAATGGGTCCAAGAGAATGAAATAAGGAAACTGAAAGCTGTGATTAAGTCTTTAGTTACCAAAGTACAAGAAGTAGAAAACCGCTGGGGCGACCGAGTTCAAGGGTTCGAATTAAAAATCAAGCAGGCAAGTTGAAAGTATAATTAAAGAATTCGATGCCAGATTTGGGAGGCACGTCTCACAAACTAAGGAAAAAGAGATTCACAGATTGCACTGAACATTGTTGCCGGGAGCTTCAATGTAGTTTTGAACCCTCAGACAATTGGTGATGGAACTCAGTTTGAACATTTCGAGGTTAAAGATGGAGTACAGCACTTTGGTTCCAAAGAAGCGGTAGCAGATGTGTTGCAGACGACACTCAAGGTGAAAATTGCCTTATAACGTATACTACCGCTGCGTATGCTTTTTCAAAGGTGTCGCTGAACCCGTGAAGCTGAAGACGATCGCGAGTTGTCGAATGGTATGTCCAGCGAACAATTCTAAGAAAATCCAATGATTTTAGGCTATCTCGATAAGTAAGCCATCTGTGAGTAATTGATTTTGGCACTGCTTCATCCCACGATATGTCGAGTACCCACAATTCTTGTAGTATAATTTTTGCGATGATTGTATTGAGAGATACGCAGCCGAGTGGATCGAATATCCTTGATACTTGCGAAAGTAGTTTTTCCTTGGTTCGTGAGGTCGTCGACGTAGAAGTCCTTGGATACGACTGTCACTGCAATTAGGCATTTCTAGGTGAAGGATGGTGTGACAAATTGATGTTTGCAGAGGCAGGTTAGTATTTCGAAGACGCTCTGCTGAAGCTTGGGGCCAATGCGAAGCTTCTGGTTAAGTGATATGCCGGTTGATGTGTGTGCGATGCGTCGAATACCATACGCAGTTAGTTAATATGTCTGACCCTGGAACCTGTTGTGCTCAGAACGTACTTGAGCGTTTTTGGCAAACCGGCGTTCCATATGTTGTAGCGACAGAACTGCATTCTCTCGTGATCTTCCAAGGGGTGCTGAGTTCTCATTGAATGGCAGGGATACGGTGTATCTTCCATCTTGATTGCGATAGTGTGTCGATTCGTAGTGTCGTTCGCATTCTGATTCGTGGTCCGTTAATTCTCGAAATGGACGAATATCTTCGATTTCCCAAAATGACCTGAGCGTGTTGTCGATGGTGTCGTACTCCTCGATGGCTGTCGTTAAACTAGACGGCTGATTGGTTGTCCTAAGCTCCACCTTGCCGAAGAGGATGTAACCAAGTTTTGTATTTTGTGCGAATGGTGAACCGTTAATGCCGGTGGTGCAACCATCTTTGTGCGGCACCCCATCCCGATGACATCGGCTTCGAGTAAAATATCTGTCTTGTTGGGGTGATAGTAATGAGGATCGGCAAGTTCCAAGTGATTCAAGTGTGGCCATTGATGTGTATCAATTGTTCCAATCCAACAACGTTAGAGGAGCTCAGGAAATTTAGATTCATTTTTTGTTATGGCTTGTATTCCAAATTTAAACAAATTAAATAATTATAAAACTTTTCACTTTTATTGTTAATGTAAAGCAGAAATTATACTAGATTTGACTGCGTGTATAGTATTCAAATGTAAAGTTACATTTATGTGCAAGTGCATTGACTTAGGACTTAAGGTAGCTCCTTTGGTAGCGTAAAGTTTAAAATTAATTTATTTAGTGTACAATTCAAGATGCGACTTGTTTGTAAAAACATTAAAATTTAGCTAGCTAGATTTCGTTCACTTTTTTGAGAACTACTGAGCGATCTACATCAAATTTATTCAACCAGTGTGTTATCAGGTTTAAACATACCATAAATTAAAATAACTTTTAAGGAAAATTTAAAATTACCTGAATTTTAATTTAATAACCATCACCCACCAATAGTGTGACGTCACAACACCACAGCTTTGGCTTCTTTTTTTGTTTAAATATAAATGACAAAGCCGTAACTACTATGGCTAATATCAATATCAAAATCTGAAAATGGGCGAACGTATATAAATAACATATGATACGTTAAAAACATCACCAGGAATCGAACCGGAAACCCTCGAATAACAGAGCAAGCACTCTACTTATTAAGCTCACGAGGGCGACAGAACATTTCTTTATCAGACCACAAAGTTTCCAACATAATATTGTCATCTGCATTTATTTCATCCACAATAGATTTTATCCGGAATTGAATTCAATATTACCAGCTATAATGTCGCACATCAAGGCAACATTTTCTGGTGCCGAAACCGAAAGTTTACGAAGTAAACGAATAAAACCGCGGTATTTATTGTTAATGGTATTTATCAATTAACATAAGTTACTGGAGTTTATTATCGACCTCTAGAGAACCTCGTGCTTATTTATGAATAGTGAAGTGAATTATTCGGTTACAATAATGGCAAATGGTTACCATTTTACGATTTGCGGAGAAAAAATAACGAAGGATACAATTCTCGATGTTATATTAAAACGCGGTTAGAAAGTCTAGAAGTATAAGATGTCACACTTTCAACGAAATAGAAGTCGAACTACACAGTAAAAAATTTTGTTGGAATTTTACTGCAATAAACGTTGGCACAACATTTGTCAACGTTTAATGTTGTGCAAAAAAGCCGAAGAGTAATTTTACACTTCTATTACTAATTATGCTTGATCGGGAAGGAAAATTACACAAAAGTCTAAACACACTAGTGGTAAAATAAAAAGCTAATTAAAGAAAGAGCATCAATTTACGGTTCGATTGTACTATTTGCCCGAATAATAAATTCGCACAAAGCAAAATTACTATGATAGTATGAGTAATATTAATATGCGGAAGTAATAGCTAGTAAAATTACATGGTTTTGTAGGTATATACTATTTTATTTTTAATATTTGTGTATTTTTGCAAAGAAATAATTTCCTTACAACATAAATGTTGTAAAAAAAAATATGTAAAATTACACATTTTTTTTACTGTGTAGTTAACGATCCAGCTTACAAACCGATCACCGATAAAGCAGATGAAGTGTATTAAAAGGCACGGGGGATACTAGCACAAGCTTGTGGTCGCCATGAACGATGTGGCATTGAAGTAAAACATGATATAAGTACAACACTAGAACAATTATTTGACCAACAAAAACATTGTATGAAGGCGTTAATACATCACAGCACTTGCGGTTACCGAAAATTAATAGTGAGGCGTTCTCCGGCGATTATAAATATTGGGCATCTTTTCATGACCTATTTAAATCTACAGTACACGATAATCACAGTATTAATGGCATATATAAGTTGCAATTGCTAAAGAGATTGCAAATTTGAAGCTGCGGCTTCAACCCAGCATATTACCATCACGAAAGCAATTATTTGGCAGCTTGGGAGAAATTATGTAATCGATACAAGAAAATAACTGCTATAGTGGCATCACTGGTGCAAACGTTTACGGAGTAGAAGCTGAAACACGTGACCCGTGGCTAATTCATATTGTATTGTATTTGATAATCTTTTAACTTTTCGAAATATGAATGCCAGATTAAAAGTTTTAACGGATAATAATATATGTACACCCGTTTCAAAAAAGTGTATAATAGTCCTATAAGTGTTTTCCAGATCGCCTTGCCTCATCTGCAGTAAGCGCCACCACACCTTAATTTACCAATGCCATATAATGGAGGCCAATCTAGTTCCATGTCGACAAATTATAGCTTTTAATGGATCGACCATCAGGTTATAGAACGTCAGAAGATCTCGGAATTCTGGAGCACCAAAGAAAAAAGCCATACAATTAATTCCACTATTGACCAGACACAAGCCACAAATAGCCAAATTATTAAATAAGTTCTGCACACACACACACACACTACTCCTCTAAAACCACGGTATTACCATTATTGTAATCGTCTATATCAAGTCACGTATACCGATGAACTCCAGTTGTATCGAGCATTTCTAGATTCGGGTTCACAAACGTCCTTAGTTACCGAATCTTGCACACAAACCCTAGGCCTAAAGCGAAGTTACACTTCCGTTACCGTTTCCGGTGTATCATTCTACACCAGCTGGCCGCATGAGAGGAAAAATTAATATGACCGTACAATCATGAGGCGACAGAAGTTACGCGTTAATCCTAACGGATATTATTAACAATATTACTAACGTATTACCAACAACGCCAGGTTAGTTCAATAAATATGATGTGCAACTGGAGGTTGCAGATCTCCAGTTTTATTTACCTGATAAAACTTATGTGTTTCTTGAAGCTGATTTCTTTTTTGACGCCCTAAATCACGAAAAACACGAAATAGATAGTCTACCACTTCTTTAGTCCTCAAAATTCGGCGCTAAACAATTTACACGTCACCACGGATCGCACTAATTCCAATTCCGTCAAGAAATGAAAAGGTTTTGGGAAGTGGAGGAAGTTGCATCACAACCTAATTCAGCAACACAACTTAAAATGGACATTTTATCGTTAAGCTTCCTTTTAAACCATCGTGAAGCACCATATCAGCGAATACTTTTAATGGAGAGAAAGTTGACGAGAGATCCTGATTTTTTGAATCACACAAATCCTTTATGAACGAGTACATCGCTCTAGGACATATGACTCAGATACCACTAGAGAAGGTTCAAGTGCAAAATGAGAGAAAGTACTACTTACCGCACAACGCAGTTGACAAACCCAGTAGTACCACCACTAAATTAAGAGTTGTGTTTGGTGCGTAGCACAAAACGAGTACTACTTGCTAAATGACATTTTACAAATTGGCTCAAATATTTAAACCGACCTGTCTACAATATTGCTAAAATCCCGTAATCATTCAATAGCAGTAAGTAGTAGCCGATATAGAAAATATGTATAATATTAGTACAAGTCGACGATGCCAATTTTCAACTAATACTGTGGCGCGGAGATCCGATAAAACAAGTAAAACATTTCAAAATGAACACATGTGACATATGAAACAGCATGTGCACTGCATGTGCACAATGATTTTTATATTCACAATATGCTGACCGGGTGCCACAAATTGTAAGTCAGTCAGTGTCAACCAAAGAAAATGGAAATCCAATTCGCAAGACTTCTTGTACTCATTTTCATAATACGAAGTCCAAAATATATCAAAATTAATTGAAGGCGATCCATCTATCAAAACGCTGGGGATTATATGGAATACAAAACAAGACACATTCTCTTGGACAAAAAGAATATTATTGTCAACTGCAGCCAAAATATACGATCCGTTGAGTTGGATTGCACCTATAATTATTTTATTCAGTACTCCAGAAGTTATGGTTACTTAAGTTGTAGTGGGACTCCAACTTACCAACAAATACCACTAAACTATGGCAATTCAAATTCCCCGACGTCTAACAACATTATCAACTACAACGCATATAAGTTGCACGCATTTTTTGACGCTTTCGAAGCAGCCTATGGTAGTGTGGTATATTTACGATGCATAAACAATTGCGGCGAAATTACCGTAAATATTGTATATACGCCGTGTGGAGCAATATTTTGATGTAAGTTGGTTAAATTTTGTATTGACTCCTTGTCTTACAGGAACACAAAAGTTTTTGCTTGGACAGACTCCATATGATAGTGCTCAATTGGGTATCTGATTTTCCGTGACGACGGAAAAGTTTTATTGGAAATAGAACAGCAGCAATTCTGGAGATCATTCGTCGAGACAAATGGAAAAAAACATTATGCCGATTCGAAGCAAACTCCCGGCGATGTAGTAACCAGAGGATTAAACCCGCAAGCCTTATATTAACTACAATTACGGTGGCATGGACCTTTTGGGGTCAGAAAATCTGACTTAAATTGGCCGAAATCAAAATCAACAGCAGTGGAAGTCATTAGTGCCTCTGGAAAATTTGCTCATTTATTAGAATTTTATAATAAATGGCAGTTAAGGTATTTGTTAACAATTTTATTAAATAAAAATCACAAGATAAATTTATGTTTTACTTTTTAGGTTTATTCCCAATCACACAATGTTTTCTTTAAAAACAAAAGAAATGAATTTACCTTTGGGTTTTGGGTAACAGCTAATCGCCAAAAATAACATCAAACTCCGCTTCGCTGGTTATCGCTTGTTGGTTTTGTGTTCGATGTGAATGGTTTCGTAGTCGCCAAAAGAATAGAAAGAATTTTTGATTTGGAGGTGCCAAGTCACTCTATGTTCTCCTTTAAAAATTCCCTCTCCATGATTCGACATTTTTCAAACTCTCACTTGTACTAAAATGTCCCGCGCAATTCTTTTCATAGATCGAAATCAACTCATTGCTGAATAAATTTATTCTAGTACATTTTGTCATCATGAAAATAACACGATTGTTTTGATCTTATTTTTGGCAATTAGTGAAACGGGAATAATCTCGATCATATGTTAATGTTTCTGTTTATATTAAAAAAATACAAACAAAAAAAAATATAGTGTTATAAAAGTGAATCTAGTTGTAAGTTAACAAAAAAAAAAAATAAAAAATGAAATTAGATTAATAGCCTAGTGCAATAAAATATTAAATAATAATTTTAAATTAAAGTGACAATAATTCAACCCAAAGGCAAATAAGATAAGTTTGATTTTATATAATTCAAGTTTGTTTAAATTAATGTTATAATATTTCGTTGTTGTATTTTAGGTTGTAATCATTAACATAGTCCCAACCGTTGACGAATACACAATAATTTCGTCAACTAGATTATGAATCGATGGGAAGTTTACAAAGTTTAGTAATGGGCCTCTTTAAAATATTTAATGCTGTTTTGAGAATAACGACTCTAGTTAGCCCCTTCTCATCTGGATAACCTTCATTAACTCTACCCATCGCCCATTTACATGAAGGTAGGTTATCCTCTTTAATTAACACTAAATCTCCAATTTTTATGTTTTCTTCTAACGTTTTCCATTTGTTTCTTTGCTGTAGGTTATTGAGGTAATCCTTGTGAAATCGTTTCCAAAAACTTTGGGTTCTCTGCTCTACTTGCTGCCATCTAGTTAAGCGGGATGTCGCTATGTCACCTAAATCATGTTCAGGTACGGATGCTATGGATGATCCTATCAAAAAATCGGCCGGCGTGAGTGCTTCGAATGAATCATCATCTCCAGAAATAGGGCAAAGTGGTCTGGAATTCAATATCCCTTCGATTTGACACAAAAGAGTGGCCATCTCCTCAAACGTTAAATGACAGTTTCCAGCAACTCTGGCAAGATGATTCTTAACTGACTTCACAGCTGATTCCCATAGACGTTAGAAGTGAGGAGGAGAAGGAGGTATATGATGCCAATTTATTTGATGGTGAGGACAAAATTCTGTAATAACTAAATTATTAGTTTTTAAGTTATTAAATTGATATACCTCTTTAAGCTTCCGGTTCGCTCCAATAAAATTGGTACCGTTGTCTGAATATATGTCGCTTGGAACATTTCTTCTCGCCGAGAACCGCTTTAATGCTGCGATAAAGGCATCGGTAGTTAGTTCAGTCACCGCTTCTATATGTATCGTCTTAGTGACCATGCAGACAAAAATTGCGATGTAACCCTTAATCATTTTTGCTCCACGTCCTCTCTTGCTGGCTAAGGTGATGGGACCGGCATAATCAATACCACATTTGGAAAAAGGTCTCGCTGGTGTTATTCGGACGGATGGTAGATCTCCCATAAGCTGCTTTGCTGTTTTTGCTCTAGCTTTGAAACATTGGATGCATTTTCTTACTTCGTTTCTTACAACTGCTTTGCCTTTCACGATCCAATAATTTTCACGGATGAGATGGAATGTATGGGATGGGCCAGGATGAAGATACTTTTTATGGAAAAAGGGGATTATCATTCTACTAAGGATATGGGAATTAGGTAGAATGATCGGGTGTTTAAAATTATATGAATTCAATGAATTCTTCAACCGGCCACCGACGCGTAGCAGACCATTCTTATCTAAAAATGGCGTGAGTGATGCTAATTTATTATTACTGGATAGCGTTTCCTTTTTATTTAATGTCTGTATTTCACTTGAATATTCTTTGTTTTGTATCCATTTTATGAAATTTACAGTGGCTTTATTAATTTCTTCCAAAGTTATTCCTGAAGTTTTCCTTATTTCCTTCTTGATCTTAACGTTGTCAATAAATCGAATAATAAAACATAAGATTCTGATGGCTTTACTGAAGGAAAACGTTTTGTTTAAGATCGCTTCATATATTTCACTACCGTTATATGAACATTGTAAAGAAAAAAGCATTGCTGAAGGCGGCTTCTTTTTCATCTCGCAAATTGTGCCGTCATAGTACACCTCCGTCTTCTCAATTGGCCAAGTTTCTTCCGGTTGAATTAACCACGGTGGCCCATGCCACCATTGATGGAGCAATAGAAGTTTAGATGGCAATACACCTCTCGAAGCGTAATCGGCTGGATTACTCGCGGATTTAATATGGTTCCAGTGATTCCTTGGTAATAATCCCTGTAGGAGCTACTTTTGTTTTTGATGTTACGAGCTCAACTTGTATTTTTCCATTTTCATCCTTGAACCGGCTATACAATACTGCTGAATAAGCTCGTTCACTCGCATCACAAAAGCCATGGATCTGCATATCCTTTCGATTTAGATGTCGCGATATTTTGAGCTGTTCAATTTGCGGAAGCTCAGCTTTCCATTGATTCCACACGAGAGCGATGTCATCTGGTAGTTTATCATCCCATTCTGATTTCCTTAACCATAGTTTTTGATATAGAATTTTCGCCATTATAATAGATGGAGATAATAATCCAAGTGGATCGAAAATTCTTGATGCGTTAGAAATTAATGTTCGCTTTGTCGGAATTGTTTCTTCAGGTAAATTAACTTTGAAAGATAGTTGATCACATTTAGGATCCCACTGAAGACCTAATATTTTGGTAGGTGAATTTGCCTCTTCAATGGAAAACTTCGCTTCTTCGCTCTGGCATGAAGTTTGATCCAACAGTTCAGCAAAGTTTGATCTCCATTTTCGCAAACTAAATCCTCTTAATTGCAGTACGAAATTTATCTTTTCTTTCAAGTATTTCGCTTTCTCGATGGCATCGGCGCTGGAAAGATAATCATCAATATAAAATTTGGTTGTGATTTCATCAGCAATTAACGGATATTCGTCTCGAAAATCAATCGCCGTCTGTTGTAGAGATCTGATAGCTAAGAAAGCTGAACTAGCTATCCCAAAGGTCACTGTTGTTAACTTGTAATGCGTTAAAGGCTCATTCTCATTATTTCGCCATAGGATTCGCTGATAATCTTGGTGTTCCTCGGCTACGATGACTTGCCTGTACATTTTTTCGATGTCGGCTGTTAGTGCAATTTTGTTGTAACGAAATCTTAACAAAGTCATTCATAATGTTGGTTGTATTGTTGGTCCGACCATGAGTAAGTCATTGACTGATGTGCCATTGGTGGTCTTGCTGGAACCATCAAATACGACTCGCAATTTCGTTGTTGTACTCTCATTCTTCGTTACGCCATGATGCGGTAAATAGTAGCTGGTTGTAGATATCTGCTTTAATGCTTTACACGGAATCTCTGTCAAATGACCTAACGTAAGGTATTCACTTATAATTTGAGCATAGTCGGATTTTAATTTAGGATCGCGATTAAGTCTTTCCTCTAAATTAAAAAATCGTTTTTTGGCGATATTAAGTGAGTTCCCCAAAGGTATAGATTCATTTTTGAACGGCAATTTCACAATATATTTACCGCTTCTATGTCGCAAAAAATTTGATTTAAAATGATCTTCACATTCGACTTCTTCTTTGGAAAATGGATTACAGTTGGGAATTTCTTCCATCTCCCAAAATTGTTTAAGGGTTTCATCGATGTTTAGCCCTATATGAACGCTAATCTTCGCTGTATCTATTTTATTTTTAGTCGCTTCACCTGATAAAATCCATCCAAATATTGAATTTTGTGCGATTAAATTATCTTCCAGATTATCGAGGCGACCTTCTCGCAATATATTAAAAAATCGGTCTGCACCAATAATCATGTCCACCGCCCCGGGTTTATTGAAATATGGATCTGCCAAACGAAGTTCGATAATTTTTTGGAAATTGATGTCATTTATTTCACAAAAAGGTAAACAATTGGTTAATTTAGGTAAAATCAGCATATCGATATCAATTGCTTCTACTTTAGAATATAATGATTCTGCTCTTATCGGTATCATACCTTTTGTCGTTTCAGTACCTGATGTGAGTCCTTTAATTAAAATCTTGGCAAGTTTACGTGGTAAAGCAAGTCTCTGGGCACACGATTCTGATATGAAGGATGCCTGCGCTCCGGAATCTAATAACACACGACATCTTTGATATTTATTTGAAGAATCACGAACTCTAATTATAGCCGTGGGTAGTAAAGCTGTGAATCTCTTGGTTGTCGTCGCGTGTGCTACCGTTACGGATTCTGCGTTTGACTCTTCAGATTTTGCGCTAGAAATATTTTCCGTGCTAAAAGAATTAGTGTTCGTTGGTGATTTTACATCTTGATGTACATATGTTGCATCGATGTCTTGACCGGCAATTTTGCGAATGATGATTTTTGAACATACATATGAAACACAGTTTATTTTCGGCTACGAAGTTTCTTCTATCAGTCATTGACATCTGCAAAAATTCCTCACAATTTCGGAGGTAATGACTCTTACAACATTTCAAACAGCTGATGGATTGGGTGTCTGCATGCATTACATTTATATTTGCGTTTAATGGCCGTCGATGATTAACGCGTCCGCTAGTTTCACAACTTTCTTGGGTGTCGCTTTGCTTGTCGAGGAAATCGAGAAATTGTTTGATGGTTGGAAATTCAACTCCAAAGCTATGTTGGGCCCAATCGCGTTTCGTAATAGGATCTAACTTGTTAACTAATATATGAATCAGCCATGGATCACGTGATTCCGCTTGCTCTCCCAGAACCTTGAGTCCTCGTAATACCTCATCGGACACATCTCGCATATTGTGTAGAGATTTTGTGGAAACCTGTGTTATTGAGGGTTGATCAATAAATTGTTTAAGCAACATGGCCGTCACGTGTTTTTTCTTGTCATAACGGTTCCGGATAATTTCCCAAGCCTCATCATAATTTGCTTCAGTTATGGAAGCGTGTCTTACTAAGGCAGCAGCTTCTCCTTTCAATAGACCTTTCAAATATTGCAGCTTGTGTACCTTTGATATTTTTGGGTTACTGTTAATGGAAGCTTCAAATAAATCACGAAATGAGGCAAATTCCGCTTCTCAAGAGTATCTTGTAATTCGATAACTTCCGGAATATCCTTGTAATTTTTCTCGGCAACTTGATAATTAGTCCATTCTTCGGTAAGAAGCCTTATTTGCGCTTTAATACGTTCTATGGGCACCTGCGAGAGATTTCCTTTAGCGAAAGTTTCTATTTGGGCTAAGCGGTTTAGTTTTCGTTGCAGCGATCGCGTATCCGCCATTACAAAAATGTTTTATTTAACACCGAAACCGGAAAATTTTTATAAACACTAATTGAAAGTTTTTATCTTTATTATTAAGGAACGCAAGCGTCAAAATATCGATAATCAGGAAGTTCACTGTATTTAATATCACTTTTCTAAGTCACCGTTTCGATATTGTCTTTAAATAAATGGGTTCTTAAATAAATACTTATAAATTTCACTAATGTTTTAATTCAAACTGTTCATTTTATTTTATTTTATATAATTTTATAATTTTTATAATTCCACTAAACCGCGGTTTTCACTCAATGTTCAATTGTTGAAATTCACACACGCTATATGTTTATCTTCAATTTTCCAATAAAATTCGCTAATTTTCCCAATAAAATATTACAAAATTGAAAATAAATTATCTTTTATGTTTAATGTCTCAGACCGGTTGATCCGGCTCGAAGGACCATGGAAAATTTGCTCATTTATTAGAATTTTATAATAAATGGCAGTTAAGGTATTTGTTAACAATTTTATTAAATAAAAATCACAAGATAAATTTATGTTTTACTTTTTAGGTTTATTCCCAATCACACAATGTTTTCTTTAAAAACAAAAGAAATGAATTTACCTTTGGGTTTTGGGTAACAGCTAATCGCCAAAAATAACATCAAACTCCGCTTCGCTGGTTATCGCTTGTTGGTTTTGTGTTCGATGTGAATGGTTTCGTAGTCGCCAAAAGAATAGAAAGAATTTTTGATTTGGAGGTGCCAAGTCACTTCTATGTTCTCCTTCAAAAATTCCCTCTCCATGATTCGACATTTTTCAAACTCTCACTTGTACTAAAATGTCCCGCGCAATTCTTTTCATAGATCGAAATCAACTCATTGCTGAATAAATTTATTCTAGTACATTTTGTCATCATGAAAATAACACGATTGTTTTGATCTTATTTTTGGCAATTAGTGAAACGGGAATAATCTCGATCATATGTTTATGTTTCTGTTTATATTAAAAAAATACAAACAAAAAAAAAATATAGTGTTATAAAAGTGAATCAAGTTGTAAGTTAACAAAAAAAAAAAAATAAAAAATGAAATTAGATTAATAGCCTAGTGCAATAAAATATTAAATAATAATTTTAAATTAAAGTGACAATAATTCAACCCAAAGGCAAATAAGATAAGTTTGATTTTATATAATTCAAGTTTGTTTAAATTAATGTTATAATATTTCGTTGTTGTATTTCAGGTTGTAATCATTAACAGCCTCTTTGGACGATGCCACTCTCCTGCGGTAATATATTTTGGAAATTCGTACTAGCCATTATTATTGTTTTTGCATGTGGTTTTTGATCAGAGTTACCTTCTCCTAGCGTTTGATGAACCAACACCAAAGTACAACGATAGGAGCAGCTATCTCTATGTCATAGTCCTGAGCTGATATCTCATGGGGGTTGGTTACCAACATCTTCCGTCAGGTTGCTCAGGTCCAGACAGACGTTTCTGGATTTTTGAAGCAGCTAGTTTTTGGTCCTTCCCACGGATTGCCATATATGGAACTAGCAAGAAAATCCCAAACGAGAATAGTGATTTTTATTGTAAAATTTGCGCCCAAGAATATTAGATGGATTATTGTGGATGTTTTTGGAGTAATCGATGCGAATTTAGATAAGAGGCGAGATTGGAAGTTTTGATATAGAACATAACCATTTTTCTTCTTATAACATTTTCCTGTTAATCTTTTACTTCATTGCTACTTAACCTTAAGTAATTATTTCTTGAGAAGAAGGACTATACTCGTTATGCCTAATTTAAACATCAGGGCCAGTTTTGTGCCTGTAAGCTGTTATAGTATTACTGCCTATACCTGCCTGCCTATACCCGAGCCGGCTCAAATTTACAATCGTGTATAGTGCATTTATAGCAACGATCGTAACCAAGGTAGTATCGTGGTTATCACTTCCATATATCGGAGCCTACCTCGGTACTATAGATTTTAAGACCTCGAACGATTTTAACGTTTCAGCCAACTATAGAAATTAAATAAGTTTACTTAAATTTAAAAAAAAATTTAATTGTGTTTCTCCTGACATTTTAGCCTATAATCCCCCTATGGTTTTGTAAAGAGTGTTTTTTTAGAGGTTCACAATATTTTGAATATCAGTGAAACTAGCTTTATTGGATAGAAAATTTTATGCCATTAATGCTTGAGTATGATTTCGGCCATGTGGCTGCCTCGGCTAGTTTGTACATGGCGTAATCTGGAGGTCCAATTTTCGATCACTCTTCGCAACAATTGCGGCCGTATCTCGCTAATAACTCGCTGAATGTTGTGTTCCAAGTGTTCAATTGTCTCTGGTTTATCGGTGTAGCCAAGTGACTTAACATACCCCCAAAGAAAATAATCTAATGGAGTTAGATCATACGATCTCGGTGACCAATTAATAGGACCATCAAGTGAAATTAGTCATCAAATGTTTCTTTGGGTAAATTAATTGTATCACGCACTGTGTAGCATATGGCACCGTCTTGTTGGAACCACATATCACCTTTATGCCAGTTTTATGTCACCCAATTGGGGTACAAAAAAGTTAGAAATCATGTCTCTATACCGTTCACCGATGTCTATAACATTCCGCCCATCATCGTTTTTGAAGACATATGGATTCCGCCGGCCCATAAAGCGCAGCAAACAGTGATTTTCTCTAGATGTAATGGTGTATCGAGCTGTTTAATTACATTTTTTGTACTGCCCAAAACTATACTTGCACCACTATCTCGTCTATCTTTTTTTATTTTATTTTATTTTATTTTATTTATATTGAAATAAGTTAATAAATTTTACTTGGAAAAATACAAAATAAAATAAGTCCGCGTTGAATTTGAAAATTTGAATTATAAAATTAACGTAACAAGAAAATTCACTGAGGGGCATAAAATTTAAAGTTAGCTTTAGTTAAACAAAAATTAAATAAATAGTTAATTCTATTGAAACTCTTACACACCATCTTCACTGGTTCATTATCGCCATAGTTGGTTCTGTGTCTATCTAAGTGGAGGATTATTTTATTTTAATTGACTTTAGTACATCCGGTGCGTCAATTAGGCCTAGTAGGAGATTACCAATAAATTTACTTTTTACCAACTCGCGTCTAGTTTCTAAAGTTGTCAAGTTGTATGCCTTGCATCAGGTTAAATATAGTGGTTGTCGCTGTATGTTTACGTGGTATGGTAGATCATGATCATAAACCCATCCGTCTTTCCAGGTCAAGTAGCGTATAAACTTCTTTTGAATTTTCTCAATACTTTGGATATGATCTTCGTAGAACGGACACCACACATTTACAGCATATTCCAGCTGGGTTTGAACGTAAGCACAGTACAAGATCTTAATTGTTTCCACATCAAATATGGCACCCGTCCAACGTTTGACGAAACCACGAGCATGGAGTTCGCTCTAGCGATGCACAGTTCAGAGTGCTTAGTAAAGCTCATGTTTTCAAAGAAAGTAACCCCTACATCTTTACTTTCAACTACTACCTGAAGAAGTACACCAATTATCTTGTAGCCTTGTGTAACAGGGTTGGCTTTTCGGTGAAATGATAGAGATTTGCACTTTAGAATATTGAGAATGAGAGAATTAAACTCGCACCATAACGTTAGGTTGTCAATATCTTCCTGTATTTTATTGGCATTGTCGACTGACTCGATGGCTTTGTAGATTTTGAGGTCATCTGCGAACATCAGGATATTGGAATGCTTTATTACTTCAGTAATACCATTCATGAAGTTTGTGAAAATCCATGGGCCAACGTGAGAGCCTTATGGTACGGAGGTTACTTGTATTATATTCAGCGTTTTACGATTCGATTACACAAATAAGATTTGAACCAGGCTACAAACTGGCTGGAAAATGCTAACTTGAAAATGTGTTCCAAAGTTGTACAATGCGGCTGATGGAGACGAAAGCTTTTGCAAGGTCTGTGTACATTACGTCAACTGGTTTATTCTTCTCAATTTATGAAATAGTATATAGCTAGTAAACTAGCGGAAGCACTAGTAAAGCGGAATCACTGCTTTGAATGAGTTGTATATTACTAGTTCAAATAATTTAGGTATAGTAGATACAGATGTAATACCTCTGTATCAAGACAAATCATTTCTAGATCCAGTTTTGAAAATAGGCGTCATTCTAGTTATTTTCCACTTTTGTGGAAAAGTTGCCAATTTTAATGACTGATTGAACAAAATGCTTAGGGCAATTGCCAAATTTTTAGAATTTTTAAAAAATGAAGCCGGAATACCATCAGGACCACATCCTTCTCCGAATCCTACAAATGCTCGCTAAATGTCTTCTGGCTGGATGTGTGGAGTAAATATGAATGTACTATATTCACTAGTGGTGGATCTTTATAATTATCATTGTACTCTGCTTTATAAACTGATTGGAAAAATTCAGCAAACATATTGGTTATGATCTGTGGATCATAAGACTTTCGATCATTAAATTCCATTCAGGCTGAGTAACCATCAGGTTTGCGTTTAGTTTTAAAAAATTTTCAAAAGTATCTGGGATCGCCTTTTATTTTATCCTTTAGATTGCGAATATAGCTTCTGTTCAAAATAAGATTAAAAATTTCGGTTATATGCAGTAAATTTCTGTTTACTATCCTGGGAACATAATTTGAGGTTTTCTTTATAAGTCTTGTCTTTTTTGTTTTTAAGACTGATATGTTGATCGTCATACCATAGAGGATATTTTTCCGGTTTGCTCATAGACACGGGAATAAATAAATCAATTCCTTTAAATGGATGTGTGTAAAATGTTTCTACAATTACATCTATGTCATTCCTGTTAAACTCGGCATTCCAATTCATTTGCTCAAAATATTGTTGTAAGTTATTCGAATTGGCCTTTCTGTAGTTGTAATATGGTTTCCGGTTTTGGTAATTTTGGAACCTGTTATTCACATTAGTTTCAAATATTATTTCTATTGCTTTGTGGTGAATATCATAAAACTGATGCATTAGTAAAAATAAAGTCCAAAGTTCGGTCTCGTCCATTTTATAATTCGCAGATTTGGCTCAAGTTTGAGTGAAATATGGTGTCGACGAATAGGTACTCATTATCCGAATTCACGCTTAATCTCGTTGGTTTCTTCATCATAAGTCTCCAGTTATTAACAACAATCTCCAGTTATTAAAATTATGTCTGATAGATCGGCGGTATTGGTAATTTCCATAATTGTGTCGCAGCACTTGGTATTCGATGATGTAGGCGAATCAGGTGGAATATACACCACGTAAATTCGTACTGACGTATTATTGACGACAATTTTAACACATACTTGCTCGGTCGATGGATTTGTTAAATTTATTTATTCATTAGGTAGTGTTGTATCGACGGCTACGTGTACCCCGCCACCGGATTTTTATGCTTGTTTGGGGTGAGAGATCACATCTATAAGCCACTTATTGACTAGGGAAGAATTCTGAACTCAAGATTTTATCGTTGAATGATGTTTTACAGATGATATAAACCGGAAAGAGTGTTTTTAAAACAAAATTATGGAATTGAGCTGTCTTTGAAGACATTTTATTTATTGTACATTCTGAAAGTAAAATGTCTGTTTAATAGTTTTTTGAGGATGTGACAAGGTTGAGGTGTCATTCGGCTTTAATGTCATTTTATTTAAATTTTGATAGTGATAGGTTCGAGCTTTCATTAAAAGTGAGTGAAGTCCATCATTACCCACTGGTGAAAAATATTTAAATGGCTGTGTGACTGTGTGTGTCTTGAAATAGCAACTATGGCTTGCGGTACACTATCGAATAGCTCAAGTAGTTGTGAATTGATTCTAATACATATTACATTTAGTGGCTTCATGGATTATCATGATTTTAGTAGATTCTGGTATCTTAATCTGGGAGATTAATTGTTTATCAGCGTTTGTAAAAGTTGGATAGAATGCGTTATCTATAACATAGGTAACGAAGGCAATCTTGACGGCAGGTTTATAAATTTGGTTGAGAATTGTACGGTACTCATACTAATAATGTTAGGGTAGTATTCCGTTAGGGCGAAAGTAACATCAGCTGGGTATCTACACATCACATTCAAGTATTCCGTCTTTGTTACGAATGCGCTTGCATCGGAAAATTGCATGTTGACATGTTGTAATGTGTCTGGTATTTGGTTTTTATCACCCAGAAGATAAATACTTTAGAATATTTACTAAGGATAACCACGGGTCCTATATATCCTGCATGCACCATCATGTACTCTTCAATAAAATCGGTATTGTAGGGCCGATTTCCATTTATTAGATACGAGGCAATCGTTTTGTAATTTAATTTGATTTTATTAAAATCGATGTTTTCGTGCTTGCAACGAGATGTTACCTTTGATTTAATATCAGCAAGTCCTTCTTTTGTAGCACACAAAACGAGATCACCGGCATCTTTATGTTTTCCTTAAGATAGATGCTGTTTATCGTGTTGAAAGTCTGATGATCTAACATAATTTCCGTACCCGATGAACAATAAATACATCTGTTTGGGGTAAATAAATGTATTAGTGTCTCACACAGCCGCACCAGATTATTCCCATCAAAGCCAAACTGACGCAACGTAACGAAGAAATAGAGAAAGGCAATAGATGCATGTTCTTGATGTAGTGGTCCTTTAAGTGGCTTTTAATTAGGCTGCTTAAGTGTTTAATGTAAAACATTATTTCCAATATCGATCGAATTTTCATAGCTTAACTCTGAGACAACTCTTTGTAAAATGTCGGAGATGTAGTTGGAAAATCCATACAGTTACTATGGGAAAACTTTGAAGGATCATCAGCAATCCAACGGGAAGATAACGCTCTTTTATACTGAGTTGATATATTGAATGGAATATTTAAAACCCATTTGATGTTGATAGATGGATAGTTTGTAATATAATCCAACGTCGACCTAAGTCTATTGACATGGTGGTTAGCATCCATAGTAATTGTGAAAGGCTCTTCTTTCCGTTGTTGCAAGTAACCTGTTAAAGTTTCTAGAGCGTAGATCAGTTTTAGATTGATGAGTAACCGCAATAACGTATTTACACTCAATTTTATAAACTTTTGTAACTGCAGTGACGGTCCGTTCCGCGACAGATGTTTTTTAAGACTATAATTATTCAGTTTTTCTTCTAAGGCAACACAAATTAAAATAGATGATGTTACTAAGTGATTACCATTTATACAGGTTAAAAGCTGAGGTTCAGCAAGCCGGAATTATTGAGATGGAATATTATTAACAAACTCATATCCGTTAATATAGTATTCATGATGGTTGTTATTTACGCCACTTGATGATTGATTTGTTGTGTGTTGGTTTTATAGCAAATCAATGTCAGTTTGAAAATCGCAATGTTTAAATGCGAAGATGTTACTCTGTGTTGGAGTCTTGGAGTAGTTTTCTGAAGATGAAAAATACAATAAGCCACCGTTTGAATCGCACATTGTATCTATGACTTTAATGGTTTTTGCTTTCTTTGTCGTGTCACTATTTTTCCCAACATTAAAATTTGCTAATGGATTAAGTAGCGCGTATGAGCTGACCGAAAAAACGCCTTTCTTTGACCCCAATGAAATTCTTTGACAAACAGTCCCGCTGGCCCCAGAGTAGAGTTGATGGTGCTTTGAAAAACTTCATCTGGGATATTGATTTTATATGATACGTAATCATATTTGATTCCAAGGCTTGCTTTCGGCACCATGCGTTGGGCAAACAGATCGTCAGTATTCGCAATCTTTGTCACTAGTTTGCGGAACTGTTCATCCGATACTGAATTATGTATGCGGCTAACGAAAAGCCACTCGAATCGATTTGCGCCACTCATCCATTAATTCAACGTCATTGGCAGTAGTTGTATTAATATTAGGGACAGGTATGGTTGATTGTGATGCTCCGGGTAAATACGGTCGTGGGTTATTCTCTAGAAACAGTGATGGTTGAAGTACTATATAGGTAGTTAATTTCTCCCTCTCTAGACACTCTGCTATTTGTGGTTGATTGTCGACCCGGGATTAGTTGGTTTTTCCGAACATCAGCCCCTAGCGTTTGTCGCGTTCGGTTTGAAATTTCCTAACATTCGTTTCATTTTACATGGCAAACAGTTGTTGACACTTACGTTGGCTAACTATCATCCTTCACAAAAATCGTGCGATTTTCCCATCTGACACGTGGCGAATCGGTGACCTAGATCCTTACAATTCCAGCATACTATAAATTGGTTTCGGTTAATTGCGTTAATCTCTTGTGATTTTTCACGGCCCAATTCGTCATCTGTATCAGATTTGTTGTCGGCATCGTGATACTGCTGGCTTGTTGCAGGTTTTCGCTGATTAAAGGGTTAGGCTATTGCTGACGTACGTCTAGTTCAAATTCGATTAGCATTCGAGGGTTAAATCCCAATGTGACCCACTACTTTCTGAAGTTATCGCATATTTTACGTAGTGAAGAAATATTTTCCATTTTAATGTACTACGTGGTACTCTTCAATGCGGAGTTCATGTTGTTCAACAATAATTCCAAAATTTCGTATCATAAAATGTATGTAGGTTTCCAAAGAAAGTGTCGCATAACCAGATGGTTCAAAAATCAATTATAAAAAATTTAATTTCATGGTTGATGAGTGGTTTGAACCTTGGTACCTTTTCTGTAAAATTTTATGGCTTACAATTCTTATCAGTAACGTTTTACGACGGCGTAAAATAAATCAATTACTTCTAATTTTCCTAATTTTAGAATGGTCATTTAGGTATGTACATTGTATTGTCGATTGATCAATTATATGCTTGCGACGATTTGTGTGCAACATTGTCACCCGGCTGTTTATACATATAAAATTTTGAAGTGGAAATATTATCACTTAAAAAATATTAATTATCCGAAACATAAACATAAAAATTTTCAAATTTTTGTTTTGGTAATAGTAGTTTGCAGTTTCATAGTAGTTTAGTGTCGGAAATTAATTTGACTATACAAAATCGTTGTGTATATCGAATATAGTTATTTCTATCACTGTACACACAAACCGTATACGAACTTACATTGTATACATATAAATTTATTTTTTATTATTTTTTAATGAAATTGAAATCTTAGAAGATGAATGAATTTGAAAATATATATAAAATCATAATATTTATGTTTCATTTGTTAGAGATTATATCGCTTTGGAGTGCAACTTTGTATCAAATGGTTTAACAAAAACTAAATTAAAAAATCCATGATTGTTACAATTTTTAAATTAAATAAATTAACATAAACTATTCATTTATCATGAACCCAAAAAAAATGTACAACAACAAACTTTTATTATTCCTGACATTGCCGTCTTATGTTTTTGATTTATATATACGGAGGAAAATTAAGACATTGAAAATGGAATAAATTGTTCACATCAAGAACATAAAAATATGTTCTCGTTGTTTACTAGGTAGACAACATTTATTTTCTTAGATAATTAAAAATGTTGGAAATTGAGAAAATTAAACGTCTTAAAGATAACGAACTGGATTTGATATGTAAAGTGTACACAAATTAAAGCAAGAGTGTATTGTACATTGTAGAAAAGTAATTTGAATAGTCGGACGCATGATTACAAAATTGAATTAATTAATTAGTATTTAACGTTATATTTATTTTTATAAGGCATCTCATGGTGGTATGAGTTGGTTGGTTAAAACACATAGTTTTGCCTAATTACATCACAAGACATCAAATAAAAATACTTAAAGTTAAACGGGTTGACTAAGAAATCTCGGAATTCAAAATCCCAGAAACGAAAATGCTGGATTTCAAAATCTTGGATCATTAAACTTCCGTATCGTATGATAATCCTCAAGATATTGATTTTAAAAGTTTTTCATTAGCGAAAACTCTGTTATTTACAACTTATGTATTTTCAAATGCCTATTAAATCTATAACAAATTATAGCCAAAAAATTAACAAAACATGGCGGGCTACAAAATTTGTCGAAATAACAAAAATGTACATGGATTAGTAAAACAGTTGACAAGAGCAATGTTAGGCATATTCAAAAATATTGTTACGAAGAGCAACTGCTCTTTAATACGCAATTAGTACCCTAGATATGTTTAAGCTAACTACACATAAACGCCATGTTCGTTGGACATCTCTGAGACAACTCTGGACCAATCCTCGATACAGTGAACGTCTATATTCCATTTATTTTAGTTTTGCAAAAATTTATCAAGTTCGGGGTCAATCACAAATGGGGCTACATCAATGAGTGTGAAGTTTTTAACCAAAAAATAACAACAATACGTATACGAATCCAATAAGAATTCTTGAAATCTAAGTATGTGTTAGTTTTTACACTGTTAATTATAAAGTTGAATGAGACAAATAGTAATGTTAGAAAGAGATAAACAGGACGCCATATTTTTTTATCTTATTAGACTTATGTACGTATAGAAATTATATTAAATAATTATATTTTACACAATAATTAATAAGTATATTTATCATTGTGTATAATATAATTATTTAATATAATTTGAAATGAATGAATTGAATAAGACATCACAGAGATTGCACCACAATGAAACCATATACGAATCACTCCTACGGGTTTAACTTATCAAATGAAGCATGGTTCCTTCCAATATGGATTGGCTTAGTACGTTTTTTTGAGCAAACTTCACATTGGCTCCTTATGATTTTTTAGTGAATCTCATTTATTCTCACAATAACAAGACGTCACAGACATTGCACCACAATGAAACCATATACGAATCACTCATAGGGGTTTAACTTATCAAACAAAGCATGGTTCCTTCCAATATGGATTGGCTTAGTACGTTTTTTTGATCAAACTTCTCATTGGCTCCTTATGATTTTTGAGTGAATCTCATTTATTCTCACAATAACAAGCCATCACAGAGATTGCACCACAATGAAACCATATACGAATCTCTCCTACGGGTTTAACTAATCAAACAAAGCATGGTTCCTTCCAAGATGGATTGGCTTAGTACGTTTTTTTGAGCAAACGTCTCATTGGCTCCTTATGATTTTTGAGTGAATCTCATTTATTCTCACAATAACAAGCCATCACAGAGATTGCACCACAATGAAACCATATACGAATCACTCCTACGGGTTTAACCTATCAAACAAAGCATGGTTCCTTCCAATATGGATTTGCTTAGTACGTTTTTTTGAGCAAACGTCTCATTGGCTCCTTATGATTTTTGAGTGAATCTCATTTATTCTCACAATAACAAGCCATCACAGAGATTGCTCCACAATGAAACCATATACGAATCACTCCTACGGGTTTAACCTATCAAACAAAGCATGGTTCCATCCAATATGGATTGGCTTAGTACGTTTTTTAGAGCAAGCTTCACATTGGCTCCTTATGATTTTTGACCGAATCTCATTTATTCTCACAATAACAAGACATCACAGAGATTGCACCACTATGAAACCATATACGAATCACTCCTACGGGTTCACCTTATTAAACGAAACATGTTTCGTTCCACTGTAGATTGGCTCAGTACGTTTTTTTGAGCAAACTGCAAATGACTGGTTTTTTTTAGTAAAACTCTCGTTCTTTGGTTTGTTAGTTCGGAATCTTATTATGGCTAAAATCAAAACTTCACACAGATTGTACTCAAATTCCGTTATACAGGAATAGCCTTTATAAAAAGACCAAACGGACAGTGGGAATCACATGACGATTTAACAAATTTTACTTCCCTAACTAAAGTTGACCGCGTAGTAAACCCATCGTTACTAATTTACACGAGAAACTAAAAGAATCCGGTAAATTTTCATATCCGAATATTATTAATTTAGCATCCATCGCTAATCAGCGACTTATAAATAAATTATATCTGAAACAACTTATGTCTCTTTGTATTTTCTATAAATACGGATCGCCGAACAGTTAACCAAACTCTTTGAGCTTATCACCAAAACAAAATGAATTAGAGTTGAGAGACGAAGCCCTATATGCATACATCCTCGCACTGCTCACTGGGTAACTCTAAATGAATCACACAATGTAGTGGAGACGAGGAGAGGAAATTATGTTTATACTCATGCACTCTACATGTCACGGTGAATCATGGCCGCCCTAAAACCAAAACCAAATCAGCCTATGTTCCCCAAGTTAGGCGCGGCTGAAGCGGGCGTCTGTAAAGTATGTAAACGGCTCACTATATAAACATACTCAAAATAGGTTTGAATTCCTCAAGATTATTCACCAGTATGTGACCCGGTAAGGATATGGTAATGCAAAAGCAGCCGTGGCGGCCATTTGGCTGATATCGTTTTCAAATGTTAATGGCATACCTTCCTCTTTACAATGAAATAAACATCCATTGATTTCTCTTAAAAAATACTCGATTTTTTAATATCAAAATGAAACCTCTTATTGGAAAACCCTTTATTATAACATGAGTTGGAGAAACACTTATAGTCACAACCGAAACCCTTATAAGTATTTAAACACGGAGGCGCTATTCATGCATTCGATCCACAGAAGAACTGCATAAAGGACAGAAGATCGCCATCATATGCCAACTGCATAAAAACGTGATCAACTGAAAATAATAAGTTTCCTCTGCGTCGAGTTGTTAAACTCGCAAGACGAAAATTACTCTAAAATCAATAGAAGCCAATGACAGTTGTGCTCAAAAAAGCAAAATCTTACTGAGCAAGTCCATATTAAACATGGCCATATAATGTGTGATAGGCCCAATTAGTAGTAGTAGTAGAAGTTACATGATTGAATTATGGTGCAATTTCTGAGATGTCTTGTTCAAAAAAATCGTACTGAGCAAGTCCAGCTTCGTTTGATAGGTTAAACCCGTTGGTAAGATTCGTATATGGCTTCATTGTGGGGAAATCTCCGTGATGTCTTGTTATTGTGAGAATAAATGAGATTCACTCAAAAATCATAAGGAGCCAATGAGAAGTTTGCTGAAAAAAACGTACTAAGCCAATCCATATTGGAAGGAACCATGTTTCATTTGATAAGTTAAACCCGTAGGAGTGATTCGTATATGGTTTCATTGTGGTACAATCTCTGTGATGGCTTGTTATGGTGAGAATAAATGAGATTCACTCAAAAATCATAAGGAGCCAATGAGAAGTTTGCTCAAAAAAACGTACTAAGCCAATCCATATTGGAAGGAACCATGCTTTGTTTGATAAGTTAATCCTGTAGGAGAGATGTAGGAGGAGTGTAGGAGAGATGTAGGAGAGATGTGTTATTGTGAGAATAAATGAGATTCACTCAAAAATAAATAATCTGATGGCTGTTTTAGTTAAAAAAGTGTAAGTGGATTGTTGTATGATTCCCCGCCATTTGATAAGTGTGGCTCTAGGAAGAACTTATATTTGGTTTATTTTTGGTGCAGTCTACTTTTGGTGTTATTTTTGGTGTCTTGTCATTTGCCAGAATTGGATGCACTGAAGATCAAAAGAGGCCGATAATAGTTTTATTTTAAAAATTATTTCTGAGCAATGTGGTAGTTTTCCTCAAGGAACATCTCTATATACATTTGCTTCTTAGTATTAAAATAATTAATTTATTAAATATTATTATATTTTAAAATTACATGAACTTTAATTTTTCACTCATAATTCCAATAAGAAATATTTTAACAGTGTGATTTCCAATACATGCTTATTTTTGTTAATTGGTATAAACTTCACACTCATCTACATCATCATATTAAAATGGGGATAATTTTTATTTGTACAGAATGCCTTAAGCTAACTACACATATACAGGGTGTTTGGCGCGTGAACCGACTAAATTTTTTGACACATTGCGGGGTCATTTGGAAACTTTCATCCCACAGAACTGATGTCCTAAGTGCCACGGTAACTGAGATATGATATTTAAAAAAAAATTTAATTACCCAAAATCTCGCAAAAATCTCGCCTCTCGTCGTAAAGGTACAAAATAACTTTTATTGTATTCTGCAATGTGATTTTATTCTAAATAAATCATTATTTAATACAATTGGTTTAAAAAAAACGATTTATAGACACCAAATAAGTATGAAAAGTATGAAAAATGTCACCTGAATTCATTTTAAAAAAAACTTAGGTTATTTTGAAATTAGCTTTGTTTTCCAAAAATTCTCTAGTTTATGCCCTTTCCAATGGTATACTACACGGTTAAAAATGAAAAAATAAAAATTAGTTATAGTTAGTAGCCCAAGTATAAAATTAATTTGAATAAATTTTATTAAATTTGGAACATAAAATACATTCTTTTCGTAAACCTAAACATTATTCTCGCTTATTAAATGATTTTTATTCTTATTTTGCTAAATGTTTATCCTTTTATTTAGAAAAAAATTTATTCTTTCGTGATAATGTTTATCTATATGTAAACCTAAATATTTAAATGTTAGCATATTATATTAGCAAAATTAATGGATTTTAACTAAATGGTTCATTTTACTCTAAATTGAATAAAAATTAGCAAAATAATTTAAGCTTAAAAATATAAATAATTTATCAATTTGTTTTTATTTATTATTATTTTCCATTTTTAGTAAACAAAGAATGATATGCTAATTTTAATCTAACTCTTAAATTCTAAGGGCATCCTAACTAAGGTGCATGACAATATCGATCGCATCATAAAAATATATCAATTTATCGGAACTGAATTGTGCTTTATTCTGTCCAGGAGCCTATTCTTGAAATCGGTGGAAATTTCCGCATTCAGAATATAATTTGCTTTAAAATTCTTTATATTATTCGAATTTTGTGCCGGCTACTTTAATAATTTTTTCATATGTGTTGCCAGTTTTCTATTATTTACTACTAAGGGCAAAATTCCGATTGGATAAATCAATGTGGAATTATTCCCTTAGTAAGGAAATCAATAATAGAAAACGTGCAAACAAATTTCAAAAAATTATTAAAGTAGTCTGCGAAAAATTCGAATAATTAAAAGAATTTTAAAGCAAATTATTTCCATCGATTTTAAGAATAGGGCCCCAGGTCATATAAAGCTTTCTCTCACCTACAAATCTTTTTTATTTCTCATCAAAAATATTTAATATTAATTTTTTCACCCATAAACTTCCAAGAGATCATTACGGTAATCTCAAAAAATTTAGCGGATGGTTTTCGAAATTAGACGCCTCGAGTAGAATAAATGTAAATGTAAATACAGATAAAATTTGTTGATATTGTACGAGTATAACACGTATGCTGTAACTCTTGACATCCATTTTAAAACTAACCCATTGCAAGTTTCAAATTGTCTAGATAAGATCCAAGTAACAAAATGGCTAGGAGAATGCAATTATGAGGTGAGAACATATCGGGAGTATAACTTAGTTTTCTGTATTGTACTTTTTTGCAGAAAAAACACGTTTATTTCTAAGAAATGGTAAGTTTTATTTTAATCAAAATATTTTCCATCGTTATCTATGACTTTCGACCATCTTTCTAGCAATTTATAGATTCCATCGAAAAAAAATTGTTTGTCTTTTGATGCGATCCATTTGTCGAGCCATTTTTTGATTTCTTCGTGGTTTCTGAAGTGCAGGTCTTGAAGATTGCTTTGTATTGATCAGAATAAATATTAATATGATGGGACAATCTGGTGAATAGGAAGCATGCGGTAGAGTTTCAAATTTAATTACTTCCAGCATATTTATTACTTGTTTTGCGACATGTGGTCGAGCATTGTCGTGCAGCAAAATCAGTTCATGTGGTGCCCATTTTCCTTCTTTTTGAATCATTTTCATGGCATGTTAACGTTTGCTTATGGCTGCTTGAGTGACATTTAACTGTTCTGCAAGTTATTTTTCTGTTTGAGCTGAGTTTTCCTTCAATAATGCTTCCAATTCGTCATCTTCGAATTTTTTTGGTTGACCAAAACGTTCTTTGTCACTGACATCAAAATCACCACTTTTGAATCGTTTAAACCGGTTTTCGCAAGTCTGTTGAGTTGGTGCATGTTCACCATACGTTTCTTGAAGTAAACGAAAACTTGCAGCAACTTTTTTCTTTTTATTAAAGCAAAAAAGTAATGCTTCCCGCAAATGCTGTTGCGTTGGTACGAAATTCGACATATTTAAACGGTTTTAAAAATATGTTGTTTACGCTTTCACGGTGAATTAATGACAAATTAAATTTTAATGTAAAACGCCGTAGATGTCATTGTAAAATAATGTTTAGTACTAAAGTTACGCCATCTCTTAGAAAATCCAAAAAACTACAACATACAACAGATCCAGACTACTTTCCACAGCTTACTGTCTCCGCTCAAATTGATATCATTGTAATATGATTTTGTAGATAGAGCGATTTTGTATAGGTAAAGCATTTTCCCCACATATCGAATAGAACATTAGGAAATTTAAGCTTATCATCCAAACTCAAAAATTAAAGATATATTACGAGTATGTTAATGAGAAATAGATAATTTTAGAACGTTTCGTGCGTATAATATATTCATTGTTACGATGGTTAATCTTAGCGACTGAGTGGCAGTTTAATACCTTACCTCAAATAATACCTTTAAAACAAAATACAAATTTTATTCAACAGAAAAAAAATTGTCGCGTACGTGACGAATGCTTTAAACTTTCAATATTATTTTAGTCCTTTAACGCAAATGAAGGATAATCACATGTGCAATTAATAAAGGTTAATTGGAGTTGCGTGATTATTTTCTCAATTTCATTGATGAATTAATGATGGTCTATTTTCCCCAATCATGTTCTTAAAGAGTTCTTAAATACGTTTGTATAATAATGGTAGGCCAACCAGCGGTTGAAACCTTATGATAAAATGGCTGATAATAACTGATACTCAGACTTATTTAACTTAAAATTGAAGAGATCAGAAAATTATATTTTATCATTTTTAGTATAAAAATATTTTTGTCATTTTTATTCAGTTTTGCATAAAAATCTGAACAAATTATTTAGCTTTAAAAACATAAATTACACTGTGCTAGTTGAAAAAAATGACAAGCACGGCATCCAGAGGGTAAACCTAATTCGAGTACGCTGAATTCAATAGTTCCCATTTTAAAGTTAGTCCCCATTTTTGAGATATCGCTTTCGACATGTTTTGGCTCTAAGTCAAAATTTTTTCAAAATATACACTCATTTTAACGTTGATAGCTCTTGAGCCATTAAGATTTTCGTTTTTCTTTTTTCAGCGAAGTTGTTCCTATTATTCCGGTCAAATAATATCAGTGGGCACCCAGTGGGTTTTTTTTTATACAAAATGTCGTACAAAACAGGCATTTTTTCGATGTTCATCAATAATATTTGAATCATTAAGATATTCGTTATGCTTTTTTCAGCAAAGGTGTTGCGCAAGTCAAGATAAACAACTTTGCCGAACATATCAAGACTGAAAAACTACATCCACCATATATAACTTCTTCTTCTGTGCTTAACAAATAAGTTAAGAGAGTTGTCACGTAGCAAAGTTAAAAAAAACTATTTTATTTTAAGCTTTTCTTTTCTACAGGGCGGGCCATCTGTTAGTCATTTTTTCATTTCTAAATAAAACACACATTTTTTGATGAAAAATCAAAATTTTATATTTATAAGGAAAGATGGTTCTATGCCATTTGTGTATGAAAAACAATATCGTTCATATACCCACCAAGGCTGCGTCTTCCGGCCTGCATCCGAACACCAAAATTGTTGATGACAAAAATGTTGAATGACCTCAGTTTCAGCTCGAATGTAGTTTTTAAGTTGTTTATTTGTTTGTGGATGATTAGCATACACCTTACCTTTCAAATAACCCTTCTTGGTGGCCAAGGAACTTCGCAATTTCTTGAAATTATGCGATCAGCAAATTTTGTTGACACAAAATGGATTATTGCACGACTTGCGTGGCATGTCGCACCGTCTTATTGAAACCAAAGGTCGTTGACAATCAATCCATTAAATTTGGGCCACACAAAACCAGTTAACATATTGCGATAACGTTTCCCATGTACTGTAAGGACATTTTCCTGTTCATTGTCACAGAAAGACGGCTCAATGATGCCACCAGCCCAAAAACCACACCAAACAATGACTCTTGGAGGATGAACTTCTGCTTCGTGAACAACATGAGGATTCTCCGTTCCCCAAATTCGACAATTTTACTTATTGACGTACCCATTAAGATGAAAATGAGCTTCATCGCTAAAGATGATTTTTGATGAAAAACCTTCATTTCCTGATCTGATCTGTTCTGGGGCCGAAGCTCTCCCTACTCTTTCGCGGTTCGCTTATTTACGTCCTTACCTTTACGCCTGTATTGGCCAATTCGAGGACGTACGGATATAGGTCCGATTTTATTACCATCTGCACATTGCATAGCTCCATACCAGCCTATACTGGCATGGAAGATGGGTCGGTCCGTGAGCCCCGCACTCCGACAGGGGGTCATAGATGTGTTCCTTCTCATCCCAAATCCTAATTTGTTGATGAAAATTCCCTTTGCATCCTGCCCCTATCGGGATTCGAACCCGGTACCTCCCGATCCAAACGCCAAAGCTTTAACCACTATGCCATTTGGTCGGAAAAACCTTCATTTCGTTCAAGCATCCAATTAACAAAACGACGACGATTTAAATGGTCTGGCGGCTTCAATTTTTGAGTTAGTTGAATTTTGTATGGATTCAAATGAACATCAACATGCAAAATGCGTTGTTATGTGATTCGTGAAATGTTTAGTTCTTGTGAACGATGCCTGGTTGATGTGCTTGGTTCCTTGTGAACACTTTCATTAATAGCTGCCATTGCATCGGGAATACGAACTGGATGAACATGCTGGTACTGTCTGCGATCTTTACCTGCGAACCTACTGGTTCAGAAACTGAACCAGTTTCTTCAAAACGATCAATAATTTTGCCAATTACTGCACGCTCAGTAGAACGTCCATGTCCACCAAAGCTCTCACGTAATTTACGAAATGTTGTTTTTGAACGATTATTTTCATAATAAATGTTGACAATCAATATGCGTTGTTGTGTTATTAAAGACTCCATGATGATCAATGGCATATTTTTGACTTTGCATATGTCAAAGAATTTTTTAAAACAAATAACATTAAGTACTAAAATTCATCGATTGAAAAAAGGACCAACAGATGGCTACTCTGTACGACTCATTTACAACTAACTTTACAATTTTGTTTTCATTTATCAACTAGAGCATTTTCTTGAAACACAAAATGGTTTTAATTTCAATTATTTTCCCATGAAAGCTAATGAGATCATGATTTTACAAGTAAAGACCAAATATGTATTTGTTAATTCAGCAAGATAACATGTTTCGTATGAATTTACAATCTACTATTGTTAACTCCTCCCTGCTTTAAGATCCACGTCCCGTGGCTCATAGGTTTGTTCTGACAGGTTGAAATTGCATCTATGGGGGATTTCGTTTGGTTGAATTTGCATCACCCGTCTCTGGCGTTTGGCCGTTACTTTGTTGTTACACATTATGAGCATTAAACCGCAAATGACAAAAATAATAATATCTGTTCATTATTTTCCAGATATACCATGGACTGTGCAGATATCCCGGATCAATTCTTATGCCGTTCTCTGTAATATTTGTCCGTAATATCGATGGCAGGATTTGGAATGTTTTTTCTTCTTTGTTGGTAAATATTGAATTATTAATTTTAATTGTTTCGTTTGTTTTATTTTTATTTGTTTATTTTATTTTTTATTTATTTAGTTCTGTTTTTACATATTTATTACATTATTTACATTTATATATGTTTTTATTATATTTTAATTACAAAAAAAGTAAAGAATGAATTAATTCCAAAAATTTTTAAATATCAAAAATAACCCCGAATAATTGCTTGAAAATAACATGCTTTTTTCGAAAATGATTAACTCTAAACGATTCCGGTAAATTATTATACATTGACGGACTGGCGAACCTTATTGACTTCCTGCCAAATTCAGTATTGATGTTACCACAAGAAATATTTATGCCAAATCGAGTGAAATGTTCGTTTTTAGTTTCACTAAACTATAAATTTGACAGGACAGAGGACTCAGTTTCATATAAGAGTATAGTGTAGGCAAGAGCAGCGGAAGTTTACATACAGCTTTTACACATTTATTCTGCCTTACCTGGATCCTATTCAATAATTTCTTATTACGGAACAGCAACCGTAAGCGATAAATCATAGCTCATTTGAGTATGTACAAAAGAGAAGTATAAAACCTTTAGACGTATCTCGTCACAAAATTTGAGAGCTTCCTCAGAACACCAATGAACGGCGCTATTTTTTTAGTTAAAGCTGAAATATGCTCATTCCAGGACATACATACATATAAATCATAAATGACTCCTATAGTTATTTGAATGAGTCAACCTATTGATTACAATATCATTCGTAACATAAGGGGGCAGAACTCCAACATTTGTATAGCGTGAATGAAAAATCATATATTTCGTTTTGATTAAATTAACTGAAATCATATTTGATTTCAAATAATCTAGTATGATGTCCATATCCTCTTTAATAGGAGTAACAGGCTCCTTCGTCTCATAAAATTGTATGTATTGCAGCAGAAAACTTCATTCCAATTATTTACTCGTGTTGTTGTAAGAAATATTTCCGTTGAAGTTGCTTAAAAATATCGTGTTTCCGTTCCGCCTTTCCCACCCATGAGCTGGTTAATGCAGTCATCTTTCTTTAGCTCTTTCAAGCAGTTTGATTCGCATATGCTTGTGTCGCCGAATGTTACATTTCTGAACAATCCCAAATATCTGGTTCTGGTTGAATAGAATTTCGTTGACTTCTAGGTGTATTTGCTTATTTTTGTCCATCGTTGATCTTATGATGATATGGTTGTAGTCTTCTTCACATTCAAATTCCGTTGGAATATGGAAGTGTTTCTACTTCCGTTACTAAATGATTAATCTCCATTTTGGCCAATAAATTAGTGTTGATGATTTTTGCCTTTGCCTGATTATTATTTATAATTGTTGATTATTATTATTGACCATTTGGTTTTCGCTTTTGATAGTCTGATCAAAATCTGTGACGTCATTTTTTCTAAATATTTCTAGAAAAGCCCATAGCTATGGCTCGAGATATATAGACAATGTATGTAACACATAACCCATTAAAAACTACCAGTCGTAACTTTTTGTCACCACCAGGAATCGAACCCGGGACCCCCGAATCACAAATCAAGCGCTCTACTTACTTTGCTATCGAGAGCGACTGATGATCCTGCAATCCATTTCCGTGCACTCCCGATCCAGTTGATTGATTGTTTGGTTCTGGTGTTTTGTCCTTTAAGTTCTGAAATTAATTGCCTTATTTATTTGGTTTAACTGATGATTCAATTGAGGTCGAAGTTTGTTGTCTTGATGAGTTCTATTGTGACCTTTGTTGTGATATGGGCAATTAGATCATCGTAGCTTTCCAGATTTATGACATGAACCAGCTTGAAACTCCCACTGATTGTTTTTCCATTTCCTTGTTTCAATGTTACTAATGGACTCTAGTAATCGTGGATGCTCGTTAACATAGGTTGACCCAAAAGTCAAGTGCTGGAATTTAAATATTAGTATTAGATTTTTGATTTGGGCTTTGTGAATCCATCTCCCGGATGTAGTTGTAATTATGGCATTATTGTCTTTAGCTAAGGTTTTCTTTCGGAACTTTGGTTTATCTTTTGACTTAATTTGCTTGTAGTGTAGTTTGTATCACCGAGTTCTAATGCTTTTGGTTTGCTTCTATTTAACATAAGGGAAGTTAGTTAGGATATCCGTTGATTTTATTTTTGAAAACGGCTAGATTTTGATAGTTGATTCGTTGAATTCTGATATGTGGATCAACTCCTTCACGGTTGAATCTTTGTATTCATCTTGTAAGCATCTCACGATTTCAATCACTGTTGAATGGACTCTTTTGATCATCCCATTTACATCACTTCGTTGTGAAAGTGTTAAATAGACTTCGACTCCCAAAATTTGCAGGTATTGGACTTACTAGGCTTTGCGCTTACTAGGTCTCGCATATGCAGGATTGATATGCTTTAAATATGGAAAATGTTTGCGAATTTCGAGAACTCGCCCACACACGATAGAAATTTTTCGTTTTTCATTTCCAGGGTGCCCATACGTGATGTATTTCCACTAGGTAGTTTGGTATCGGCATTTATTGAAGTTGGACATGACTAGGGTGTCATTACAATTATCACAGCTTTGTGTGTACTTCTTGATCAAACTTGGCATCGAGGTGGTTTCGATGTGCTCGTCTGCATATTCCTCCTTTATGATTGCGAATTTGTTTTCTTTGTTACAGATATCGTCAACTATTTTTTGTTATTTATTACGTTAATTGCGGTTGGATTTAATCTTTCCCGTAGTATTTTGATTAGGCTCCCTTTATTTATATCCGGTAGCCTGATGTGGTGTCTGTTGTAACCTGTGTGGGGTTCCTCGTACGCGTAGATGTTCTGCCTTTCTTAATTATGAGCTGGCTCTTGAATGCGTTACTTGGTACATCACATTATTGGATTAATTCTGTGGTATCTTCCGCTTGCGCTACGCACTGTTTCGGTTGATAATGTATTAGCTTTCAATTCCAATCTTTATAAGGCTTCAGCGACCTCATTAGTTCAACAAGGTTTATAGATAAGCTCGTAATTATATTCTTCTAGCCGAGCTTTCCTCCTCTTCAGGTTAGCATTACTATTCCTGTTGCCCAGTGTGAATATTAAAGGATGGTGATCGGTGATAATTTTGCCCAGATAACAATGCCCAGATGATGGCCAACATTTCCTGCTCATAGGCCACAGTTGTATTTAATGATCTGGAAATATAGGTTATTGCAAAAGACGATGCATCGGTGGTTAGTATAAACGGGTTTGTGGTGAATTGCTTCAAATTTCTTCTCGTTTATGTTGATATTGATTTTCTTGGACTGGTTTGCTCTGGTTTGTGCGATTGGGGTTTGCTGTTTTCGCGAAGTCCCATATAAAACATCTATAATAAGATGCTAACCCGAGAAACGCATTTAAATCATTCAAGTTGTCTTGTTTCTTGAAGTTTCGAATAGCAATGATTTTTTTGGGGGATCCGGCTTGATACCCTTGGTCGTAATAAGGAATCCGAGAAATTCCGTTTATCTTTTCACGAGTTCCGTTTTATCCAGGTTAACCCGTAAATTGATCTTTTCCAATTTCGCAAAGACTCTCCTGATATGTAATAAATGCTCTTCGTCAGTTCTCCCTCCGAATATTATAATATCGTCGATAAATACGTAGCATATCTCATCGATAAGTTCTTTCAAAACGTCGTCTACCATCCTCTGGAATATGGCTGGAGCGTTTTTTAGGTCGAATGGAAGTTTTATGTCGGTTTGTTTCATCTTTATTTGATGGAATATTAATGTTAGATCAATGGTGGTAAAAAATTTGAATCACCGAGGTTTGCGTTGTCCTGCTTTTAACCTTTTGAAGTCTATCAACATTCTACATATTTTGTTTGTGAAGCGTTCATTTTATTCTCAACAATTTAAATCGGCGAGTTATACGGACTTTTGGGAAGTCTTCTTATTCCATCCGCTAGAAGTTGGCCGATATGTTTTTCCACCTTTTGTTTCATATGGTATATGGATACTGTGTATATTGGTTCCTTCGTTGTTGTTTTTATTTCGGCTCGTACTTCTGTGGTGATTGATTCCGTATTGTTCACAGGTTTGAATAGAGCATGAAATGTTGATACAACTTCTTGGAGGTTTTGTCTGGTTTCTGGTAACGGATGGTTGTCACGAAGTACAATATTGTTAATCTGATGAGCCGTTCTTTCATGGAATAGTATTTTTTCCGATATGGTTAAAAGGTTGCTTTTACGATCAATAATGGCTCCTAATTCTTTTAGCGTATCATCACCAATTATTCCATTCAAGATTTTTAAACCTAGCAAAAAGGGAAAAATTAATTTTGTTGTTTATGCCTATACTTTTGAAAAATTGTCGTTGAATTTTTTTGTTATTTTAGATATTGAATATCTTCCGCTGCTGATCTGATTTCGGATGACGGTTTCGGCTAACTCTGGTTTTGCAAGATGTTTATTAGCCCCGGTGCCAATTAACAATTTAAGGATATTGCCGTTTTAAAGTTTATATTTTATGTATGATATGCTAAAGAAGCTTCCGTCATAAAATTTAATTCTTGATTTTTTCTTCCATGTAGTCTTCCACGAGTCCGTTGTAGTGGTCCCTGTCTTCTAATTGAGTTTCCATGTGTTTTTTAAATAATTTTTCCCGAAGGAATGATATTAGATGATCCCGTAATCATCTAATTTTCTCCAATAATATTTGTGTTTTTATATATTTTAGTACTTGGGGCCAACCACTTGCACCATAAGTTCGCGAAATGTTCGAATTATTACACAAACAGTTTGATTCACATAAATTATGCACCTCTTTGTTTGTCGCAGAATTTTCGGGGAACTGCTGGATAGAGCATAGCTACATGCCATGGGGTAGTTTTCATTTCGTTCCATTTCTATACTTTTCTTCTATAATGTTTCCAGGCAGTCATCAAATTTTGTACTATCCCAAGCAATAGTTGCTTCTCGTTGCCAGCTTCTCTAAACATTCTATAACTTTTATAAGTGATATAAACAGCCCCAAATTTGAGTTTATATTTTATTCAAGACCGATAAGGGTTTGTTATGCGATTGTTGGCCCTTGGTGAATTGGTATGAAAATGATTTTTTACTATCCCTGCAATCTGTTCCGGGGCCAACAGCCAACTCTTTTGCGGTTTGATTTTTTCCGTCCTTACTTTTACGCCAGTGTCAGCCAATTTCAGGACGTACGGTTATAGGTCCGATTTTATCACCATCTGTACATTGCAGAGCTCCATGTCAGCCTTTAATTTTGCACTCCGACAGAGGGTGATAGATGTGTTCCATTTCATCACAGATCGTAATCTGTTGATTAAAATTCTCTTTGCATCCTGCCCCTATCGGGATTCGAACTAGGTCCCTCCCGATTCAAACGCTAAAGCTTTAACCACTGTGCCAGTTGGTCGGTAAAATGACTCTTAATATTAGAGAGAAGGTTATGCCTTGTTATACTGGACCCAAATAGTAATTGGCGTAATTGCTCTAATTTGTTACACCACTACTGATTTGATTTGGTCATATTTTATGTTATACGTGTGTTAAAGATAAAACTCTTCCACTCGATCTTGAATAATGTCTTATGTTTAAGACGATCCCGTGCTACAGTTAAAAATTTGGCGACAAGTTACTCGAGAAATTACTTATATACAATAATCTGCTGGACACGCTTATTAAAGTGGAATGAAGATAACAATCAAATGTATCATAAAATATTTAAGCAACAATCTTGGTATTGTGGAAGAAACGTGTTCTAGGAGTCGGATAAATTTAAATTTTTGGAGACAGCTTTTTTAGACAATATTTGCACAGCGATTAGCAAGGATAGTTTGCGGTACAAAACCCAATCTTATGCAATATGCATACAGATGTTGAACTGCTCACGTGTGATTTATGTGATTTTTCCACAAAATATTGGCCAAGGGCTTCTAGAGTTCAATGAAATTTGGTGACAAATTTGTCATTGTAGAAATCGCATATATCTAATTTTTGGTTCAAACAATTATAAATTATTCGCTTCACACTGTACAATAATAACATTAATTCACTATACAGAGTATAAAGCATGTTCCCATTCATTCAACAGTTTTTTTATTATTTTTTGTATTTCTATTCCTATTGTGACGAATATGACTCGAAAAACCAATATAATCACCCATTTTGGTTTTCAAAAAAATTAACATTTTTTAGCTTTTCTTGCTTTTTATATGAAAAAAAATTTGTATAATAAATAATTGAAAAAATATTAATTTGTATTTGTACTTTTTTGAAAACAAAACATTTTTGAACAATTGAATTATCAAATCCATTAATGCCGGATATGACGTTTGATTTTCAAGTAAATATTTTTTATTAGTCGCGCTTTGAATATTAAATCGCTAAACATATTTTATAATTTTTTTTTTGATTTTAGGTTAAAATTATTATGGGTACATAAAATATTCCAAAAAAAAAAAATACAAAATGCTATAAAAAAACATTTATAGATTTAGAATTTTAAACTGTTATCGAATAGTGTAATAGACAAAAATAACGAATATTATAGTTATACCGCATTCAGTAAAATAATGGACTACTTAATTACAAAATGTTAACCATATCTATAGTTTATACGTTTATAGTAAAACCTTAGCTACTTGCCTTGAGCAGGAAATACCCATGTTAAATCCTGAAGCGTCTGTTCCCTTTGTTAGGGGCGGCTTTGACCAGCATCTGTTCTTCGCGTCAGGGACGGCTGTAAAAACACCTGGTAGTAGGTTTAAAATACTAAAGGAAGGAACCTGGAATCCGTATGCACAATGGATTCAACCATGAAAAACCACGTTACGATGAGTTAATCGGAATCGGAATGATGGGGGAATCGGATGTTTAGTACCACCGGCTCTCGGGAGTTGGCAAGCGGGCTCCCACTCGTAGAGATCCAGCGACCGCAGTGAGGAGTGATTCAACGCTTGGCTATTACATCATTACAACTACAAGCAATACCTCTGCGGTTGTGAGTCTGGTGGGTGGTTCATCAAGTACAGCTGACGGCAGTACAAACTCCTTTATGGAATTGAGCAGATCGTCTATAAAATCGTCCGCTGCAAGTACTGTCAAACGATCAATTTCAACTTAAATGTTGAATATGAAGCCAGAAGTGGTAGATGACTCGACGAATATAACACAAAAAACGAAAAACCCCTAAATAATACGAAACCAAACGTCGAAGGATTCAAAATAACCCTAAAAACCAATTTGAAACGTTCATCGAATAGGATGCGGAAGAGAGCAAAACTGTATAGGTAAATATTCAAGAACAGGTTACTCGAAAATTGAAGGCACCGCCAATCTACATGCGTGAAACCAATACCCACAAGGTGGTGCATGAACTCAAATCAAGCGTGCAAGCGAATGGAAAAACATTATGCGTAACAAATTTACTTCGTGGCAAAATGCACGAAGTAAAAATTGAAACACACGAGGTCAACGATTATATAGAAGTCATTAATTATTACGATACTCACAACAGAAACTTTTATATATACCAATTGAAATCTCCAAAGGGTCTTTTTGTCGTTATTAAAGGCATCGATGTCCAAGTTGTAACAACCGAAATCCAGGCCTCGCTTGCTGAAGATGGGTTTAAGATACAGAATGTAAATAGTATAATGAACCGAAAGCATTTTGAACAAAACAAAAAATTCATCCAATATATAAACTAAAGTGCCTTACATACAGAGACATAACTGTTGAAGGACCAAAGAACGCGCCCGGACCAATACAGTATTTAAACTGCCAAAATATGGTTATTCAAGGACTTATTGCAAGTTGATATTGGTAAGCGCCGCATGCGGTGATCTACACCAAACCAAAAGTTGTCGAAAACCAAAGAACTCCTCAACAGAAAAGAAATGCAGCAATTGAGGTGGAAACCACACTGCAACCTACCAAGGATGCCCGCTCTACAGAAATATTATTCAATTGTCACGTCCCAGGCGGCAGTATAAATCTAATGACTCTCGTTTGCCTATAACATCAACCAGTAAACCAACATATTCCGCTCTCCAAGGTGAATCCTCAAATGCTGAACCTCCGCGAATAACTGCATGCAACTGATGATGCAGTTAATAACAACAATACAAAATGTGCTACAAAATCAAACCTTTATCATCCAGAGACTAGAATATCTCCGATAAATTATCTGAAGATATGTCACTGGACCGCAAACGGCATAAGCCAACACAAAATCGAACTACAACATTTCCTAGCAAAACACGGAATTGATCTTATGCTAGTTTCTGAAACCCACTTAACCGATTAATACAATTTCTGCTATTATGTTCTAAATGAATATAGCACTGAGGAAATTCAAGCAACCTCTGTATGTGTTGACATCGATAAGGTAAGCTTAGTCATCGCTTGAATATATTGCCCGTAAAATAATAACATTTCGGTAGATATTTACAAAATATAATTGCAGCCCTCGGCCAACGTTTTATGGTCGCCGGTGGCTTTAAAGCCAAACATACCTACTGGGAGGTCAAGATTGAATACTCCAAGGGGACGTCAATTAATGAATGTTATTCAAGAAAACCACAACGATATCGCATCGTGCGGCCATCCAACTTATTGGAATGATTTTGCTGTCACAAGTAAAATAAACGGAATAATAATCCAGACTAAACCACCTGACCACTTCCCGATCTATCTACATTACTGGTAAAGCCATATGTGCTACAAAAAACCATCTAACGAACACCTTCACTAACTGATTGAAATCCAAGATGTACAGTAGTTCGCATATCGATCTGACGTCCACACTGCAGACAGCTAACGGCATAAACATTGCTATATGGAAAACTTTAACGATTTGCTGCTCAACGTAGCTATTTTAGCCTCGCCTAAACCAAAGAGCAAACATACAAGAGAGACCATAACATCCATCCGCCATGTTCACACTTTTAATTATCGGTGGTTCAAACAGAAAATTTAGCAATCACTCAATCAGACCTGAGAGGAAATTTAAGATAAAGAAACCAGTAGTGAAGTTTATTATTGCACATTAAGTTCAATTAAAGAAAGCCGCTGTGTATGACCGGTAAAATGTTTCAGGTAAAATGTTTAAAGAACTACCTGAATGTGCCTTTGGACGACTGGCTCAAATATTCAATTCAATTTATGAATCAGGATATATCCCTGTATGCTGGAAACTGTCAACTATAAAAATGATCCCGAAGCATGGCAAGGGTCCTACTACCAATCATCACAAGAAGCCTACTACCAATCAACACGAAATATTCGAAAAAGGAATTAACGAAAATATTAAAACGGAACTACGAAATATCATCCCTAATCATCAATTTGGTCCGTATGATCGTCCGTTGATAATCCAATATTTCCGCCTAATAAGGTTATTGATTATGACAATATCTTTGAATTGTTCTTCGCCCTTTGAGTTTTTGATGATCGTTCTGGCCCCGTATCATATATAGTGTTCTAGCTTCATCAATTTCCTTTTGTTTTATTTCACTTGTATTTTTGTATTTTTTACATGTCAGGTTTTTAACAAAACGCTTGACATAGGTGAAAACCCGAAATATTTTCTTTAGTTTGGATTTGGCTTCAAATATGTATTGTAAACAATCACCACATTTTTCTTCTAAATTGTTCCATAGAGCCACTGGAAGCACATATTCCATTGGTTGATTTTTACTTATCACCTCGATCGCCGTTTTATTTAAATTAGTACTCTGTCGGCGGGATACAGCAGACCTTAAATGAGACCAATGTTGTCTAGGAAATTTTTCCAAAATTTGATTGGTCCTGTTTGCCGCAAATGTCTTCCATCTTGCTGGATATGTCGAGAGCCAAGCCAATACAATAGAAGAATCAGTCTATTCGTAATATTGTGCATCATGTGTTAATGTTATTGTCTCTTTGACGGCATACATTAGTTTCGGCAACAAGTGTGTGTAGTTCTAACCTGGGAAGAGAAACCTTTTTAAAAGATGTAACGTTAGTTTTGGCTATTTACCGTTGTGTATCTATTTATCCGATTTCATTGATAGCCCTACTGTCAAGATAATTTGTATAATAATATTTTTATATTTATTTATATTGTTTTTGTATGTAGTTTGTAAGCATTCACTTCTTGCAGTATCCTCCGTAACAAATGAGCTTGAGCTCAACATGGAGGGTATTAGCATGGAGTGGATTTGTTTTTTGAAAAAATCTGAGGTTTTTATGCCTAATGGAAGTATTTTTTTGTTGATGTTCATTTATTATGCTTCCATATGTGCTTTTCCTCTACTAAAATTGTTATGTCAATCTATTAATAAATAAATAAATAAATAAATAAATAAATAAATAAATAAATAAATAAATACATGACTGCACAATAGGCAACATCACTGGCGTCTGCAAAACCATATCAATTTGAACATTTGCATAGTGATTTGTATACCGTCGAATTTTAATATCCTCGATGTATTTAAATTCTTGTATTCTTTATCATAAACGTCTGGAAGCTTATCGTCCGAATTTATTTTTATAAACCACATTTTTTGAAACAATATTTTCAGAAGAATTATAGATGGCGACAAGAAAGCCAGCGGGTCAAAGATTCCAGAATATTCGGCACCTGATAAAAAGTCATCGATGCAATTGTTGTAATGTGCGAATTTTCAAATAAGTGGAACATGCATAGTATTCGTTGGTAATTGGCATCGTTTAGAGCTACAATTACTTGTCGATACTTTTTTTCAACGTCAGCTGTTATTGCTATCCTTTTACATCTGAACCGCATTAGTAATTAACCAAAGCGTTGAGTGCAGTGTCAGTCCTACCATCAACATCTCGTTTAATGAAACTCCGCTTGTAGACTTTACTAGAGCCACCAAAGACAACTCGTCATTTCGTAGAGTCGCTATTGTTGATTGAATGGTATTTCTACCATATGCCCGATTCAAACGTATTCTCTCATTTGATCACTATATTACGGTTTTGTAATTTTGTATCCTTGGCCAGAATTTTTTAGCTTGGGCGACGATTCACGGAAAGGCAATTTAACGATATATCTACCATATTTTTGCCTTTTGGTGGTGGTATCGTAGAACGCTTCACATTCGGAATCTTCGCAATTTCCCAGAATTGTCGCAAAGTTATGTCAATATCAATATCCAACTGCCAGTTGATGGCTGCTTACATTTAGGCTGCCCAGATACAACCCAACCAAATACCGTGTTTTGGAGGAATATTGACTCCAACTGGTTCTGCTCGAGAATTGCAAAAAATGTATCTGCTCCGATCAATAAGTCAATTTCAGCTACTTTATAGAAATCTGTATCTGCTAGTTTAATACTCTCAGTTGCTGGATCTCTTTAATATTTAGATTGTATCGCGATATTCTAGACTCAAGTTTGTTTATTATTATGGCCCTTATCTCGATATGCAATTTAGAATCATACAATGACTTTAATTGCAGCATTTGCATTTTATCGAACCAGATGTTATACCCGATATATATGTTTGCTCCTGTGTAAATGTAAAGTCGTTGTACACAATCTTCAGAAATGAAAGAAGATTGAGATCCAGAATCTAGTAGTGCTCGACATCTTTGTAAGTGCCCATACTGGTCTTCAATAAGAAAACTAGCCGTCGAAAGAATGGCTTGTTTAGGTTTTAGGAACAATGCTGCAGTCATGACATCGAAATTGTTTTATTGCAGGCTCCTCTTTTGATACTGCGTTTTCGGTCTCAAGATGCAAGGTCAAATGATGTCTGCGTCTGGATATTTTGCAGTTATACCTTGATCTTGATAAGGTCGCTTGATGACTTAACGACAAATGGTTTCTTTTCTGCTACCATCTGCCTTCTTTCTAAGACTGGAAGTCCTATGTACTTTTCACATCTTCTGCACATAATGGACATAACTGTGAATGCGAAATTATGCTGGTAACTCGTTTTGGTGTATTAATTTTCTTACTCTGCATAGGACTTAGACTTTCAAGCGCATTACTTCTTTTATTTAAAAATTTGAAGACACCATTCAAGGAAGGAAAATCGATTTCTGCTGTATCATGAGTTCATGCTTCCCGGAAACCTTTATCTAATTTATTGATCATTAAATAGATTAGCCACGGATCACGAGTTTCAGGCTGTTCACCAAGAACCCTTAATCCACTAATAACTTCATCAGACACATCTGAGATTTGATGAAGCGATTTAGAGCAACATTGCCGTCAATTTGGTTGTTCCATGAATTTCTTCAACAATGAGTGAACCACATGTCTCCTTAATCAAAGAAAACGCTTCTCCTTTAAGAAACCCTTTTAAATATTGTAATGTATGTACTTTTGATATATTGGAATTATTATGAATATCGAGGAGTCAGTTGTTTTTCGTGTCCAAAGTTCAATTCCTATATATAAGACCAATTTAATTATGTTGATTAGGTCGGGTGTCCGGTTGATAAACAATGGGTTCAAAACTTTTTCGTTTATGTGTCTCTCGTGTCCAGGTTCTATTGCAATGCCCAAATGTTAGAAGCGGAATATTTCCAACTAAATCCAATTCAATCCGGGTCAATTAATTGCGGGTGTGATATTATCGGTGTCTAGGTTCAGCGTAGGTATGATGCGGCGGTATACCTCAGGTCTAATATTTATGCAGGGGTAAAAAAATAAATGAAGCGGGCTCGCTCTGGCCAATGTAATTTCGAGTAAATTTTGTTTGTTTTAATAAAAATCGCTGTGTAACTTTTTGTTTGACTTGATTGACTGTATTCATTTGTAAAGTAGCTTAGTTTTTTATAATAAATAGTTACGTGATTAATTCAAATGCAAAAGTTATTATAATTTAATATTTCAATATAGTTCAAATTGTTGTTTAAATCTTGTTTAAATTGTTAATTAGAAATCAAACTAAAATAATTAATAATTCGAGTACGTCTATCGATGAAAACAGCTGATCGTTTTAGATAAGTGTGGTTGCGTATTTTTGTTTATGAGCAATGGTCCTCTGTGTTTACTTTTTTCTCCAGGCTTCCAGCTGCTTGATCATCCTCAACAACAACTAAGATAAATCTTAGTGAACCAATACTTTGTTTACAAATTGTATCGAAATTGTTTAATTTAAGCCTAAAACCATTTCGAATATACCGGATAAGGACTCTCCAGAGGTATGCAACAAATACAGACATACACCCACCCCATGTTTGTGTAATCATAAAATTTAAATTAACGCTAATCCAAATTTATTTTTACTCGTTTTATCAATTTTTATCTTTTTTCTGATGGCTGATGTCAATTGGCCTCCAAGATCCTGTGATTTAACGCCTTTGGATTTCTTTTTGTGGGGCTACGCGAAAGATCGTGTTTACGCAAACAATCCTCAAACTCTTGACGAATTGAAAACTAATATTCGTAAGGTAATGGCCGAGATACCGCCCGAAATGTGCCGAAAAGTCATTGAAAATTACCGCAAAAGAATCAAGGCCTGTAAGAAGTCCCGTGGAGAACATTTGAATGATATCTTGTTTAACTAAAAATGGCAAGGATCAATCTGTAAAATGAAATAAAAATTACAATACATTCCGAATATTTTGTGTGTTTTTTTAAGTTTACTTTATCAAGCTTGAATTGGATAACCCTATATTTCATTCTAAGAAAATATACGACATATAATTAGTTGCCTTTATTTCTGCAAAAGAGTAGTAAAAAATTAATAGCTGAAATACATTCCATTTTCGGGTTTTGGATCGGCAACACTGTTTTAATCGAATTACGATAACTATTTATAGAACTAATAAATTCTGTTAAAATTTCAAATATATTGATTGAAAATGAGCATCTGCTCAATAATCTCTCCACGATTTCCATTTTCATCATATTACTATTTTACTATACAAAATAATTTGCATATTAACAGACAAAAAAAAATAGGGATGAAACATAATATCCTTCTAAAAATTATTTGCATATTTTTAACATTAACATCAGAGAGTCAGAGAAGTTTAAGACAGCGCAAATACCAAAAAAAACATAAAAAAACGATTTTTATTATAAATATTTCGGAGGGGTTAACATTGACACAACATTGTGTCATGCATGATATTTACACCTATTGGTTATTTAAGGGTTCAACAGATAGATCGATTACAAATATTAATCAAAACAATTAAAGCAACATTCACTATAAAAATTCAATTATTCTTGGGTTCCATTTTAATGATGATTTCAAATCGGTTATATTTTAAATTTTTTGTTCAATAACTTTTCCAAGAAAGACATGAGCTTATTGGTGTAAGCTGGAATCATGAAGATATTTGGTCGACATCAACTCAAACAGAATTCTACCGTTACAAAATTTATTTACAAAAACAAAATTAAGGAAATAGATTTGCCTTTTTTGTTTCTCAATTTTAAATTATTTTTAGATTCTGTTATTTCCACACATCAAAGTTTTATTTATTGTATGCCCCTAGATTTTTAAATAGAAAGGGCCTGTGTCTTGGCACCTGCAGCTAAAGAGTGATCCATATAATTATAGAAAGGAATATCAGATTCTTTATAATTTCCCATATTTTATCATAGCTGCCTGTAAGGTTAATGGAGCCCATATTACATCTTATTAATTTAATAAAAATAATGAAAGACGCCACCATTACACAACTCTGCGAGGTGGCACAGAATTAAAAGTAAAGTTTCTAGAATGTTTCCAGCTATGAATTTTTATACCTACATTTGATGAATTTATTACAGCAGCCTATATACACGTGTTAGGCGGCTCAAATAGACCTCACTGCCCTCCTGTACACGTAATGCCGCCCGCAAAATTATTAAGGCAGTCATCAAACCGAAAAATCGGTTACAATGAATTGAATTGCTTTCGTGTGAACGTGATGGGCATTGTCGAATTTATTGCAGCCCTTCACACTCCTTAAATATGGCTACAATCTAGCTAATCAAATACAGTATGTATCAGTCGCGAATTAAAATCCATAGTATTTTTTTGCCACTTCTTGAGTCCCTGAAGGATCTCACATTGATCCATGCATACATGGATATTTCATAATTTAATCAATGGAATGACTCTAAACAATTAAAGATATGTCTGTATTGAACTGAGATTAGTGCGCCTACCGTGGGTTGGAGCTAGTCCGCTAATTCTAAACAATACGTTTTTTAATGAAAACGAAGCGGTATCTTGACTGGCTTTATAACTTATGGCTATATTAAGAAAATTTTACAGTTTATATAGAATTACTTGATTAAATGTAAAGATCAAACTCAAGTAAATGCTATTTTCGATTCGTGTAAGTCAACTGACTATTTCAATTTTATTCAGTTTTTCAAGGATCCTCTAACCACGTGCGCACTTTGATAGAATGTCTGCGGTTTTTAGCGCGACCTTTGAGGTATTATATGCAGATCCCCGTTTCGGTTTCACTAATTTTAATAAAGACAGAAAAATTGACTTTCACTTTTAATTCACCACGAGTTCGGCACCTTTATATCCTTATTTAATGAATTACACTATAAAAATATAAATAATATACGATCTCCGATATGATCCGGGAGGGCCACGAATAGAACCGTAATAATTTAAAACTAGTAATGGTAAAATAAACATTTTGAGGATTACTTATATGGGTTGGAAGACAAATATCGTTTTTATCTGACTACAAAAATTTGTTAAAACAAATTTGAATATCAGGGTCACGTGATCATGACCGAAAAAACTACCTAATTTTAATGAGAGAATGTTTTTAGAAATTGGAAGGTTTTAGTGCAAACACTTTCTGGTCTGAAATCAATGTTATCTATGTTAGTTAGGAGCCATAAATTTTATATTATATATCCAAATGATTGATTTGACTGGCATAAGGAAGCTAAATATATGACAATACTGATTTAAATTCAATAATTGACGATAGATTAAGAATTGTAAGGTCATCATATGTTGACACGCTGTCGATCTCTTACGAACATATGTCCTTCGGGTTAGAAGGTGTAGGATGACCCATTGATGGATGCCAATTGATTAATTATGCCAGGCGTCTTATGACTGAGGACGATAGATACATATAATGCAACTTAGATATCCTATACCTAATCATAACTAACTAAAACTAATAAATTACAATTTTCAGCCCGCATAATTCCTCGTTATACATACCTAGGATCGCTATGATGATTGGCCTGGACGTCTCTTATCATATCATATCAACCACTTTCTGGTCTGAAATCAACTTCAAAGCAATGTTTTGTTTAGTCACCTGTAAAACATTAAAGTATATAGGTTATACACTCGGTGCTTAACGTTCGTTATTTACCTTGCTCAATTGATCGGCGCAACGTATTTTGAATTAGATTGAATGACGATAAAGCCAAATTGAATGCTTAAATCAAATGTGTGGTGCGCGGGTGTAGGTGTCCCCTAATAAAAATCTACAAAAATACGCGAATATTTTAATTATAATTACTTACACGAATATTAAGAAGGCAAAGAAATAGCAAAAGCTAAAAAAATTCTTATTGCTAACTACTCATACCACATTATTCTCTTCTCCTTCACCTCCACCTTCCTCTAAAGCTATTTTAAATTAATCGGTAAAAAAATATTCATAATAAAATCATAAAAATGATAAATTTTTACAAAAAAAAAACCAATCAAATCACATTTTTTCTTTAAATTTAACTAAAAACTAAACAAAAAACGCTAAAACTATTTTCTAATGCACCAATCGAGGCGGTAACACATGATGATTGTACTCGCATATAAAAAAGTTCAAATAAAAATAACGAAACTACTCAAATACCTACATCTCACACAAACAAAGATTTATCTAACAATAATAATTTCGAAGAAAAAATTATTAAATAAAAAATTTAGAAAATATTGATAGTTTTAAATTGGACGGAATCGTGCACCGATAGTGATGGTGTACAGTTCATATGTTTAACCCATTTATGCCCAATGTTTGTAATATTATGCTCCCAAAGGACGTTTTGTAATGCCAGTGTTTCCTGAACTTAATTGTTTCTAATTTCGTTAATAATTCCGTTGAACACAATAAACTTATGTAGACGACGTTTTAAATAACCGAAAACCGTTTTAAGTTTGGTTTTGTTGGTATGACAAATCAAATTTTCATTGTTGTTGTGGAGTATTTATTTGCGAGAATGGCACCCAGGCCGACCCTATATCATATATACTTATTCTATTCGGATGGTCCGAGTTCGGTATATTTGACCGGGTTACTGCCCCTTCTGGTTGGAGGCGCGTACTCATCTGGTGCCTAAATAATAACAGTAATTTCAATTTCGTTTAAAAATTGTTAATTAATTAATTTTCAAATTAAAGGTAGGCTTTTTACTATATAGCTTCTTTAAAATATTGTAGGATGAACCCCTTATTGAAAAAGTTAAAATGTTAAACTATTTAAAATGAATTAAAAACTCGATTGGTTATAAACCTGGTGTCGAGGCTTAAAACCTTTAAAAAAATTCGAGATTTTTTGAGTTTATCTTTCAATCGGTTTGTGTCCGTTCGTCTGGTGCTTAAAATATTGTCACAGGATTTTTGGAATTCACTGATGTTATTAGGTAACATAAATACCAGCTTACCATAGCTAACCGGACCAGGTTTGTTTAATTTCATAAATTCTCAACTGCTTTTATCATATAAACCAAAAATTTGCATGCAAACTGCAAATGTCTCCTATCCGAAAGCATTTGCTAAAATGTAGCACTTAGGGATATCTTATTATCAAGTCTTTCTGCTATGTTTGGTGCGTAACTATGGGTGTTGTCTTTCGATATTGCCCTATATGCTTTAGTATTATTACTAAGAAATGTTACCATTGTGTGCTAATTAATATTTTTCGGTGGTCACACTTCATTCTGTTGTGTATCAAGGTAAGGTAGGTAATGAATACCTTAGTCAAGATATTTTGTTTCAAACCCCGACTACTCTTTTCTACATACTGAAAACTTTTTTACTACTCTCTGCAATCCTTTTGACGTGCGTGGTTCCACCGGGAATTCATCAAAATCAACCAATGACCACTTCAGTGTTGTCACCATCGGTAGTCTCCTTCCATAAGATCGATCCTTGTGCAAAATCTTTATTTACACTTTTAAAAGGCGTACCATAGTTTGACACATCCGTTGTTGATTTATCAGAGAAGTAACTGTTACTAATCGAATAGTGGTCAGTTGTAGTTCATTCCTTTTAACTTTTACCGACTAAAGTTTGGCGTTTGGAGGTACCGGTTCGAATCCCGATAGGGGCAAGATGCAAAAGAAAATTTTCATCCACAGTTTACGATCTGTGATGAAACGGAACACAACTATGACCGCCTGTCGGAGTGCAAAACTCTTGGGCCAACCCATCTTTTCAATGCCATTATAGGCTGACGATAAATCCGGACATATAGCCGTACGTCCTCGATTTGGCAGGCGACTGCATAAGGTAAGGACGTGAAAAGCGAACTGCGAAAGAGTTGGAAGTGCTTCGGCTCCAAAACAGATTGCAAAGATTAAATAATAAAAAAAACTTGAGATACATCTAGGAATGTAATGTTACTCCGACTTTTATACACTTTGTGGATCATTTTCACCATAGTGCCCACTGTGAACCTATTTTATCTGAGGGTGAACCTTCTATCGTGGAATTACTCTGAAATATACTCACCAGTCTGCAAGTAATCAATTTCTTAAGTAATTTATCTAAGACTAGAGGCAGCATTATTTTTCTCTATGTTTTTGGATTGATGTTGATTCTATCACCAGATTATTATTAAATTCCTTTAACCAGACATGCATTCAGGAAATTACTAATATTCGGTTTAATGATTGGCCAAAATCTTTGTATAACCACGACTTCGGTGATATTTAGGCCGGGCGCTTTACCTTTTTCATAGACATAATTGCAATCGTGGTTTCTTCACTGTTGAAGTGTTCCATTTGATTTATGTTTGATGCAATAGAGCGTTGAACACGGATTAGCCTTTGCTCATTTCAGTCTGTTTCCTCGCTATCATTCAGGCAAGAGAATATTCAGTCACTAGGTATTTGGTAATATCTAGGCACGTAATAAGCACTTCAAAGTTTTTTAGTTTTCCAGTGCTGAGTCTGCGCACGAAGCCCATGTGGTTCTGCATTAATGCGTAATGGAATGACTTTATGCTTAACACCTTTCTTTTGCACGTGCAATAAAGGATCTGGTTCTCTTTGATAAAACTTTCTTGGGTTATGAACTCTAGTTTGTTTGATTGTAAGATCGTTTGACCACCACGATTGTTTAGATTTGTTACCACCCTTACAAGGCAAGTGTCGGAGACACAAGTCAGTGTTTGGATACACAGTCTATATCATCAGTGGATTATACATTTAATCGGTTTATTCCCGCTTTGTTACCAATTCAGCTGGTATAGCATTTACTTGAATTTGACCTTTACGTTTAATCAAGTAATTATACTAAATAAACTGTAAAATTTTCATAATAAAGACAGAAGTTATAAAACCAGTCAAGATATCGCTTCTCATTCATTAAAAAATATATTGTTTAGAATTAGTGGACTAGCTCCGACCCACGGTAGGCGCACTAATCTCAATTCAATACAGTGGTGTTCATCCATTACCGATTTCAGTCGATAAGAATAGAAACATGTTCGTAAAATAAAGGTCTGGAGTTGAGGGAGAAAAAAATAGCTTCCACGGCTATGAATAAAGTAGCCAACAACGTAACAGCCCCTACATGCATTATTTTTTAAACTATTCAATTTCACAATCGAACAGTTTTAGTAACTACTGCCCACCACGCAATAAATTACAAGCAAAGGTAGAACTGGTGACTTATAAATAAACCACAACATTTTAGCTAAAAAGGCAGAAGCTCTGTGAATTCCAAAATTATTCAAAAATTAAATGTGCCGATTCTAATATGATTTTTGGAAGAAGTTCTGATGAAAAATGATTTTAGAAGCAGTTCTGGAATATAGCCAACAACTAAACCATTTCTTAACTAATCACGATGAAGTTGGGTATTGTGGATGGAAGTAAAATATTTTTTGGAAGTAATTCTGGTATACAGAAACATGATTCTAGAACGAATTCTTACTTGATACAGAAAGATTTAAGCAATTTCTAAACCGATTAGGATGGAATTGGCTACTGTTGATGAAAAGGGGATTATAAAATGAGTTTTGGAGGAATTTATGGATTATGTCTACCTGGGACAGATCTATTCCATTTATTAACCGATCAAAGCCATTCCTTAATTGAGCATGATGAAATTGACTATTGTGAATAAATTTAGAATCCTAAAATGATTTTAACAATTAATTTTGCAATATGGCTAAATACACCAGAACTAAGCCGTTTTTTACCCGATCATCGTTGGAGTTAGGTATTGTGAATGGAGATGAGATTGATGGAATTTGTTATTAAGGGCGAAAATAGGATCCTAAGTGGTTTCTGGAAGAAGTTCTGTAATATGATCAACTAACTTTCATAATTTCTTGGCCATCAATGTAAAAGCCAGGATGAAGAAAATGTTTTAAGAATATTTCCGTTTTATACCACCTCGGAACAATTATTTTTTTAATGTAATAAAACAAATTTTTACAAAATCAAGAGGTTAGCGTTTTTCCCGCTTTTTTCGGTAATTTTTGGGGGTTGGTACATATAGGTAATCACAAGTTTAGAAAAGTTTTCCTACATGTACATATATTTCATAAAATATTAAATATTTTAAAGTTTTATTTTAAATCAATTTTTTTAGTAGAAATTTGGGATGTTCCCAAATTTCGAACCATTTTTCATAATTGTAAATAGCCCGAGAATGAACGAGCTGTAGCAACGACCTGATTAAATTTATCATGAACATCGATACTAAAATATTTTGCCGTCTGTGGCACGTACAATGTTTTGAAATAACAAAACTATATAATTATTAGTTGGCATTTCCAAATTTCCCATCACCAACAAAATTTGGCTAAACTCCTTATTAACTTCATTGGCGAATGAAGCTGACCTCGTTCTGGTGATCTAAGAGGATTAAAAGACAAAACTAACTTATAGAGATTAACAAAAATAATTGAATTACTTATAGAAGATTAACAAAACCCCACAATTGTTTTCCTTTCATCTGATATGAAAAACATCAATAAACCAATTTCTGTCAAAAACATTTGCATCTTTGCCATCGATATTGTCAATTTTACCTTGATCATTCTCATCATTTTTATCCTCGATCTGAATTGATACTTTAACAGCGTGAAAGATACTCGTACGCTGAAACGAGGATCATTAACTAGTAAAATTTTCAAGAGGAAGCTTTTAATGTTAAGAGAAGCTCTTTAAGTGAAGTGGTCTTTTTGAGAAATGTTTGCCATTGTTAACCGCTACTTGTTCAGTTATATTACATCAATCATTCGACCGACCATGTCTTAATTCAGTTCTCTCAAAATCTGGATGCGAAGTTTATGCATATACCCCCCTTTGTATAAAAAAAAATTGTTTTAGTATATACGAATACGCAAGTGGAGTGGTAATCGCCAGGAGATTCATAAAACGGTTTGCCCTTTTTGTAAACTAAAATTACATTTAAGGTATCTTAAGTATCATTAATTGATCATCAAATAGATACATGCACCGAAAAATTGTGATTTATGAAAATAGTAATAACAATCTTTGACGAAGGACCGATGGGAGGAACATCTTGTTTACCAGCGACCGTTAAAGTACTTAATTATATCCCCTCGTTTTAATGGATGCCTCTATAAAATAAATAATTTCATTTTATTTGCTAGCCTGGCTATCTAATGCACCGGACATTGAGTGATCCAAATAAGCGACAATGGTGCGCTTTCCAAGGAAGTAGATAAAGTAACATCATTTTCGCAGACGTCCACACTAAATAATTTCCCGAACGAGTAGCTTGTGATTATCGAATCCAAAATCGTACAAGTAATTATGGGTTTGTCATTTAGTTACAGATTCGATGATGCCCCCAATATTACTGTATACCAGAGCTATCTAAGTCCAGCAGTGACCTATGCAGTGCACTATCAGTGACCGTTGCACTTCTCCTGATTCATAGAGATCAAAGGGTGCGTCATTCAGACATCCAAAGCATTTCGAGTGCACGATGAGTTTCTTAATAAATGCAAGGCTTTAATCTCGGAAACGGTGCAAGATACGAGAAAATTACTTATAATGAAAATTGTTCAGTATCCGTGTTTAGTGGAGTACAGTTTCAGAGATATGAGCAAAAATTCAACTGCATTACAGCAAAACAATTCTCTAAATTCTAACACTGTTTCGTTATAACGAGAAATAAAATAAATCAAATCAATTCTTCTTTGGCTTAGCTGTACCTAAATTAAAAATTAGCTTAGAAAGTCAGGCCGCACAACACAAAAGAGGCAAATGAAATAACGGGTCTGAATACCGAGATGTGCTTGCTTTTCAGAGTTTATTTTTAATATGTTTACTAGGTAATCTTCTGATTCACCCGAACCCCAAGATACGTTGCCTCCAAGGAAGGAGGGGTGGGAGTAAATTTATTTAATTTCCTGGGAGTAAAATTTACTAACCTTCGTATCGTAAATAGGACCATTTCAGCTTGGGTATACCCTAAGTAGCGATTTGCTAACAAGACATATTATCCGGACGTCACAGTAGTGTTCATGTTTTTATGGAAACCAGTTTTTTCAATTGTTTTCTCAGTATAACCATTGCACTCGTCCAAGAAGCCGTCCCAGTTGTTTTAAGTTTAGTAAGAGCTACTTTAAGTTTAAAAGTCTCCACCCTTTTTAATGCATATTGCTGAATATCCAAGTGTCTTGTATAAATTAGCTCCAAAAAGCATACAGTTTGTATTGTAAGGGGGGGGGGCAGTGCTGGGGTTCCTGAATTCCTCATTTTCTAGATTATCTGAAATTAAACCAAAGAAAATTTAGAACGGTCAGAGAAGATTACCTTATGTAGGAACCTCCGGTATAAAAATTTCTCACATACACCCTATTTGTATGACTTCTTGTTTTGAAAATATCGGGAAAGTTAGCAAGTTTAGTATATTCGGAAATTTAGTACGAATAGGTGATTATTGCGATCTGATATACTCTAGTAAGAGGATGAATTTCAGAGTCGCTTCTAAGCAGAAGTTACTCTTTTTAAACTGTTAGACAAGACGGTGCCTGAGTTCTGTAACTTGATCTCCTTGATTTTATTAAAATTCATTTTATGAGTTTAGGGCTGTTAATTTTTCTGTATAAATTAAATGCATATGGCGTTACAATCAAGATTATATGGTGCAGTGCAGATTAACTTGAACCCTGTACACCCTGTAAAAAGTATTCGTTCAGCTTTCTCTTTTTGCTAGCATAATTCATCTGTATGTTCTTACTAGACCCGCTTTTAATTTTCCTTTAATCTTCGATGGTTTTAAGTTTGAACCCGGAAGAGTTTTGTTAGTTCACAGAATTGGATTGCAGTTTAGAACCCTCCCACATGCAAAGAATGTACAGTCCGTTTAACTTATTTACGAGTACTGTCGATCGCGCATTTCATACTTATAGCGTATTTTTGGCAGCTTCAGTGATATACCGTACCAATGTCGCTAGAAATTAGTTCGAAAAGCGATGGCTGGAGTCTTTCATTTTCAGTCGTTGACAAGTACCTGATACTCGTAATTATCAATTGAACAACCTCATTGTAAATTATTTTTGGAATCTTCTTTTGCGTCTATGCCTAGCTTAGAGCCAACATATTTGACAATAACAGGATCATTTCAAAAAGCATGTACATATAGCGGATGTCGTGCAACCAGCTCATTGGTTGCTCCTCTCTTACGTTTAAACTAGCATTTTTCGAAATTTGGAGAATTTAATTTGCCGAGCGTCAAGTGTACCTACGAGTATATCCAGGAAAATTGTGTTATCGTCCTTGAAAATGATATGCCATAAAACTCTCTCTCTCTCGCTCTATTCTCGGTGGTCCGCCCACACTCCCTCCAATTTCGACATCATATTATTCAAACATCTTGTTCAACGTTAGCGCGGTAGCGTAATCTAGTTCTTCACCTACAACGTACTCTGACAGATCTTTCACCGTGGCCCAGCCATCTAAATCGGTTGGATTTAATGAATCCCATATTATCACAGTCTCCAAGGAGTTGCTTTATTTCGTGATTCCGTATGACTATGTGGTTCCGTGGAAGTTGTACCAAATTAATGTTACGTGTTACATTACGAAACAAATGAACTGCTTGAGATTTTGGATGCTCAACTATAGTCAGAATCAACGTTTCATAGTGAGACATTTAATAGTCAACAGAAATCAGGAGGGTAGCTTTTCATAGTGAATGAAGCTGGCAGCGGCCAACTTAACAAATGGTTTAACGGACGTGGTTTATGTAACGGAGAACGACCATAAACTTGAGGCAAGTGATAAGGATAGAGGTGCTGAGGGAACGGAGAAAATCGAGCTCGTATTCCACGACACGGCTCATATTGATACGTATTACTTAAAGAAAAATTAACATGTGGATAATTGTGGATAATATATGGAAAATTATGGTGACAATATTTTTGGTATTTTCGGAAATATTCGTTGTGGTAAGTGTTCAGAAAGTATTAGGAAATTATTAAGAGCTTATTTCCGATTTATTCGGGAATATTGTAGAAGTAAATTACAGGACTTGTTGTTTTAACCGTCATATTAATAACTGTATGCATAACTGTATTCATAATCCAGTAATACGAACCAGGTTTGACAGGACAAAGTAAAATTATTGTACATTTTTGGCAATATGTCTCTATTTTTGAATAGGAGCTAAGCCCAGAAAAATAATTTATGATTCATTCAAATCCGGTACTCGTTGATGAATAGTAATATTGCATTATGTATGTACACCATTACCAACCATTTTGATGATTCTGGTAAGTACACCATTACCAACCATTTTGTAGATGGTGTTTAACATTCCTCAAGTAGCTCTTTCAGATCCCAGATCACCACGACGATATCATATAAAGGTGATCTGCAACAGGATTTCATCCATGTTTTAGTAATTCTGCGAGAATTCCTGGGTGCTTTCCCATTTTTCAATCTACTGACAGCTGCGTCTACTTCCTCTACTGTTGGATATTAGAAAAATACCTTCTTATCTGGTAAAGCTACAGCTCGAAAAAGAGTCACTTCAACAGGCCGATTTAGTTTAATTGCTGTAGATCTTGATCGAAGTCCTTAGTAAGATTTCTGGCAAAGATTGACAATCGTCATACTGAATCTTTCAGCGCGTAGTCTAACGATTGGTATGGATACCACTCCCATACCATCTAAGCTCTTGTATTGGAAGCCCGTCTATTGTGTAAATATCCGCCTGGTTTGAAAGGTTCTAAAGGTCTCCAGGCTTTACAAGACATAGCACGTTCCATGTTTCAAGTTTTATGGCGTTGGCCGTGTACATTTCCCGAGGTGGTTGTTGATAAATTCGATAAATTATTTCAAAGCCTCTATATAGGGTTCATAACTTGATGGTATCTGTGAGAGCAGAAAGCTAGCCCACCGCTCAATCCACTTTACGCGTGTGTGGATCACGTACTAGAGATAGATTTTAAAGCACTCAATCTTACAAGCCCAACATCCGCTTCAGGCGCCCCTAACCTAGAGAACAGACGCTTGTGGCATTGGCTTGTGGCGCTACGCTATTTCATGTATAGTGTCTTTGACTATAGGCAACAATTTTTCTGCATCGCCTCAACTACGAGTACATCCCCTGTTTCATTTATTCTGCTCGGCATGGAACTAACCAATCCTTGCTTCCATGCCTGTATAACTGCTTTGTGCAACTCAACTGAGTTGTTGTATACTCCTTCCCATTGTCATAGATTTTTTGTGCCACATTGCCCCATAAATTCGCTATATTCTCTAATTCTCTCTCTTCTGTTGCTCTCAAAATCAATCAATCGTTTCCTTCGATTTGTGAATGGAATCATTTCACCAATTTGGAGTTGGTTGATTTCCATCAAAATCTATTAAAATTTCATCTAACAGTCCTATTTAATCTTTGGAATTCATTCGAGTTGAAATTGTATACATAGGGATTTACCCAAAATGAGGAAAACTGCCCAAATCATTAAGGAGCCGCCTCCAAAGTTTCGGCTTATTGATACTTTCTTATCCGATCTTGAATCCATCAGGTCCGTCTAACTAAAACTTTTTCTTCACCGAGAAGATAACATTTTTCCAAATTGGTCCCATGGACATGCATTTTTGCCACAGTTTAATCTATCGGTTTTATGTGGTGCCGTTAGAACTGGTTTTATTAACCTTTTGACCCATTTAGCACGGTTGCTTTGATGCAAAATTTGTTGTATGCGGCGAGTACCAACTGGCAGATCAAATTCCGAAATATTTTTTCTGGCCGTTTAAAGCTTCTAATTATTTTTATTTTCTCGATTTTTTCCCATAATTCTCATTTACATTCATAAAATTATTGATAACCGCTCATGATCTGATGTCGATTGGAAAGCTTGCAATCCTTGTAGGATCGATTTTTTTTTATTTCTTCGGTTGTTAGTGTTTTTCCTTTGCCTGTCATAAAGCCAAATGCCCATCACTGAGATTAATTTACGTAGTTTGATTAGCAGAAAAAAACGCCGGATACGTTAGCACGGCCGACTGAATTCAAAATAATTTGATCCAGAGTACATAATTTTCATTTACTATTTCTAAACGGAATTGTCGACATGTTGGTGTCGGAATTAGCGTAGGCAATTCATTTGGCGTATAAAATGTCGACAATGCGTAGAGTATGTATAATATTTGTAGACAATGTAGATTATCACTATTTTGTTATTTTAACTTCGGTCGGTCAAGGTCAAGTTATTTAAATCGTGATAAAAATGAAAAAAAAATTCCCGTGGTCCAAAACCAATTTTCTCGACATTCGAAGGTCCCTTATCAAAAGATTCCAAAAAAAGTTTGTCCTTTATCTGGATGGATGGATGAACGGATGACTGTACGGATGAGATCTCAAGAATAGCTTATGTTCACCAATCTTCTTTTATTTTTAATTCGGTGCATTGAAAAGTTTTCGGATCTCTACCTCAAGTGGGTCGGTTACCTGATATAGGAAATGTCCCAATACCACGACATTCCTTTACATTTTTCCTATATTCGTGTGGTATATCTTTTGGAAAATCTTTCCGTTTATGATAAAATATATACTTGTATATATCGTTGAAAAGGCCTTGAAGATTGCCTTAAATTTTCCAGAAAATCCTAGTACTAAAAACTTTAATTATTCCAAATCATGTTTTAACGCTGGTAGCTAATTATTAAATTATCATATATATACATTTCGTATATCATTGAAACAGTCTTAAAATGTGCTGTACAATTTTCAAAAGCACCTTACTATGTAAACTACAGTTGGAGCGCTGGAAGCGTCTCATTCCAATATAATTTGTCTCATTCCCATATAATCATGTAGCATATCATTTGAAATGCCTTTGTGTTAGCCATCTAGTTGATAAATATACCACTTTGGCGCTGGAGCGAATACATAATTGATTTATTATATATAAATGTGACATGTCAATGAAAAGGTCTTAAATAATGTCACAAATCATCTGGAAAATATTAATACTCCAAAACACCATTGTGGCGCTGATTACAAATAATTTTTTTCTCGTTCTGATATGATCATGTGGCATATCGTTTTTAAATTTTGGAGGAAGGAAAATTTTTTTATCAGCAATTTATTTCTCAAATTTAGAGTTTTGGCGCTGGTAGCAAATTGTTTCTGTGGTTATGCATATATACGTATGTCATATGATTGAAAAGTTTTGAAGAATGTTCCAAAATAAATTGAAGCACGCTTGTACTCAAAATTGGTATTGTGGCACTGGTTAAAAGGTTGTAACACTAAAAGTTTACCGTCTTACGACCGTATACCCTAACGCTAAAGAAATTTGTCTCCATTTCATGCACTAACCCCATGTGCGGCTTTGATTCCCGCAGCTCAGTCTTGTAGGGGATGTGGTCGTGGGTTTTTGGGGTTAGACGAAATGCGGGACCTAGATTACCGCACAATAACAAAAGAGAAAGAGAAAGATGGCCTAATATTTACCATCTAAAGGTTGAAAAAAAAATGAAAAGTGGGGTCCTCAGACCCAAAATTGGCGGGTCCTACATATTTCAAGCGGATGTTTTACCCACGGTTGTTAATTCTGGTTTCTTAGGGTAACATAATTACCCTAAGAAATACGCACCAAAAAAAAATATTAATAGAGAAGCTTAACGATTAGTGGTTTAATGGCGTGGAGGAGGTCCTCAGCAGAAAGAGGGTGTCCCGCCTATGGGCAGGGTTACTTTCGATGCCCTCGCTTCTAGCAAGACTCAGCTTTGCTAGAAGCAACTAAGGGACCTCGCCACGATTAGAATGGTTAGTATCTCTACTGCACTAAAATCATACTTACCAAAAAAAAGAAAATTTAGTCTGCAAAGCACTAGACTAAAAACTCGCACTTTTAACTTACCTCCCGGATCAGTCTTTCAATGTATGTATTTCACTAACGTTTATTTTAAATTTTTAAATTAATGAACAAAAATTTTCTTTGGTGTCAAAAAATAAATCAAACTTGCAACACTCCCACAAAACGAATTTTTTGGATATTTCACATTTATTGGCACTTGATTTGATTTATTCCCCGATTACATCAATTTATTTATGTAACTTAATGAACACTGTATAGTATCACGAGATAATAAACACATCCAATTTTCTTAATTAAATTTATTTCAGATTAATTTATACTTTTTTTTAAAATTATTATTGTATTTCACTAAATTTTACACATGTTAACAAACGCATTTTATTTTAGATATCAGGAAATTACCCAAAAAGAAACTGAACTTTCTACCTCTTCTAAACACAGCTGCACGGCTGACTGTCTAGCACGCAACTCTCCCTTCTTTCTTTCCGTTGTACATTTTATACCAAAAATTGAAAACAAATTATTGTACATTCATCAAAATGTACGAACGCAAAAACGTACAACAACGTGACATTGATTTTCGCTTACTCAATGCACGCGCAAAAATTTATTTACATCAACAAAAAATCAATCGATCGAAAGGTGCAATTGTAGGTATTTTCAATAGCAAAGTTTTTTTTTTTTTCAAGCCATTTACCTCAAGACATATCGATGCAAAAATAAATTGATAATGTTGCATTATATATTATTATGGTTTACGTTTATTCACCTACTGCATGGATATATACAGTAATCTGAGTAACATAAGCAACCAATAACAATGCGAAATACGGCATGGTAATTTCTTTTGGTAGAATTTGAGGTATCACCTCGAAGGTTATGCCGTATGTTAAAATTTGATGTTTGGGTTGATAACGGAACTGAATAAAATTCCGTTACAGCGTGGGGAAAACCCAAACCCTGAGATGAAAAGGGATCTCATGCCCTAATGAAAGGAGGACAGGAGTAGAAATTCAGTTTCCTTACATCCCACGTGGGGAACTCCCACACCCTGAGCTAGTCTCAGTGCCGGGCTGTCTAAATTAAACACCTAACCTATATCTAAATATCTAAATTATAACTATGGGCTACTAATTATTACTACCAATAAGCATTAAATGTCTAACCCTACGTCCTATCCTTGTTATCAGATCAGGTTTCCCTGCGCCCCCTCAGCCTGGTTTCCGCCTTCCCGTGGTGTTGGCCGTTGCCTTATTGGTCCCCGTTGTCTCCACGGTCTATTCCAGAGTTTGCATCCCAAGAGTAACAGAATTAAGGTTAGTACCAAAGCTGCCCCAGTGCCCGTATAGTTCCCAATGTGATGCCAATTGACTTGGGACCACGGTTCCTCTCTTTTTAGTTCTTGGATGGTTTGCTGTAGTTCGGACACCTCGACCTCTAACGCATTGGCGGGGAATGTTAATGTACGCCTCTCTGTTTTCTGCGTGAGGTTGAATCTTGGAACAACATCAGCACGGATTACTGTTTTGTAAGTAGTCGTGGCCTTAATGACCACCGAGGCCCCCCTCAAACTACAGCCAGGGTCTAGTGATAGAATTCCGCTCCCGTTCATAGCCACTGCCTGAGATTGTTGCTGGCATTCCAGATCAAAGACTACTTCGCGGGGTAGTACCATGATCCACCGGTTATCCTTTAATGGGTGAATGTAAATCGAAGGTAGTGCTGTTCGTATGGGGCATCGGCTCGGTTGCTCATTGGCATGTGAGAGCAACGCCATTTCACAATGCTCATCTTGACTTTCAATCTTGTACGTTGGTCCTCCTGCTTTGCAAATTACCGTTCCTTCTTCCCAGCGTCTACACTCGCCCAACCTTTTTGCAGAGATTGGTTGGTACCACACTCTAGAGCGGCTAACCAAAACATACTGGTATTGTGGCTCGAGGTAAGCATACCCCCTTTGGTATCTTGTTGGAACCGGGATGGGGTGAAATATCTGGTACTCTTCCCCCTGGATAAGAGGTACCTGAACTTCGAAAATAATCTGATCCTCGATGATTGCTGCCTTGGTCTCCAGTAACCGATATACATTGATCCAGTGTGCTCTTGAACTAGGAACTTGCAGGTTCGTGGGGATCTGCTTACTTATTTCCCATAGTTGTTTTGCAAACTGCGAAGGAGGTAACAATCGCACACTTGCTCTCCCATGATGTACATCCGAGAGTATATCTATCAGGTCTCCTTGGACATCCTTATACATCCAAATGGCCGCAGATAGCTGGAATAACACGTCCATATACTCTTCATGCACCATCACAGACTCGATTTCCTCCTGGATTACCCGATAATGCTTTTCCATTTCCTCATGCTCCTTACGGATAATGTTTCCGGTCAAATCTAATACATGCATTTGCTGTTGGAGCATGGTTTGTGTTTTTAGTACACCGGTGTTCAGGTGTTTGATTTGCTCCTGATACCTCTGAGCATCTCGTTGGCCCAACACTCCGATTATGTCCCCTGCTAAATCTCCGAGGAAATCCAAAGGAGCCCTCTTTTCCCGTCCGTGTTGTGCTTGGAGAAGCCTATTACTGTCCTCGATTTGGTCCATCAAGTAAGCTATCGGACTTAACAACGCCTCGCAATGTCTAACGTACCTGGTCGCATTGGCGTTTTCTGCACATGTCGCTCGGAGATGTTCTTGCGTTAGTCTCATGTGCTCCCACTCCCTCCAGTAGCTCGATAAGTTATAGTACCCCACTATGGTCCAAATGTTGGTGGATAGTTTGGCCCTACCTTCCTCCGCAAAGTATATACCTGGCTCAGTCTGAAACTCTTGGAACTGCAAACCCTGATTACTCAAACTCGCTGCTGCCACCAGTATCGTCGTTAGCATCAAACACCAGTTGAAGAAACCCATTTCTAGAAATGAGACAACAAGCATAAGACCGTTGTGCTGATGAATGGCGCTAACCCAATCCCACTTTGCTGAACCATGTGCATGGAATGTGATTGGGTCAACCTCATCCTTTCCTTAACCTTACTGACTTAAGTACTATTTGGCTTAACCTATGCTGACATGCTTTCTCGCGCGCGGCATGCCAGCCTTCAACTCACTACTACACTGACTATGTGACTACCGTGCCCACCGGTTCATATTCAGTCTAATGGTGAGGTAGTAACGAATTTGGATTTACCCCGACAATCGGCTCTCTGAGGCTGGAGGTACGTTTCTGCGGCCTCCTCCTTGAACTTTGCCTGAAGCATCCCCCTAAGCTCGTCTGATATGGCTTGCTTAGCTGCATCACCCATACCTCTCACCTCGAACTCCACAAGAAGCTCGTCTTGATCTAGGTAATCTAGATTCATTATATTATTGTTGTTGATTAAAAAAAAAAAAATAATAATAAAAAAAATTTTCTTAACCTCAAATAAAAAAACTAACTAAAAAAAACGTATTCAAAAACAAAACAACCATGGGTAATATCCCCCTTCAATAAATAGATTCCGCCAACTTGGATAAAAACAAGGATAAAGGCATTGAAATTGAAATTTTGATGAAATTATTCCCTTGTTCCCAATGATGCAGCGGTAGTCTTAACCTGACATACAAGGTGATCCTCGCTGCTATGGTGAACTTGGAAACAGATGACATTTATGATACCCAATAGACCATGGCAAGTTTGTTGTCCCCTTTTCTGCAGCTGGCAGTCTTACCCTGAACTCAGCAGAGGAGCTCACCTACATGGGTGACAAAAACGTTACCATGTAAGTCAACTGATGTTGATGAGACCTTTGCAGGCCTCTAACAACAGCTGCTATTGCTGTCTATTGGGGATGATAACACGCCGGTTATCACCAAGGATTTCAACAGTGTGTGGTATAATAGTGTTTAGCTTATGTCCGAAACCTCATCAATATCCGTTCACTGATAGAAAACCGGATTGGACAGCTAAACACATTATACCCTGAACGCGCCTACAACTAGCAATGGGAGGACTGGCAACCCCATCCCGGAGGATGATAAATTTTTAAATGAAACGACAAAGTGGAATTTGCGCAATAACCTAACTATACACTGCTTGTTGGAAATCCATATTTTGAATAATAAAATTTGCCACAACTCGTAATAATTTCTTATAACCATTGTGGAATCAAACCGTAGGAAAATTTAGTGACAGTCGTGCAACTTACTTTAGGATGCGGAAAAGTAGTTTTAGTATCTGAGAAATGTGCAGCTCTTAATACCCCCGGTCTTATCACTCGGCAAGGAAAGAGATGATGCACATTGTTTCAAGGAAAAACCCTTTTCACCCTTACTAACATCCGTTGCACCACTGGTTGTTGTACACGGTACAGAAAACCGTACAACTGGATTATTGTTTGAGTTCGGTTATCAACGCATGCTCCAGCCTTCCCACCACATTAGATGAATTCTTAAACTCCTATAACTACCACGAATGTTGGTTTATCCCCCGGAGTGCGGGTTGGGACATGCCACGGATAAACCATCCATTCGGGGATCTAGCATAGAAACTCAACTATCATCAATCTCTGTCGGTACGCGTATGACCCACCACGTATTAGGTCAGGCTTGCCGCTGCCATACTCGTATCGATAGAAATTTACATCTAACAATGATAAAAACCAAGCACACTGTTTTTTAAACCGATTTCAATTTTACTTAGAAGTATTTAACAATTTTTGAACATTATCCAAAAAGTAATGTCGAATATTAATTTAGACGAGAGTGTGAGGGGATCCTCAATTGAATTTCTTAGACTTATTGTGGTATTTGTTACCAGAATTTTTGGGCCGAATTATGGCCCCCTTTGGGCGCCACTGTATCACTAAAAGTTTACCGTCTTACGACCGTATACCCTAACGCTAAAGAAATTTGTCTCCATTTCATGCACTAACCCCATGTGCGGCTTTGATGCCCGGCTAGCTCAGTCGGTAGAGCATGAGACTCTTAATCTCAGGGTCGTGGGTTCGGGCCCCACGTTGGGCGCCACTGTAACACTAAAAGTTTACCGTCTTACGACCGTATACCCTAACGCTAAAGAAATTTGTCTCCATTTCATGCACTAACCCCATGTGCGGCTTTGATTCCCGCAGCTCAGTCTTGTAGGGGATGTGGTCGTGGGTTTTTGGGGTTAGACGAAATGCGGGACCTAGATTACCGCACAATAACAAAAGAGAAAGAGAAAGATGGCCTAATATTTACCATCTAAAGGTTGAAAAAAAAATGAAAAGTGGGGTCCTCAGACCCAAAATTGGCGGGTCCTACATATTTCAAGCGGATGTTTTACCCACGGTTGTTAATTCTGGTTTCTTAGGGTAACATAATTACCCTAAGAAATACGCACCAAAAAAAAATATTAATAGAGAAGCTTAACGATTAGTGGTTTAATGGCGTGGAGGAGGTCCTCAGCAGAAAGAGGGTGTCCCGCCTATGGGCAGGGTTACTTTCGATGCCCTCGCTTCTAGCAAGACTCAGCTTTGCTAGAAGCAACTAAGGGACCTCGCCACGATTAGAATGGTTAGTATCTCTACTGCACTAAAATCATACTTACCAAAAAAAAGAAAATTTAGTCTGCAAAGCACTAGACTAAAAACTCGCACTTTTAACTTACCTCCCGGATCAGTCTTTCAATGTATGTATTTCACTAACGTTTATTTTAAATTTTTAAATTAATGAACAAAAATTTTCTTTGGTGTCAAAAAATAAATCAAACTTGCAACACTCCCACAAAACGAATTTTTTGGATATTTCACATTTATTGGCACTTGATTTGATTTATTCCCCGATTACATCAATTTATTTATGTAACTTAATGAACACTGTATAGTATCACGAGATAATAAACACATCCAATTTTCTTAATTAAATTTATTTCAGATTAATTTATACTTTTTTTTAAAATTATTATTGTATTTCACTAAATTTTACACATGTTAACAAACGCATTTTATTTTAGATATCAGGAAATTACCCAAAAAGAAACTGAACTTTCTACCTCTTCTAAACACAGCTGCACGGCTGACTGTCTAGCACGCAACTCTCCCTTCTTTCTTTCCGTTGTACATTTTATACCAAAAATTGAAAACAAATTATTGTACATTCATCAAAATGTACGAACGCAAAAACGTACAACAACGTGACATTGATTTTCGCTTACTCAATGCACGCGCAAAAATTTATTTACATCAACAAAAAATCAATCGATCGAAAGGTGCAATTGTAGGTATTTTCAATAGCAAAGTTTTTTTTTTTTTCAAGCCATTTACCTCAAGACATATCGATGCAAAAATAAATTGATAATGTTGCATTATATATTATTATGGTTTACGTTTATTCACCTACTGCATGGATATATACAGTAATCTGAGTAACATAAGCAACCAATAACAATGCGAAATACGGCATGGTAATTTCTTTTGGTAGAATTTGAGGTATCACCTCGAAGGTTATGCCGTATGTTAAAATTTGATGTTTGGGTTGATAACGGAACTGAATAAAATTCCGTTACAAGGTTTTGGAAAAGTAACAAATTTATTATCTGCACTTTAGTTCACAAATTTACCGCGTTGGCGGTGGCGACAAGTTAATACTTTGGTATAGAATAAATAATAATACAATATCATGAACAAAACCAATGAAGAATCTGAAAATTTTTCTTAAGTCATTTTGTGAAGAATTTTATAGTGGGAATTTTCGTTTTTCTTTTTATGTCAATTTTAATACAAAACATGTATCGATTCCAGTCCCCTTTCGTAAATTAAAAATTTGTTCGTTTACGAATCTGTAGAACAAATGCTTGGAATAATATAAGTTCTCGCGTATTTGCTGAATATAATTCAAAAATTGTTTTTCGCATATCACTCGGATCCTACGGCATCAGTAGCTCGTGTGATTTGCATATCGGTAAATAAGTATACACCGGTAGTTTGCTTAACTTCCATCCCGGGTGTTTAACCCCTGGTTTAATATAGATATCACACGCAGTTGTCGATGTAATCCACTACGAATCGCTAGTCAAGATACACAGAAAATCGGAAAACACTCAAAATATTTAGTCAGGATCGAGTTCATTAATATTATTTTAACGAGACCAAATAAAATGTTTACGTATCGGCTCCATCTATAATCATATCGTCTTTATTAGCTAAGTTTAACATCCATTTCTTAATCAAAAGTGTGGCATACACATATGACGGCCACACGAATTGGTTGTGTGTACAGTCAAATATTTTGCACGTTGGATTTACAAGCTTCATAAAAATATTGGGCTATTCGAGCGGTTTTACCGAAATTAAATTTGTACTGTGTGATAGCCGTTATTATCCACTCAAGAATTTGTGCTTTGTATATTTTATTGCTTTGTGATGATTTTGTTCATTGAAGTACCATGACTCAAAGCAGCTTATTTTGACAGCTCTGTATTTGGTTTAAAAGCATAACGTGTATATAGTCCTACATTTTAACATAGGTTTTTAGCTTTTTTGGAACATTTCTAAAATTGTACTCTCAATTATATCTATATAATATTTCTATGCTACAACACAATAATTGTTGACACTGTCTACATTATCTACATTGTCGAAATTATTTTTATAATTATCTACATACATGTGTAGAGAACACATGTACAATAGAATATTAATTACTACGCAGTGTAGAGAATACAGCACAAGCAGTGTGTGTGTGGTAAATAAATCCAAATTAGTGTCAAATTGTATACAAGGGCCCAGATTTCTCTGCAAGGAAAGAAGGATAATCCGGCACAAACAATCAAGAAAAAAACTCCAATATTTACAATTTACATCCTTACAAGATGCGATTTTTTGTAATAAATTCAATTCTATCGTTATAGTGTAGTGCATTTTAAGGCGGCAGGCGGAGCTGATCTCTTAATCTTATATTATGTGCTTTGTTGACATATTTTCTTGTATAATTTTTTATTCGTTTTTTTTGTGTGTATAATTTACTCACAAAAAATGTTTCAAAAAATATAAAACTAATCCAATTAGAGAGCAAGAGAGCACACATAACTTTTCATCAGTTGAATTAAAACTAAAATAAAAACTAAAAAAAACTTTTATGTCTTTTTTGGTGGTTTGAATTTTTTCTTTTTTTTTTCATTTTCTTATTATTGTTACGTACTGTACTTCAGTTGGCGCGCAGACCTCAACGGGTTAACTTAAAATCTGAATAGATGAATAGTAATGCAGTAACAAAACGGTGGATTTTGAATTTCCTAATTTTTACGGGATTGCTAATTAAAAATATATGTGTAGTGCTGTGAAAATACTGTTTGTAAAAATGTGGCACATTTAGTAATATGGTGTATTGTGAATGTTAAAATAGAGATAAAATAGTGGAAATTTAAAAAGTCAGTTATTCTAAAAAGATAAATTACAAAATGCATGTTGTGAATTTTGTGTGGGTCTGTGAAATTTTTTAAATGGAAGTGAAAAAATCCTTTACGTGGAATTGAGTTTTAAAAATATTGGAGTACAGTTGTGGTAAGCCGTCGATATAATATATGAAATTGCGTTAACTGGCAGATGGGTTTAAAATGGTTGGCCTTAAAAATTCGATGAATTCGATGAATTCATAGTTATTGCCGTGGCCATCGAATTTTTAAGGAAAACGGTATTTAAATTATGTTATTTTATAAGAGTATGCGCGCGACTATGGGTTCTAAAATATTCGAGTTGAATATGCTTTGTTATGTTGCAGATGGATATTTATGAAATTATTTAAATTATATATTTTCATGTTGATAAATCTTATTGTTCACAAACCCCTTTTTTCGTTCATTTTTTCATTTTTTTATAAATTGAAAAAATTATGAAAAATTTAAATAAAATTGAACGTGATATTATATCTGTGCTCGTATACATATATGCATAAACTAGGGTCTTGATGAGAACTTGATTTGTGTACAGTTTACTATCAGCAAACTATATAATTAACAAATTTACGGAACTAAACGTATTCTGTAGCAGTCACACTTTGTGTACAGTTTGCTAAATTTCCTCTTGCGGCTTATATTTTTTGCACCACAAGTATATTTGCGAATATGCTGTTCGAATATGCTGTTTTGTTAGCATTTTGATTTCGTTTGGTGCAAACTGAATATAAAGGGTGTTTCGTTTCGAGACATAGAACTTTGAATTTTAATAAGAAGCCGTCGCGGCTGGCGCGTACATGGCGTAATCTGGAGGCCCAATTTTTGATCACTCCTTGCAGCATTTCGCAGCGTAGGCAAGCGACTTCACTTATCGCAAAAGAAAATAGTTCAGCGATGTTAAATCACACGAACGCGGTGGCCAGTTGACAGGCTCATTTCTCGATATTAATCGTTCATCAAATGTTTCCTTCAGTAAATTAAATGTTTCCCGTTTTGTTGGAACCACCTGTCTCTGATGTCAATACCATCCAATTAAGGCACACAAAAATTAGCAATCATGTTTCTATACCGCCTTCTATAAACATTAATTTTTTGTGGATGTAATGATTTGTGAACAGAGGCTATTGGATTATCTTCACTCCAAACGCGACAATTCTGCTTGTTGACATAGTCATTTAATCAAAAATTAGCTTCATCATTGAAGAAAATTTTGTAAGGAACGTTTGCTTGGCTTGCTCGAGTTGCATTTTGTTAGTGTTGTGCCTCTGCGCGTATTTCGCAATTGTCGACATGTCAGTGTCGAAAATAGTGTAAACAATTGATTTCAGGTAGAGTATGTAGACAATTTGTAGATAATATAGAATATTATTGCTGTTGTTTTCCCCATTGCGTTCTTCCAGTACAAGGTTAGACTCTTCTAGATTTCCAGTCCAAAATGGGATTTTCCCAATTTTAAATTCATTTTTACAAAATTAGTGGTTGAGATTAGTACGATTAGTGGTTGAGATTAGTAGTTACGTTTTACAAAATTAGTGGTTGAGAAATTACAATTTTTGCCTCAGATGCCACTATGCGGTCATTTCTTTGTTTTTTTGAAATATTTAAAGTGTCACCTGATACCTGTCAACTGCCCTCGTTAATTGGAATAAATAAAATTTAGTAGAAAATTGTCAACTTGATCATAAAATTAATCTGTCGGCTTTGTTCTGTTTTTTTCTTATTCGTCCAATTCTCCCAATGTTTCGTAATTTACTTCCGATGCAAGCACCTGTACGTAGTACCATACAAAATTTTCTACACTATGAACTATAGTTTGATTACGTCCATTGATTGTGCACCTTCAAGCTGAAATGATCACCGTTGCGGCTATCGCGACAATTTTTTCAAAACATTTGTACATTTTAATATCCAGGATCAATGATGACATTAACATCAGTACATTGAAGCCTAGACTGGTCAGACTGTTGGACCAACCTTTGGGTAACGGGTATTGGGACAAGCATGAGTGATCCTACTCCCGTTATTATATTCAAATTATTTAGTTTTAAAAATACAAGATCAATAATATAAATCAACTTATAGTTAGTATCTCGCGTAATTTGCACTACATACGGAAAATTAACGTACATAGCTCTCGTAACTTTGATCCTAAAGGTAACACACGGCCCTGTAACATTTGCTGAAACACTATTTGTATGTACATGTTTGTATATTTTGCATCAAAAGCTTGTGACTATTAAAAATATAAATTTCAGTTCTAGTCTGAATCGAGTGACTTTTTTAACGAAACCAAATAAAATGTTGGTTATGTCCTTACATGGGTTTCATCGATAATTCAATATGCCATTTGCCATTTACATATTCGAAACGAATACTATCTCCATCCAGCACGGGCAGATATAGCGAGAAAACGTGGAGGTTATGTACAACCGATTAGGTTTTGTCCAATGTAAATTCAGCTTTACACTTCATCCGCACAAATTCCCAAAATATAGTATTGCGTGACGGTTGTGTACACAAGGTGTGATTTTTAAATATCGGCGACATCATTTTGTTCTGGCCAAGTCAATTGAGATTTACATTTGACTTAGCGATTCGCGATTCCCAATTTTTTCACTTAATTTAGATTATCTGAAATTAATTTTCGCTGTTAGATAGAATTAGAAGATTTTACGGTTTATTATGGAGTTTAGGTGTTGTCCATTGTAGTACATTAATAGTTCAACAGCTCTGTGTCGGTTTCTAAACTTAATTATTTAAAGGTCTTCTTGTTACAGCAAGTGTTAGTCATTTTTAGATTTTTTCGAAATTCTCCTAAAACAGCTAAAGCATACCAGAAAAGATTATTTTTCCGATTATTCCGTTTTCCGAGCATAATTAGTAACACATTTTCTTATAAAAATGGTCCCACTAACAAAGAAATCATAAAATTTGCTAAGTGCTAAGATTTTCTACATTCTCTACATTGTTGTTTTTTTTATTTTTCTACGCGGTGTAGAAAATACGGCACAACATTGCTTGTAAGCATGTAAACCAAGATCCTTACGCAAAATCCTCCATAAAGATGTTGGATGGAGTCCCAATTGTTGTACACGATGACAAATCGATTCAATTGGATTCTCTTCAATATTACGCACTACAGCTGCCACCACCTGCTCGGTGCGCACCGTATGGAGTCTTACGGGAATTGTATTATCGTTTACAGTAAACGTGGTGCGAAAGCGATCCATAGTTAATCGAATTAACTGCACCTGCATTAGTTTTACGAACTGAACCATTACTTTTAAAGTAAATTTGAACAATTTGCAAACTTTGCTCTGGCGTGAGTATTCATTATGAAATGGCAAACCAAATTAACCAAAGATCAACTGTCAGCTATCAAATCAGCTGTCCCTAAAAAAAATGTTGCCAACTTAAATTTCTTTCCCGCGAAATGAAATACCCTTTATATAAATAGTTGAAGGGTCAACTTTATTAACACATTCGTCCTATAATTTGTTTTAATGCGCCAATAAATGCAACAAGTTAGCATTGCAAGTGAGTAAAAGTTAAAATTCGATTTTTCATTCAAAAAATATTTTTAATTAAAAATTGTCGAGAATTCGAACCACTTTGCGATATCTTTGTATTTATTCACTTTTCCTATCAAAAGCCATTGTCGGATGTGACATTATTATAAAATTATCTGTAGCAGCAATGACGAAGTTATTGTTTGCTAAATCACAAAGGATAAGCATGTCCCTGACAACACCGGCCTGCCTTCAAGGTAGCTTAGTGAGCTTGAATGCATGCAAAGCTTATATTGAGGTTTCTTATTGGTTTTTGCAGTTTAGGTTTATAACCCAAGTCAGACTTTTAAAGAATCTCGTACAAGTTTTGCCTCCTCGGGAGGAGGAGTAGTTAAAAAAGGAGTCGATAACAATTTATTTGAATTCATTCAATTTTCAAACTTTTATGTTCTAAATGAGTAAGAGATACAACAGTTAGGATGCGCATAAAACCCCGAGTAAAATCTTTTGATGCAAATTTTTTAACTATAGGGGTTGCAAAATGGCCTTTAAGATACAATTTTGTAAAGACATCCAGGTGTTGCTAACTTGCATTGGAAAAACGAGTTTCTCCGACAAACCAATAGATATGAGTGCGATCACAAGACTCTCAAAAATTTTGGTAACATCAGCTTTATGGAAATCGATGTGTTTCCAGGATTAGTTGTTATCGTACAAAAGTTTGTTCTGTTGGAACAAAAGCCGCACTGATTTAGATTGGATAAAGTTGATAAACCTGCTTACTTGAATAATTCACAGGGGATTCCGTTAAAACCAGAAGGCTGCTTTGTCATTTCTGAATTTAGTACAAGACGAGTATTATTTTCCTTTGCAATTTCAGTAAAACTTAATAGTCTACATGCACTTTCAGACTAGGAACTGCGTGTTTTGTTTCTTTTTGGTTGAACATGGGGGCACGGAATAGTCTTCGTTTGATTGTGCGGCAATATTTATATCAGAAATCTTAATGGTTAATGATAAATCGTTACCAGAAACGAGAGACTTTAGATATTCCAAATTTTTAATAATCTGGTGTCTGAGTTTTTTTTCAATGCTGGCTCCCACTCTCGATTGATTAGGATTAGATTTCTACTGCACGTTAGTTCAGTCTCAGTTAAATTTATCAGGTTGGGTTTCATTAGTGTTAATATAAACTGTCCAAACAGAATGGTTTATAGTGATATCGAGTAACACGTAGAAGCTGATTCTGTAATGAAAACACGTTCGGTGGAAAATTATCCAGCAGCTCCCTTAACCAATAAAAGTCCATTTTACCTTTATTAGACATTTTCATATTAAAAATGAACAGTTGTTGCTTAACAGTTACAGAACCATGACGGACCCGTTAGGAGTTACTGATAAAGGTCAGATGAAAATCGTTCACTAAAGTCGAAAAAGTTCGAAAATATTTACTAAAGTTTGAGTTTTGAGGCGTTTTGATATTTTAAGTTTTCATAACTTTGTCGATGCTAGAAAAGGGGTTATTCTTCCTATACTATGTATATATCCGTTCTGACCGGATCCGTCAATCGCTTTTTGAATGAAACTTATCATTCTACAGAATCATTTAAAACTATCAGTGGTAACATAGTAAATGTTATACTATTCATCACTACCTGCCCCTCGATGTGGGACCTGAACTCTCTTAGCGAAGGGTCTGCTTGTCTTTTATCGTTATCTGCAAATACAGTTCGACTCGAAATATTACCGATGAATGTTAGTTTTTTTTGTATGTAATATGAGTTTTAGAGAAAAAACCTTGCATACAAATTGTAGGGTTAAAACAAATCAATTATATGGCAACATGTGTCTGAGCTGCAAAGGTCACCTTGGTTTATAAGATTATCGCTCTTACTTTGTTTATTGCAGTTGAAGAACAAACTGAGCTATTGACGATCTATCTGGCACTACTTTAATTAGGATTACCCAAATGTACCAGATGGATGGAGGTTTCTAGTGAATTTATTTCCCATGGTGCTTGTGTGGACTAAAGTGGAGGAAAAATTATTTTTTTCAAAATAACCCCTTCTCTGAAACATCGCAAACATCGCCTTATTTCTAATTTTAGAAGTACATTTTCTTTTTAATTTTAAGTATATCACACAAATTAAAGGAACTTGAACTAATGCAATGCCCTTCGTTGAAAGTTCTCACTGAGCTAGAAAGTAAATTAATTAATTTAACTGATTTGAGTTTTAGCAAACAAAACGGCAATAAATATTCGGGAAGCTTTCTGATGTGTTAAAGATCTTAAATTCAACTATACGATTTCGCCACAAAAAATGGAGAAACAATCTTAAAGATGAAAGTGATCGGTACAGATTATTTCAAGGCCATTCCAAGGTCAGACAAATTTCGCGATATTATTGATTTTGTTGAACTCTACAATTTTTGAATATTTAATTTTTATTATTGGGTTGTTTTTGGTGATAACTTTTTATATCTTTCACATCGAAATGAGATTATCAAGAAACCCTCGAAGTTTGTTTCTGAACATATAAAACGGTGAATTATTTAAATAGAAAATCAGGCCGTTTCATCTGATTGCAGTGACCAAACTAGAAAAATATGGTCAAACTACGCAAATTATTATTCGCTTCTGAGCATCGGTTACAATAAAATTCGGCATTTGATTATATTTCGAATATAAGTTCAAAGTATTTTTCATATTTTTGTAATTTGGCCACTGCAGTCTGATGAGACGATCGATCTTTATATTTAAACAATTTAAAGTTACATTAGTTCGAAAACAAACTTACAAACCTCTTAGTAACCTCACCTCGATATAATTTTTACCTTAAACTCCATTCCATTAAAATATTTGACTTTCAAGCCGGTTATTATTTTATTAATTAGTGAACTCTTGATTTTTGAAAAAAAACATGAGTTGGAGTCACGAAGTTAGCTGACATTTATCATAACCATCACACAGCATTTACATTTGTGGATCGGCATCTGAATCAATTATTTGGCTCGAAATATACATGTTTTAATTGAAAAGGGGAAGTTTGTTTACCAAATAAAATGTTTTGGTTGGTAGATTTTACTCTAAGCCAAATTTGTCCTTGACTTTTCGCATCCTCGGTTGTGATTCACAATTGCTCACTCTGGTCATACATATTACATTACATACGATTCTGGTCATAATGATTTGAGACATAGTATGGGAAAGGTAATCCTTTTCGCGGACCAGCAAAGTATGAAAGAAATGTTCATTTATTAAAAAATAAAAAATTTTCTAACATACCCGACACATTATTTTAAAAAGGGGTTAGTTCTTTTTGACAAACTGAGAAGCGGGATCCCATAAAATTTGAGGAAGGAAATGGATGTATAAAATATTGCATTACGTAGTGTTTTGACCATAATCTTGGGCGGCGAATATAAAATACCCAGAAACCTGTGATCCTTTTAATGTTGACTAGCAAATTAAACTATTTTCATTTGGTATGTTCGGTAAAATATTTTTCTTTTTGCAGTAACTAAATTTCTTGGCCACAAACTACTACTACGAATTCGAATATCACGTTATGTCCTAAAAAATTAAACCAACGAAAAAATTGAAAACCAAAACGCATATCTCGACCCTGGTCTGGAAAATATGCTAAAGGTACCAAGAATAAAAATATTTCTATCTATTCCATTTGTAATTGATGTTTGACGATGCATAAATGTGCGTAGTTTATTTGCAAATTTTGCAAGATGCTCAAAGGACATTCCTTGAAAAAATTTCTAACCACGTTTACAGCTTCTGCACGCTTTGATGATTTAATTAAAATTGGTGTTCTCTTATGTAATTTCCCATTATTTAGAATTTTGAGAATTGGAATTTATCGAGTCCGAATTTTCTGTTTTCAAGTTTCTCAAGTCTTTCTTATTCATTCAAAATAATAAAATTATTGCAAAAACCCCATATATAATTAAACCATTAAAATTCTTCAAATGTTATACATTGTAGACGGTACTCGTGGTTTTAACTTGAAGTGGAGATTGTAATAAATCATTACGAATAACTAAGGGAATTTTCTACTAACAGTGGAAACTCGTAATTTTATACTCTTATACTGTGTCGATTTCTAAATATTTGAAATATATTTAATTTTTAAATCGGTTTGGAAATTAACAAATCCGGAAAATTCACGGGAAATTAGGAAACATCACAAGATTTCCAGTAAGGAAATTGGTTGCAAAATGACTCAGGAAAATAAACTCTCAATAGACGATCATCAGTGAATTTGAAAAAGTTTGTTTATCGGTGTCACGAAAACATACCAGTTTCAACAAATTTTCATGATACCCATTGAAGCAAAGATTAAAACTGTTCTGATTTTCTATAAATTTGGTAGACAATATATGTATATGAAGAAAAACTATTCTAAGAATACAATACCATGGAAAACCCGGAAAATTCAAGAAAAATGAAAATCGATGCCAATCGATTTTATTCTATGCCAAAGGATTAATTTATCTCCATCATCAAAGTGGTGAACTAAGGTGCTGGTAACAAAATTGTTGTTTGGCCAAAGACATTTCAAACGATATGCCAGATGATTATATTCTAAAGAGCACAATTTAACTGATTCCACCACCATACCAGGAATATTGAGTACTAAAATATTTCAACTATATTTGTGTAATTCTTCAAGACCTTTTCAATGATATGGGACATATATTTGTTCTGTACGAAAGGAATAATTTGCCACCAGCACCAAAACGGTGTATTTAAGAAATAAATTGCAATCAAAATTTTTGCTTCAATCAGAACCTTTAAAACGATATGCCACTTTTCAATGATATGCGACACGTATATATTCTATAATAATTGAATAATTTGCCACCAGCGCCGAAACGGTAGATTTGGGCACTATAAAAATTGTAACTTCCTCAGCTGAAACTGAATTGATTCGTAAGATTTACGGCATTCTCAAACGAAAAATTGGCTTCCAACGCCAAACCGGTAGATTTACGAACTAAAGTGGTATCGTGAAAATCAAAATACAAATTCCTTATGTAAAATAGTTCATACTACATGTGTTCAATAAAAGGACCATGCAGGGAGGTTTAACTGTTAATCACACGTCTTCTATATATAAGAACATAAAGGTTATTACACCTTATTATCATATTCATTGTGCTCTCTACATACAATAAATTTCATATTGTCTTTTAGACATATTTGGGTGTGGAATTAGAGATTTCTAATTGTAAAATTGTTTTAATTGTAATACAATGTGAAACAAAAAACTTTTTTAATTGATCGATTTGCTTGGAAATAGAATAACAGAAAATATAAAACAAAGAAAATGATAGTCCTGGGTCCATGTTACTCTATATATATATATACATTACACATATATACATATACAGGGTGTCCCAGAAGTGAACGATCAAACGAACCAACAACAAACTACTTTCCAACAAAAAGAGCCAATTACAGTTTTTCGAATTGTTGATGGTGCAAACATTATTGCACTTTTAATGTCTTTTAGTGGAATCGCACGTGCACTCACCAACAAATTAATTTTTAAAAAACCAAGAGTTCTTTTGTTTAACTTCCTTTTTTAATACGATCTAGAAGAGTGTGCCCTTCCAATAAAATCATTTTTAAAGGCTGTATTATCTTCTGTCAAATAAAACCAATGGTTTTGTAAAGTCTTTTTGTTGCTCAAACATCTTTTATTGATGTTTAAGTGACACCAGCGGGAAAAGAATCTACTACAGAAAGTTGACCCACTATCAGAAAAATATGCGACACTAATGCAGATTTTAAAATCAACATCTTACACACCGGACTATTCACAACAGAATGTTTTCGTTTTGCATGTTTTCACATGCTTTCACTCGCGACCTAGATTACCGCCATCAAAAGAAATGGAAATGGGGATTGGAAATTTCGGGCTCAATAAGAATGAGATGTATAGGGTTTTGGTTTCCTAAAGATGTATAGGGGTTTTAACTCGTGGTCGTTTTATTTAATAACTTAGTACAACATTCTACTTCTTGTTGACACAAAAATTATTATTATTTTAATTGCTTGGCTTCAGGCCCAATTTGATAGTCAGTGAAGTCATTGCATTGATGAATTGATAACAAAATAAAATTCCGTTACAGCATAGCAAAAATTCAAATCCCTGAGATGAAAAGAGATCTCATGCTCGTTTGAAAAGAACAAGTGGAACAGCACAGTTTGTGGTAGTCCTACATGGCAGACGCCCCACACCCTCAAATAATCTCGGCCTGACAATTTAACAATAATATTCTTAATTAATAAATTTAAATACTATGGACTATTATTATATATGTATACATACGTATTTTCTAAATATTTAATTTTGAAAATTGTAAAAACTTTTTTAGAAAATTCAAATTATTGTTAACTAATTTACATATTTTGATTATTCGATTTTTGATTCAATTAACAAGATATGTTTAGAATAGCAATTATTATCTACTTTCTTCATTAAGCAGTAGGCGGCGATGTTATTACTAGTGAGGATCTTTTGATGATTACCTTTTGTTGAATACGCACACGAAACATCACACTTGACATTCGACCATTTAATGTTGCCTCTTGAACCGTTTCTTAACTTGGCGCGGCTTAGTGGCGTTAGCACAGTTCTATGATTTTATGCGCAATAATAAAAATATTGATGGTTATATTGCTTTTGCGATATCTCTCTCTGTTATTTTTGACCAAAATTGGCTCATATGTTTTGGCTCGACGTCCGTCAGTGCATATTGCACTTCCGTGTGCAGCTGCGCAAAGGTGATTCATGATTGCAATATTTGGAGGTCATGAAGTCCGGATATTATAGATTAAACTTATAGTCAACTGTTAACTTGTCATCATTATTTCAGTTGCCGAACAAATTCCTTTATCCAGATATGCCAAATTAAACGAAATGACGAAGAAAGTTAGTTATCCGTTACCGCGCATTGATGACACCTTTAACATGCTGTCCGGGGCCAAGTTTTTCAGCGCATTGGATCTGAAAAGCTGCTGTACAAGCATTCATTCAAGTTTTATTTTTTTAGTTACCGCGTTTAGGTATCTCGAGCTATAGTCGTCTTGGTGCTTGCCGGATTGGAGTAGCGTTTGCTGTGTCGATTCTATGTTGCACAATATTTGTTTTTCCTAATTCTTCTTCATTACGAGCAAATACATCGACTAATACATCCAGTGTTTTCATTGCTACATCTAACTGTTCCACTAAAATATGGCTGTACAGTGAGTGAACGATCCTCTTCTGCCTATGGTTTGGTGCTCAACGACGTCTTCTCGACGACTGACAGTTGGCAATATAGTTGATGCCCGCAGCTGTACCGAAAACCACTCCTTTCCTGATTACATTTGTTGATGAACTCACGTTCAAAACACGTACTGGTGCTACCTGCTGGAATTTCACATTGGTTATTTTTGACATTCATATACTACAATTCTCATTTTGGTATCTCCAAGGTCACCGTCAATTTTCGCATAGATGAAATTTTAGCACATCGGTGGAATCTCGATCCTGTCTTATTCATATCCATGACCATCTGGTATTTCTCACAGCAACGATAAACCGTTGTTTGAACCGCATTCCGCCGAACGTTACTGGAAGGGTATACACTCTACCATATCAGGACGCGCCACCGACTTCGAAGTTACGGGATCCACGGTAAAGGTGCATTCACGCTAATATGCCAATGACAGCTACACTTTTGTAATCCGCCCCTAGTTGTGTGCTTTTAATTGTGCGCTTAGGACATTTTCTTCCAACAGCTAACGTCCCTCAAAACTGGTGTAACTTAGTTTTTCGGATCTAGGTTCATTAAATGGGACAAGTGTTCCCTCTTCTCGTTTCATTCATCGTCTAACTGCCTTATTTCTTCATGTTTCTTGCCTCGTACATCAGCTTATCTCGAGTGCAGTGTACTTGGTTGCTTATATTCCCTCATGTAATCCCCGGGTTGTAGGTATCGGAACATCGAGACTGGAAACGCGATGGTTTTTTCCGTTACCTCGAAAAGCTGGCCGTGGTTTTCTTATCTCCTATTTAATAAGAGCCTTTATGTGTGTGATATCTTCTGAATCCAGAGTGCGCAACTTTACTGTGTGTGGTTTAACTTGCTCTGTCTGCCTCATATTCTAACGAAATCGACAATACTTCATGCATGGTTTTACTTCTAGTATTAGTTCTAAAATGAGTTTCATATGGTCGTTTTTGAAAGCACTGATAAACGCGTCCACTGTTAGTCCGTTCAATACATCTGCTAGGTGCATTGCCGTATACTTGATGCACCAATTTCGTTACTTCTCTTTAGGTCTTACAGGCTTCCCACACGTAGTTGCTGCTTGCTTTAGAGTTAAATCTCTGACGTAATTCTGAGTTAATTCTCTGACGTATCTTATTTTCAACTCAGTCATGACCTGCTCATAGCTCCTTTCTGTTACGGATACAGTGTGCAAGACATCAGCAGCTTTCAGACGAAGAGTTAAAATGAATGTATTAATCTGTTCCTCTGCAGTCCAGCCATTGTGCTTTACTGCCGCTTGAAACTTAAATTCTCGAATGGGATCTCGCCATCGAATGCCGGAGGTTCCAAAATTCCCCTTGAGGTTTTAGTGTAACTGGTTCGATTGAAAATGTTTCATTCATCTGGAATAGCTTGCGATGTGTGCGTTTCGAGTTTTGTTTAATTTGGCCCTCAAAATTCTTAAACTTGAATTTGATTGGGCTTCTAGTCTAACCCGGGAAACCGCCTACCTTATTGTGTCAAATGTGTTTGCCTTGCTGGTTGATTGTTGCACCTTGCTTGTCTATTTTTACACCTTGCCTTTTTAATTTGGCACCTTGCCCTGTGTGGAATTGATCAAATTTGACCAACAAGGTCAAACTTGCCAGCCTGGTCTGCTCTCATTTCCTTTATGTGAAGTAACATCGCCTTCATCATACATATCCTCCATGTCCAAGGTTCTGGAGTAGGCGGCTTTACTGAAATATTTGTTTCCGTTTGATCCATTGTTCGTTCCAGTTACCTCGTTTTCTACTTCTTCTTCTTAGAGCTGAATTTCTGCTCATCGTTTGGGGTAACTGGCGATATCCCTGATGGTCTTGAAATCGGTGATGAATGGCGTGATCTTTGCTCTCATGTTTCATCGTCCTCCAAGGCTATATGTAGTCCTGAAAGCAGCTCGTTCTTATTGTCTTTGATTGAAACCCCGAGGCTATGCAGCTTTTCCCTTAACTGCTCTGATATATCTGTTTAAGTTTTTAACACGTGTTTTGCTGGTATTTGTAAAATCCCACTTCTAACACCAAATTCGTACTGTTGCAAATAAAACTCTCGGTGTTTTAAGTTACAAACTCTTTAGATATCTAATACCCTTTAATTTCCACTGAAATTCACCCGTTCACTGCTCACTTATTCACTTTTAAAGTTGTTCCCTACTCTTTTCGCACTGTTTACTTTTTACCTTGCACTCTGTTCACTGGTTAAATTACAACTGTCTTGCGTCCAAATTGCTCGAGCTTATGTACTTGTCTATTTCACTGTTCGAGATTATGCCTTTTATTGCATCCGAACAACATTCACGTCATCAATTCCCCTGTTTTCTTGATTAACGCCTTTTTAATTCCAGTATTTCCCATGATGATTATCGCCGCCGATTGTTATATGCATATTATATTTCCCTCCACTGAAAATGCCATTCTAAAGTACAATTCACACAATCATTTTTGAAGGAATACTTGATCCCACAACATCGTTGATGTGAAGAATAATAACCGCTTAACAAAATTATAGTATGCGACTCTGTTCGAACTCACGGCCTTTGGGTTGATAACAGTTGGTAGTGTATAACTTTACTATTCAACCACCGAGTGACATGTTTGTGTAGAGTAAAATTCGTAACATAACTTAACTTCCCGTCGGAGTGCAAAACTCATGGGCCAATCCACCTTTCACGCCAGTATAGGCTGGCATGGAGCTATGCAATGTGCAGATGGGATAACATCGGGCAGGCGGCTGCGTAAGGTATAAGGACATGAAAAGCGAACTGCGAAAGAGTTGGGAGTGTTTCGGCCCCAGAGAAGATTGTAAAAAATACTTAGTGGATGCGCTATATGTGGCAAAGATAAAAAAGTATTTAAAATAAATTCAAATCTTCTAATTCTCTAAATAGACAAATTTGCTAATATAGGGTGTTTCAACAGGTGCGCTTCAACTTTTTTCCGATAGTGACGGCGAACGACGCCATATTTTTTATTAATCTTTTGTCATTAGGAAACTTCATTAGTATACATTTCATCATGGAACGCTACACACGTGAACAGCGATTGCAAATCGTGCAAATTTGTTATCAAAATAATCGTTCTGTTGCTGCTACTTTAAGAGCATTACGGCCATTTTACGGTCCATTTAACAAGCCAGCCCGTTCGACAATCGACCGTATAGTGGCAAAATTTGAGTCTACGTTTTCGCTACATAATGTTCTGGTGCCCTCGAGAGTAAGAAGTGTTCGAAGTGTTGAAAACATCGCAGCCGCCAGGGCTTCAGTTCAAGAAGACGCGAATGTGTCGCTCACACGACGTTCGCAACAATTGGGCCTTTCTGTGACATCATTGTGGCGAATTTTACGTAAAGATCTTGGCCTACATCCGTATAAGATCAAGCTGACACAACAACTAAAGCCGTTTGTCCATTTGAAGCGACGCCGATTCATGAATTGGGCTCAAGAGCAAATCGAAAATGATGCAGATTTTCACCGAAAAATCATCTTCAGCGATGAGGCTCACTTTTGGCTAAATGGATTTGTCAACAAGCAAAATATGCGTTACTGGGCAGGAAGCAACTCACACGTGATTCATGAGGCACCGTTGCATCCCGAAAAAGTCACTGTTTGGTGCGGATTATATGCCGGCGGCGTCATTGGGCCATATTTTTTCATCGACGATAACGATCGCCACGTTACTGTTAATGGAAATCGATACCGCGATATGATAAACGATTTTTTTTGGCCGCAATTGAATGGAATGGACTTGGACGACATGTGGCTTCAACAGGACGGGGCCACATGCCACACAGCACACGATACAATCGCGTTATTGAAGACTAAGTTCGATGAGCGTGTTATTTCGCGAAATGGGCCCGTCCAGTGGCCGCCGCGCTCGTATGATTTGACACCTCTAGATTATTTTCTTTGGGGTTATGTGAAGTCATTGGTCTATGCCAATAAGCCGGCGACGTTGCAAGAGCTCAGAGCCAATATAGATCGTGAATTGCTGGAATTTCGGCCGATTTATGTGAAAGAGTGGTCGAAAATTGGGTTCAAAGATTGGACTTCGTAAAACGTGCACGCGGTGGTCATGCAAAAGAAATCGAGTTTCATACTTAAATGTATATGTTCAAATTCGTTAATAAAAAGAAGTTAGTTCAAAAATCTAACAGTTTGTGTTTTATTCAAAAAAAAGTTGAAGTGCTCTTATTGAAAAAGCTACATTTTTTGTTGTCAAATTTAGCCTTTATGTGGTATAACTTTATTGTGTGTCTTAATCCAGTATTTATAGTGTTTTTAGAGAACAAGAGTTCGTTTGTTTAACTTTCTTTTTTAATAAAAGAGTGCGCCTTTCCAATAACAACGGTTTTGTAAGCCATATTATCTTCTGTCAAATAAAAATAATGGTTTTGTAAAGTCTCTTTGTTCTCAAAAATTTTTTGTTGATGATTAAGCGACGCCAGCAGGAAAATAATGTACTACAGAAAGTTGATCCACTACCAGACAAATATGCGACTCTAATGCAGAGTTTAAAATGGTACTACACACCGGTATAGTCACAACAGAATTTGTTTTATCAATTTTTTCACAAAGTAAGTCGTGTTTATTACAAATCAGTGTTGTGCAGATTAATTACGTTACATTACTTACGCTATTATTTACACATAACTAATTTAATTAATTACGAGTAATTGTTTACGTCCTGTAATGTAAATAATGTAAAAAATGTAATTAATTAGCGACATCTACCTGAAAATAATAAAATTAGTAAAAAATGTAAAATACATTATTTTTTAGTCGATAATACAACCATGACATGCAACTACCTCTATTGAAATTGTTTAAATTAATATATTACATATTATTTTGTGAGCCTGACATCTACTAATTATCATGCGCTACTACAATAATTTACGGTGTAAATTATTACATAAATATTAATTTATATCGATATTTTTAATAAATATTAATGTACTTTTCTATAACGTTGCATACTATATTGCGAATCGAATGCGGATCGGAAAATGCATATAAAAACGGTAGATTCATGGAATACTAAAATACGAACTCTATCCTCTTCAGTATATTCTCCAGATTTAGCCCCCTGCGACTATTTTCCGTTTTCAAACCTGAAGAAATCGCTGGGCGGTAAGAGAATTTGGTCTAACGAAGAGGTCATCACTGGAACAGACGCCTATTTTGAGGGCCTTGAAAAAACCTATTATTTGGAAGGAAGGAAAATTGGAAAAACGCTGGACTAAATGTATCGAGCTTACGGGAGACTATGATGAGAAATAAGACGCCTTTTTGCCGAAAAAAAATCTTTGATTCAACAAGCCACTGACTTATCAAACCGACCTCGTATTTAAATTTAACCGAAACTTTCGTTTTACCACATTAAAATCCCAAATGCAAACCACTAAAACTGTTGAAATTTATCCATGACGGTCAAATTCCCAGCGATAAAAGAATTGGATAACTATAAACTAAACTAGTAAAAATCAAATAAGCTATGTTATTTTATTTTTATTTAGTCGATGGAAAAAACCTTGATTTTAATATTCCCATGTTATCAGATTTCTCGATATTTGTGAAATCTCGTCTTTTGAGTTTCCTCAGCATCCTAGTCTCGAATTATTTCAGTCTGTTTTCGTCCTTACGGTGAGAACGAGCACTTTTTCGGTCACGTTCAAGATCTCGAGCGTGATAACGATCTTTATGTCGTGAACGAGGTTTCCGTCAACGGCGAGAGTGGGGCGACTTAGTTCGATCACGAATTCTACAAAGTGAGCTGGATCTTTCGAAAACGACTTCTTCGGTCGAAACCTGAACGTTTTCTAGACGATGATATTTTCGACTTTGAATGTGACTTTTTAGAACGAGATGGTGATCGCCTTCTGTCTTGTTTCGTGATCTAGATCGCCGATTTGATGAACTCTTGCATCTCGACAGCATTTCAATCACAGGATCAACTACGCCTGAAATTAAATTAAGGAGCTTGTTTAACAATTGACATTGCTTCTTCTATTTTTTTGTGCTGCTTCATTACTTTTAGGAAATAGAGTTCGTGTTTTGGTACTCCATTGTAAATAAATGTACGTAAACTTTACGTTTTCGTAAAGAATTTACTGTTTTTTATATGCATATATGCAACGTTCTTGAAAAGTACAATAATATTTGTTAATGATATCGATACTGTTTAATTATTTTGCAACACAAAAAAAAATTTATTTTTATTTTTGTTTTTAAATTTGTTCAAAATGTTTTAAAAATTAATTTAAACAAGTTTATAATGTGTTTATTAAGTGTTAATGTGTTTCGCCAAGGACCTACACCTATAGTGTTAAAAGTATTACATTACTGTAGTAACGGCTCACAAAGTAATCTGTAATAAATTAACTTAAAAAATTTCAATAGATGTAGTTGCATGTAATGGTTGTATTATCGACTAGAAAAGAATGTATTTTAAATTTTTTACTAATTTAATTATTTTCAGGAAGATGTTGCCAATTAATTACATTTTTTGCATTTATTACAACTTTTTACCGTACGTAATTAATAATTTTTTACATTAGTTACGCAAAAAATGTAAAAAATCATTTTTACGCATAACTGCACACCACTCTTAAAATGCACTTAACAAAATTTCGATTTATCGATCACAAAATGATAACCACAAACTAAAGTATAGGGTTTTCCAATAGGAATGATATGATTTTTAAGTGACGTTTCGGCCATTTGTAATAAGTCATGATCTGTCATTTGTTGTTTCATTCTATTCAGTAATGTGTACAATTTCGTTATGGTGAGATATACGCAAGAACAACGTTTACAAATTGCAATTACAAACGATAACGATTTTTTTTTAAGAAAATTATCTTCTCCGATGAGGCTCACTTTCATCTGAGTGGTGCGGTAAATAAACAAAACTGTCGATTCTGGTACGAAGAAAATCCACAAATTATTCATAAAAAACCATTACATTCATCTAAATTGACAGTTTGGTGAGGTTTTTGATCTGGTGGAATCATCGGTCAGTATTTTTCTCGAAATGAAGCTGGTAACACCGTTACTGTCAATGGAGATCGGTATAGATCGATGATACCAACTTTTTATGGCCGAAATTGGAAGAAGTTGATCTTGACAACATTTGGTTCCAACAAGACCTACGTGCCACACAGCAAGTGCAACAATTGAATTATTGCGAGAAACGGTTGGATCATATCACTCTTATTGGAAAACCCTATATAACAATTTTTTTAAGCAAATCTAGTAGCCCGAATCAAACAAAATTTGTAGTATAAAAAGAAAAACATTTTGTAATTCATGTTAGTAGTTCTATACATACATACTCGAACGTTTATAATTACACTGTCAATAAGCTATGTGGCTTATTCCCACCGCGACTATACAGAAATGTATCTCATTTATGGCTTATGTAATGGCAACGCCCGAGCAGCAGCAAGAGAATACCAGAGACGATATCCAAATGGGGAACGCTTTTCCCATTACAGAGTATTTCTAAACGTACATCAAATGTACAGGGATGGCGAAGTCTCTGGTCGTCCGAGAAGATATGAAACAGCTGGTCAACTTGATGTAAATGAAGATCTATAAGTGTTCACGTTGCATCGTATTTTAAAAAAAAATCAGTTGCACCCTTATCATGTGCAACGTGTACAAGACCTTTTATCTGCTGACCATGAAAAACGGGTGCAATTTTGTCAAGAAATGCTGCGTCGATGCCAAGAAAATTAGCGGTTGTTTAACAACATTTTATGGAGTGACGAAACATGTTTTAAAAAGGGGATATTCAATATTCATAATTTGCACTATAGGGCCCACGTAAATCAAAAAAAAAAGTGAGTGTGCTTTAGACCACTCGACTGAAGTAAAACTTCTTTAGTTCCATCTATATGTATATAACGGGTTATCCAATTCGTGGTTGATAAAGTAGAAATCTGTATACCGACATCTGTCAAAGATAAACGTCAAAGATAAACGTCAAGTACGCTGTCATTTATTTAGTTGACATTCTGCCATTTAAGAGTATGGAGCATTTAACAATCGACCAACGCGTTAAAATTATTAAATCTTATTATAAAAATAGTGATTCTGCCGTATCCACATTTCGCGCTTTACGAGCAGATTATGGTCGTCATAATCGTCCTACAAAGCAAACCATATTGAATACAGTGAATAAATTTGAACAAACTGGATCTGTTACTGATATTGTAAGGTCTGTGCATCATCGAAACATTCGCAATGCTGAAAATATCGCTTCTGTAGCTGAAAGTGTGGAAGAAGATCCAAATTTGTCAATTCCTCGTCGAGCTCAACATTTAGGCCTATCTTATGGCTCATTATGGCGCATTTTGCATCTGGATTTGCATCTTCATCCGTATAAAGTCCATTTGACACAAGAGCTAAAGCCTGCTGACCATGGACAACGAAGAACATACGCAAATTGGGTGTTGGAAAAACAGGCCGTCGATGCTGATTTTTCGAACAAAATTTTCTTCAGTGATGAAGCTCATTTTTCGCTTGGTGGATACGTTAATAAGCAAAACTGTAGAATTTGGGGCTCAGAAAATCCACAATTGATTGTAGAGAAGCCATTACACCCGGAAAAAGTCACTGTTTGGTGCGCATTGTGGTCTGGTGGTGTGATTGGGCCGTATTTTTTTGAGAACAACCATGGACGAACCGTTACCGTCAATTCTGAGCGCTATGGCCGCATGTTAACCGATTATTTTTTTACGAAAATCGAAGATTATGGTCTTGACGATATGTGGTTCCAGCAGGATGGAGCAACCAGTCACGTAACACGAGCAAATCGAGATCTTTTGCAAGAGAAATTTCCTGGACGTTTGATTTCGCGATTGGCTGATGTCAATTGGCCTCCAAGATCCTGTGATTTAACGCCTTTGGATTTCTTTTTGTGGGGCTACGCGAAAGATCGTGTTTTCGCAAACAATCCTCAAACTCTTGACGAATTGAAAACTAATATTCGTAAGGTAATGGCCGAGATACCGCCCGAAATGTGCCGAAAAGTCATTGAAAATTACCGCAAAAGAATCAAGGCCTGTAGGAACTCCCGTGGAGGACATTTGAATGATATCTTGTTTAACTAAAAATGGCAAGGATCAATCTGTAAAATGAAATAAAAATTACAATACATTCCGAATATTTTGTGTGTTTTTTTTAAGTTTACTTTATCAAGCTTGAATTGGATAACCTTGTACATATCCATATATTAAAACTTATATCTCTCTCTTCCTCCTACGGTGTGATACAGACAAAAAAAATTTTGTTTGTCCAATTTTTTATACAAATTTAATCAGGTTGCTGTTTTAACAAATTATTAAAATAAAATGGTCTCAACTAAAATTACGTTCATAAACAACGCAATTTCCATACCACTTTCATCCATCTTTGGCTTTTTATTGGCCTGATTCTATTTATAATAAATTTGTGTTGTTTTGTTGTTGTTGTTGTTGGTGGAAAAACAAAGACAAAAATAAATGACGTGGTCGGTTTCAACACCAATTTGGAGTGAACATGTGGACTGTGAATAGTCGACGGAAAATTGATTGAGCCCATTTGAACTCCTACGTCGGATCAACCGGGAAATCTATCTACATTTTCTACAAAATGACTTGGATGAATAACTTGATTACGTTTCTCTATAAACACGTGGAAATATGTGGCTGCAGCATGATGGAGCTCCTCCTCACTATGCACAAGTAATGATACAATACCTGAATGTAAATTATCCAAGCCGTTGGACTGTAAGGGGAGGATTCATTGCACAGCCACTGCGGTCTCCTGATCTAAATTCTTTAGATTTTTTTCTGTGGGGTTATTATAAAGTGCTGGTTTATGAAAGAGTAAACGATCAGGAGATGCGGCACCGTATAATCGAAGCGTCAGATATTATTATAAGTAAGCAAAATTTTATTCGGTGATGCCGATTATGTATTTTGAAAAATGGTGGACACTTCGAACACTTATTACAATATTTACAATTAATAAAAATAAATTTACTTCATTAATTTTGTTTTATTTCTGACAGAGCATCGATTTTAGGAATCGAAATTTTGTTAAGTGCATTTTTTACTAAACACGATTTACTTAGTGAAAAAAATTGATAAAAAACATTCTTTTGCGAAAAGCCCAGTGTGCGATCCCATATTAAAATCTGCATTAGTGTCGTATATTTTTCTGATAGTGGGTCAACTTTCTGTGGTACTTTGACAGAAGATAATACAGAAGATAAAATGATGTTATTGGAAAGGCACACACACACTTCTAGATCGTATTAAAAAAGAAAGTTAAACAAAAGAACTCTTGGTTTTTTTAAATTAATTTTTTGGCGATTTCTCTAAAAATCACTAAAACTTTTGCACCATCAACAATTCGAAAAAACTTTACTTGGCTGTTTTTGTTGGAAATGAGCTCCCCTATCATCCTGCTTCGTTTGATCATCCAATTCTGGGACACCCTGTATATAAATTGATTTGCGATTAAACGATACTATCAATGGCATTCATTCTGCTATTTTGTAAATGTTTTATCGCCTTGACTAAATAGTCAAATTTTAAATTCATTATATATAGTACTAATTAAATTTAAATATATATTTTGTAATTACCCGAATTTTTTAACGTTCATTTATTTAATAACGTTCATGTATTTGATATTGATTTTGTCGGAAAGTCACTAATAAGACATTTCAAGAGATCAAATTTATTTGTGTATATCATAAAACCAAGTCTAATATTAAGAACCTTATATAGGTCATTAGCTCTAATTCGGCAAACTATCGAACTGCTGTGCACGCCATTGGCATGACTATAAGTAAAAAGTGAGTTTAAAATCAATTTTATAACAAAATTTTCGTGAACACAATGAAGAATTAATTGATCTTTTGATATGTAACGTGATTGATTTTAATTTTTACCTCTTTCGTATTTCATTCATTACTTAGCATCCTTATATTCTTCTTAAGGTAAAAATATAAGTTGAATAGGGTTGTAGATAAGATTTAGAAATGAAACGACCGCCAGACTCAAAAAACCTCAAATTTTATTTTTTAATATTTCTGAGGAATTTGTTATTATTCTTATTTTTGATATATCGTTTCTATGAGACATTTTGACATTTTAAGGTCATTTTTTATGTTAGTTAAAAAATAAATATATTTATATGTATATAATGTACACACATATACATAATACAAATGTTTTTATCTGTGCCACTAAGGCATCCCACCAAGCTTAAAAATTATTTTACTTTCCATCATAAAATTTTCGAGTTCGATATTGTGGAGATTTCAATCGACAGGTTAAAATTGTATAGTTCACGCGAATTTTAAATTGTAACGCGAAAATGGAGTGCATATGCTTCGTTTTAAGGGTTAACTTACAGACTTTATACACAAGATCAAGAAAAGCGATCGCAGGATGAATTTTTTTTGGTTTAAATGTTTTAATTGAAATCAATTTTATACATTTACCTACCGCGGTTTTTTTAAATAACAGATAAATCACCAAACAGCATACATTATTCATGGGCTGTGTGTACGTGCACAAAGAGAAGGTGCGATAAATGGCGCGCGGATTGCTTATATCGTATTGCAATTTTTAATATCTAGTTAATTAAAATTACTGTTAAATTGTATATAAGTTTTAATTTGAAATATCTAATTTTTCTTTTATAAGAATAATGAAAAAGTTAATTCATAAAATATCTTAATAAGAAAAGTTTAGTCCACGGCTGTAATTTATACTTTGAATGAGTGCATTTATCAAACTCAAATTGTTTTTCACTGAGTATTATTTAAATAAAGTGACGACAACAAGTTGATAATACTTTATTCATATAAAAATCTAGAATCAACCGAAATCATCCGAATCAGCCAAAAATCACAATTAACCGAGTTCTTATATATTTTATTATCATAACGTAAATAGAATGTCATCTAAGGTTCCACAATTGTATAACTATGTGGAAAAGACTAATTATGATACTTACGTCATCTGTGAGACTAACTTTAATGATAATATCTTGAGCTCCGAATTTTTGCAATTATACAGTATATCGAGGTGATAGATCTATTTATACCAGTACCAAAATATCTGGAGGAGGCGTTCTTATTGCAGTTAAGTCATCGATTCCTAGTCAGATTGTTTCTATTTCTATATCATCTATTTAAATGATTTGTGCAAAACTAAATCTAAACAAATGTAACATATATTTAGTTTCAGTCGTCTATATATTCCACCCAATTATACCTCTGAGATTTTAATCTTCCTAATGCTTACTGGTATCTTGCCCTCGACCTCAATTGTAATATTCCATTTAACGTAACATCTGAAACCGAAACTTACTTCATTGATTCCATGTTAAATTAAAACTGTAACCAGATTAACAACACTCCTAACTCGTATGACAAATCTAGACCTGGATAAAGCGAACGTTGCGACACTACTCTGAATAATCTGAGAAACAGGAAAAATAAAGCTTTTAAAATAATGAAAAGGGGCAACACTGAAGTTGAGTATTTTGGAATGAGGAGTATTTTCAACTAAGATATCGTAACTACATTGCGACTTTACATACCAACATCCCAAGTAATCCTAAATACTTTTGGAATTTAATACCAAACGTAAAAGGTTATCCCGCCTCCATGTATTATAAGTAGAATCAGTCAACTGACCAGCAGTACACTGTCAACATGTTTGCAGAGTTTTTTCAGTCTGTGTACCAATCTAATAACTCATCTTTAACGTCTTTGCCGGGTGCTCAATCAAGCCTTGATATATAAATACCCATAGAGGATATACATATTACTAGCTCTAAATGCATTAGGTATGCATGATTTTCAACCAGTCTATGCAAATTGGGATGTTCCCATCTCAATGGAAAAATAACCAAAATAACTCCAATATTTAAAATGAAAAAAGCGTCGTGTTACAGGGGAATTTCATCATTGTAATGTAATTCAATCTCTACCAATTTGATCGAATTTACTAGTAAAACGATAAAAGCAATTGAACAACAAATGAATGGCCGTATATACCGATTTTAGTAAAGTATTTGACTCGATTTGCCATGATAAAGTCTATTAAACTTTGGGTTCCCAAGTGCATTAGTTAATTGGATTTCTTCGTACTTAAGTGATAGAAAGCAATACATTGAAATTAAGGATACAATCTCTAAACCAATTACTGTTCACTCTGGTTTACCACAAGGCTCTCACTTGGGTCCATGGATCTTCATCATCTTCACGATTGATTTGATCAATGTTGCTCAAAATTCCGATGTGCCGGCATACGCTGGTGATTTTATAATTTTTAAAGTAATGACAATGGGACTGCGCTTCAGGGCAATTTAAATAGACTCGAATTTGACCTGATTTAATGACCCCTTGCGTAATAATTTCATTTTTGGGCGATTTTCGATTTGGGCTCTACTAGCACTAACTTAAATGGCCTCAAGTTTGATCAAGAATGAGTGGAGCCCAAATTTCTTAATGGGTCTTTGATTAGGCCATAAGAAGCCTAAATTATTTGTGTGTCGATTGATCTTGTTTTGCGTTCTAATTTCAGTTTTGGTCCGATTTTCGATTTGGATTGCTAGCTTTAAATTAAATGACCTCAAGTGTGATCAAGATTGAGTGGAGCCCAAAATTTTTTAATGGGTCATTTGATTAGTTCATAGTGCCCTTAAAATTATTTGTATGTCAATAGATCAAGTTTTGCGTTATATTTACGGTTTTGATCCGATTTTTTATTTGGGTTCTGCTAGTTTTAAATTAAATGAGCTTAAGTTTGGTCAAGAAAAAGTGGAACCCATAACAGTTTAACGAAGCGTTTGATTAGACCATAGTGAGCCTAAAATTATTTGTATGTAAATTGATTTTGATAAGCGGCCTAATTTCGGTTTTGGCCGATTTCCGATATGGATTATTGCTAGCTTTAAATTAAATGACCTCAAGTTTGGTCAAGAACGAGTGGAAGCCAAAAAAATTATAATAGGGCATTTGATAAGGCCATAATAAGACTAAATTATTTGTGTGCCGATTGGTCTTGTTTTGCGTTCTTATTTCGATTTTGGTCCGATTTTTAATTTGGGTTCTGCTATCTTGAAATTAAATGACCTCAAGTTTATTCAAGAATGAGTTAAGCCCAAAATTGTTTAATGGATCATTTGATTAGGCCATAATGCCATCACCCTGAATGCTTTAGCGCCAATCTCAACATACGGATCGCCATGTGAATTTTATTTTGGAAAGCGAATGTAATGCCGTAATGAAATCAGAAGAGATCTGTCACGACACTTGTGATTCCCGGGAACCAATAATTTAAATTAATAATTCATACATGAAGTGAATGGACCATTCACATTAGCGGTCATCATGTTGTATCGAAATCAGAAGATATCGATGGCGACATTGCAGATTCCTTGAAACCATTAATTTTAATTCGAATGGTGTTTTTAAAATTGAATCGGGCATTTACACATATGACCTCATAGCGGTTGCAGGGAACCAATTGTTTAAATCTAAAATGCATATTTTATTTAAAATGCGCCATCTCAGTATGCTCTAGGGCCAAATTCTACATACGGATCGTCATGTGAATTTTATTTTGGAAAGCGGACATGACGCCGTGTTGGTACCAGAATAGATCGTTTACGACACTCGTGGATCCCGGGAACCATTAATTTAAATCAATAATTCACACATTAACTGAATGGGCCATTCACATATGGGCCTATTACACCAATCTCAACATACGACTTGCTTTCTTATCATTGTATCATAGATATTTGGAGAATAAACACTTTAGAGCAAGTATTATCGTATTTTGTGTCATTCCAAAATTTTCTGCGAAGAATTTAAAAATCCTGGGACGGGATATAACTAGTATTTCCTGATGAACATTTTCAGAGATTTTATTTGGTAATGTTACACTAAACACATGTGTTGCATGTAATTGATGCATCAATAGATTTGAATGCGCTTCTGCGGGACCCTGCTGACCTTAAAGGGTTGTGCGTAATCACAATCCTCTAATTTGCTTAGTCAACTCTCGAGTCACACAGGAGCAAATACTCTCAAAATTGCAAGCGCAATGGATTGCGAAAAGTAATACAGACTTCAGTTGCATTGTTTAGCGTTGAAGTAAATTAAATTACCAATCGATCTGACTCGGTTCCCTCTTTAAGCCAACTACCACCCTGTAGTGTAAATTCTGTGTGGAAAGGATTATAAATTTCAGTTGTCGATGCTGCATTAATTCTAACGCTTGTTATTTGAAGGTGGGACTTTGTGGTGCTCAATATTGATCTTGTTTATTTAGTATGACGAAGCGATGTATTTTGTCAAACGGGAAGTAGTCGCGGTATACTATTGTATCTTGAAAGACTAAGACCGTTTGGGCGTGTAATATCTATCTCACTTCAATTGCAGCAACAAGTTACTGCCATACACCCTGTTATAAGCAGTATCTGCAATATGTTTTTCGTAAGATGCTTCTAAATTGAAAGAAGGGGAACTTATTAAATCCCGAAATTGTATTCATCAACGGGTTCAACCTCCAGTAAAAATATTATAAATATGAATATTAAAATTTTGTTCATTTTGACCGCAAACCCGAGAAAAAATTCGAAAGCCCAAAGTCTAAACTTAATATTTTCATTAATTCCACCAAAAACACGACGATGTATCACCAACCTTTGACGATCGTATCGAACAATGATCCACCTACTGTAGTACATTGAATCTCTTAATAGCGATATCGATGGCCTATTTTCAAGGCTCGTAGAAGTCGACTGTAAAAGGATATTATAAAATACCAGATAACGATACTTTTCGTACAAAAATATCCAAAATTTTATTTCTTTGTAATTCTCTGATGATCGAAAGATAAAATAATTTAAAAAAAACGAGTCACGATTTTTAAGAATTTTTGTTGATTAATTTGAAAATAAAATAAAATAAAAAATTATTTTCGATTTTAAGAAAACAAAAAAAAAATGTAATTAACCTTTACAGCAGCAACGATCTAATTTTATAACCGTGCGGCGCAAAATTTGTGATCGTGGAACATATCGATTAAACTATTCGATGCACATTTTGAATTTATATTACGGGATGGCGGGCGGATGATGTTTAATGGGTAACCAGTTTAATACTATATAGTATAATCGTTTTGGTAATGATCGTGGCCTTACTGTATCATAATAATTTGGGATTTTAAATTGTTTTTTTTTTTTCGCTGTTAACTTCTAATTTGCCTTATTTGTCTAAAAAAAACATACAAAATTTAAATTTGGGTAGATAGCGCGCAAGAGGGGAGGAGATCGGGGCGTACAACAAATCTATATTAACAAAAAAAATTGAATTAATTTTTATATTTAAATATTTTCTACGTTTTTGATAGACTTTTGATGAAAATAATTTATAAAAGACACAAAAAAATATTTTTTTTTTATTTAATATTTCAAAGATTTTTGCTTTTTTTGTCGAATCATTGAGTTCGGTTTTTTAGTGGTTTTGTGTTTTGAACACAAAAATATTTTAAATATATACGAGTACACAACTATTTATTTGGTTATTATTTATAATTACAGGCGCACCTCGTTTAGAGTGTCATAATAAAATTTGTTTATCTAATATTTTCATTTTTAATCCTAATTATTATTACATATTTACATCCTTCTTGTAGGACAACAGGTGGTTAAAGCAATATTATAAAATCTGTGGGTATTTTGGTTTTCGAAATTGTAATACATACTCGTATTAATACCAGGATAAAGTAATTCAATAAACTGGAAAGCGTCTACTACGCTGTACATGGCATTTCTGTATTTATCAGGTTGGTGTACACGACGAATATGTAAAGCAAAATGAATTGAGTCATTGATTGATTTGCGTAGGTAATATACATATGTATATAGGGCGACAAAGCAGTTTTTATACCATTTGCAATCTATTCCAATACTCGTAATATTTTAACTCAGAAGAAGTTCCTCGGTTACACTCTCTTACTTTTTAACATTTATTTTAATTTTTTTGTAATTCCAACATTTCAAATAGTTTTTTTCAAGTCAAATATATACAAAAAAAAAATAAAAAAAAAACAAAATTATGAATTGAAGTAATAATAATAATAGACATATAGACATTCCGGGTTCTTAATTTTTTGTGTTGTTGTTATTATTAAAAAAAAATTAATGATTTTTTGTGGCTTCAACATGAGATATGTAAAAAAGATAAAGAAAATAACTCTAAATTAGAAGACAAAAAAATCGACGTCTTTCTCGATAAACTTGCTTCGGAATAATAATGGCAAGTTTGGCTTTAAACTTTATGTTCGCTACCTATGTAGTTTCGCACTAAAATTACTTATGTTCTAAAACTACTCATTTTGATCTAAATTCAAATCTCGCTCGATCTAACTAAATACGATCACTCGAATGAAAAACCAGTTTTCTTTAAATATAGCTCAATTCAGAATCGAATGTTACCGAGCTGTGTTAGTGTAGTGAGGTCATTGATCACAAATATAAGGGTTTAGTTAATGAATTGGAATATCCTGGCAACTGTAATGTAACCCTTCATTATGCAGGTAGTATAATTGTTCCTTACTTTCGCTACCACAGTTTCCAATTTTAGTTTAGGAAGTTATTTCGGTGAACTTTTCCGTATCGTACTACTAATCCGAATATCGCGGTACATTGTATTCGTTGACCTTTGATTTTTCTCAAGTTATCAAGAACTCAAAAATTTGAATTTTGTACGTTGAAATATTTGACAACTGTTGGCCTGTTCTATATTGGAAAGAAAGCAGAATGTCCTCTATGGTTATCTATTTCGAGATAATCTATTGATGGGCAGGATGTAGGTTTGAATTGTACTTTATCCACTTGATTCTGTATTGCTTTAAATAAATATTTGTTTCTGCATTAAGGCTACCAGATGATTGTTATTCTTATTAATCTTATCAACATAGCCCTCGTATTGACCAGTTCGGCCTGGGTAATAATTCCGATTTGTTTTTTGTTTATTAAGTAAATTACAGCGATCACAATACGGTGGTAGAACAACTACCAAACTTGTCAACAATTTTGGTATCAGCGTATCCCGTTGATCCTTACAGTTTTGAAATTATATAAAATTAAATTGTCTGATGAACTTAAAACCGGGAAATTGGGACCGTCTCGATGTAGATCGAGTAAAATGAAAATATTTTTCATTTAATAGCAACTGCTTGTTAGTTGTCCATTCATAAAATTAAAGAATTTGTTTTTGAAGGTTCAAATATACAATAAATTTGTTTCAAACGCCTTAGAAATTTAGTAACACAGCGTTGATTTGTTGTTTTGAATCAATCTTTCTAGACTCAAGATCTGTTACTTTTGATATCCCAGGAAAGAAGCCATGGTGCTGACGAATGTATGGCTTTGAGTTTGCAATATTGTTTCCAATAATCGATCTCATAACCCAGCGAGTTTGGATGTATTTTAAGAATCTGTGGTTGGAGGTAATATTTCCTGTGCACGTGGTTGGGTAGAAGTTTCAGCCAGAACATTCTGACGAATTCATCATCGACGTTACTGCTTTCATTTGTTTTCATGCGTTTTCTCTAAACCCTACAACAATCTATGGATTTGTGTCTATCTGGACTCACCTTAAACACGGTTTCCTTGATTTAAGACATCATTCAATTCATTATTAATTCGACCATTCAAGGTGATGGAACCACACACCAGAAGTGACAACTTACGTTTTTTGCTTGTATTTTGAAAAGTATTTCATTAAATAGAAAAACTGTTATGATTCTAAATTAATTTTGCAACAATACCACCGGTCCAGAGCAGTTTTCCAAAATTGAAGCAGAAAGGACAATTATTGCCAAAAAACTGATTTCACAAAAAATTACAGCCCATACGGATCGGTTGATCAGGATGATACTTAACCTTTTTCCGTTTACCGGAAGTTGCACCTTCCAAAGGAGCTTTTTCGTTTTTTGCAAATATTTTGGAAAGTATTTAGCACGTACGAAACAAACGATTACAATACAAAGATTGTAAATTAAATTTCAAACATAATCATACTCGTAAGTTCATATTTTAAATTTTACCGGAAATGACGGGTTTTGATAAAAAAAATCTTTATTTAACTAAAATGTGGCATCTCTAGAGAGCAGGCGAATTGATTATTCGGAATAAGACTTTGTCCTAAAGCTTTTTCCATAAATTGGGAGATTCATGCGAAATGTGGTGAGCATCTGTGTAATAGTAGCTTTCGTAGAAGCTTTTTCAAGTTTTGCAAGTTGGTTTTCTAAAAGCAGGAATATGCTTTTTGATTATCCAAGACCAATTTTTATCATAAATTCGGTAGGTTCAATTTTTCGCTTTAGAAATTAAGTCTGGTGTATTCGAGATCTATGTACCTATGTCGTAAAAGGAAGTCGGGCGTTGGGCACAACAAATACACACCTCCATTTTTTTCCACATTGTAGAAAAATTGCTTACTGGGTGTCTTGATCCACATAAGCATGATATATTGGGCTTAAATTATAATTGAAAACTTGCTTACTTCCCCGCAAATTCAACGATGATTAATAAATGCGACAGAGAGCACTTGTGAATGACACTATTCGGGCTTTCCTTGGGAATATTAATTTGTATTAATGTTAGTTTTAAAAAGGGGGTTTTCCAAAATACCATTTAAAAATATAAAAAAATTTCCTGTCTACACTTTTTTCTAATTGATCTTGAACCACCAAAATTACGACAGATTGCGTTTCACATTATTTTGGACACGTTATTCTCTAAAACTGCAATAACTTGAACTGAACAAGTTATTTCACAGTCGACATCAAGCGTACATATAAAAATTGACAGCTCGGTGTAAAATTTTATTTTCATTTAATAAATAGTTAATTAAAGTGGTTTTGGGTTTTCATTAAGTTAAAATAGTTTTATAGTGGTGTACGAACAATTTTATAATATTAAAAAGGTGGTGGACGCATATATATATAGTGTTTTAAGTGAATTATTATTTGGTGGCAACAACAACAAGTGTTTGTATATATTTAAGCGGCGTGTTTTTAGACAGTAAATAAAGTCAGGTGTGGGCAAAAGGAGGGCTTCGGCCCTTGAAAGGGGCGATGTTTGAAAGCCCAAATAGATTCGCACCGTTGAGGATGTTGGGAAATAATACCCAACCCTCCAAAAGGAAAAAGATCGAAGAAATGCGAACAAAGAGATTAGGATTCGGTGGCGGTGCAGATATAATGGATTGCAATGGAGTAAACGAAAAATATCTAATAATCAAGCACGAGCAGGAGGGACAAAACCTGTCAAATTTTTCACCTTTTGGAATACAAAAAGCGCTGGATATGATAACCAAAGGTATCATTAAAACGCAACGTTCGAGAGCTGGAGAACTCTTGGTTCTGACAAAAAATCAGGCAGCGACGGATGCATTATTGAAGGCAACATCTCTGGGACAATTGGCCAAAATAAAAGTGACGGAACACCCCATATTAAACAGTTCCAAAGGTATCATTTTCTGCCACGACCTAAAAAGTTTAACTGAGGAGGAAATCAAAGAAGGGCTTAAGGACCAAGGCGTCATAGAGGTATACAAAATAAAGAAATGGGTGGAAAATAAATTAACGGACACAGCAGCAATTATCCTGACTTTTAATTCACCAGTATTACCGGAATATGTGAGGGCAGGCTTTATACAACTAAGCATTCGATTGTACATTCCAAATCCGTTGAAGTGCACCGAATGCCACAAATTTGGTCACACCAAAAAGAGATGCACAAGTGATCCTAAGTGCTATAAATGTAGTGAAGTAACACCACACAACCAGCCGTGCACTACACTAAAATGCATAAATTGTGGAGAGGCACACACCAGCAACAGTAAGGAATGTCGAGTATATAAACGAGAAGTAGAAATAGTAAAAATTAAAACTGTAGATAGATTAACATTTCCCGAGGCGAAAGCCAAATATTTTCGATTATATGCAAACACCACACCAGCTAACCAGACAACATATGCAGATACACTAAAAACATCCTTTAACCCACCAAACACACCACAAAAGCCGCAAAACAAAGAAAACCAACTAGAACAGACAAAACCACAATCATATCCAAAAACTATTTCAACTTCAAGGCAACAACAGACACAATTAAACCAACCACAACAACAACAGCAACAAAAAGATCAAGTACAACAACAACAAAACCAACAACAGCCGCAACAACTAAAACAACTACTAGAAACGAACAAACTACAACAACAAATACAGCAAGTACAACGACAACAAGAAAGATTACAACAACAACCGCAATCAAATCAACAAACAACCTGTAATACAGCAATGGACATAGAGACAATAAAAAAAAATGAAGCATGGCTAGCAATGAGACATTCTAATTTAACTCCAAAAGAATTAACACTATTTGGAAATAACCATGTAAGTATGATTGATGATGAATGAGGGAAGGAGGAGAGAGAACGCATTTGCATTTATAAATGCCCTATCCTTTCTTCATTTCTTTGAATGGTAGAGCGAATGCTGAGATCCAATGAATGCATGAAAATTGGTCAGATAAATATTCGCAGTATATATGCCAATGGCGATATGTTGCGGAATTATCTGACCAATAATGATGTGAATGTGATGATTTTGTGTGAAACTTGGGAGCGGGAGGGTAAGACGTTTCGGGTGAAAGGATACAATTATCTGTCCAGACCGAGGGCTGATGGCTTCGGCGGCGTGGCGATATTGGCACGTGCCAATATCAGCCTGGTCCTTTGTGACATACCGCGCTTCGAGCACATTGAAGTCATCGCGGCCAAAACTCGGAATCTGGACAGAAACTTGTTATTTGTTAGTATCTATGCAACTCCAGTGTTGTCTACGTCTGACAGAGAGAGAAGCCAACGAGATTTTCAAATTTTGTTTGAATGGGTGGAAGGCAAAAGTGACGTGATTCTAGCGGGTGATATGAATGCGCATTCGAGAATATGGGGGAGTGAAAGAACTGATGCTAGAGGTAACTGGTTGACCCGCCTCATTCTGGATTCCGATCTCGTAGTCCTGAATGATGGTGGGTCGACTAGAATGCCGAGAGTGGGGTCGACAGCCAGCGCGATAGATTTAACTTTAATATCTAGCGGGCTGGCGGGCCAAGTCACTTGGATTGTCACAGATGAGAATTTGGGTAGTGATCATTATTTGATCAGGGCATGCTTAGGTGGTATAAATGTTGACATAGACCGTAAGGTCATTATGAATGGTAAGAAATGGGTCGAACGTATGAATGAGATTCTCACAATGAAAGAAGTAAATGAGGTTAACCAACTTGAGGATGAAATAGAGAGAGCGAATGAAATGTGCACTATAAATATCAGAGGGAATGAATACAAGGTGAATGGTTGGTGGAACAATGAAATCCAGTATTGGTATGAAAGGAAACGGATAGCATTGAGAGAGTTCAGTAGGTGTATATGTCATGAATGCAGAATAAATTATGGAAGAATGAATGCAAAATTGAAAAAGGCTATCCGTAGAGCGAAAAGGAAAAGTTGGCGGGAATATGTATCAAAAATGACACATAGAACTACAACTAAGGATGTATGGGATAAATTTAATAGAGTGAGAGGATATAGAGCGCAAGGCAGAAATGCAGTGTTAGATGACAGAGAGAATGGAGGTGTCTTTTTACAAATGATTACGGACGTACGTAACAATTTGAGTGATAGGTATGAAGTTTTGCTACCTGATAATGAAAATGAATTTATGAACGATATGTGTAAGGAGTTTGAATGGGAAGAGTTCCGAGGGGTTTTAGAAACATCCAAATCTACTACCCCCGGAACCAACAGAGTGAGTTATAAAATGATTAGTAGATTAGAGTTCGAAGCCAAGGCGGCCTTGCTTCGAATTCTCAATCAAGTATGGATGAGTATTCAGATACCGGAAAAATGGAAGGAAAGCAGAGTGGTACCTATTCCTAAAAGGGATCGGGATAGGAATCTGGCAACAAATTACAGGGGAATATGTATGTTGAATGTATTTGTTAAAATTGTGAATGGTATGATGAAAGGACGTATAGATAAATTTGTGAATGAGGGAAATTTGTTGCCGGAAACCACCTTTGGGTTTCGTCAGAACCACTCTGCTAATGAGTGTGTAGAAAAGTTTGTGTGGGAAGTACAAAAGGAAAATAAGTATGTTGTGGCGGTATTTTTGGATATAGAAAGGGCATATGATTACGTGGTTCCAGGGAAACTTTATCAGATCCTTATGGACTTGGGGTTTCCTTGGAAAATTTGCAAATGGGTGTATGAGTTCATGAATGAGAGAAAGTTAGTTTTATGTGGTAGAGGGTATAGGTTGGAAGGAGCGGTGACTATCGGCCTCCCCCAAGGCAGTAAAATCTCACCGACTCTCTTCAACCTGTATACGAGCTCGATACATAGGTGTAACTCCTCGGGCAAAGTCATTTTGCAATTTGCCGATGACTTTGTCCTGATGGGTAAGGGGAGTACCATCGGGGAGGCCTTGAGTCGGGCTCAAGAATGTGTGAATCAGGTAACCGAATGTTTGAGTGAACTGAATTTGAGAGTAAATTCGAGTAAATGTTGTAGTATGGCTTTTAGAACGAATCGGATGGTTGATGTGCGAATATATAATGAGAGAATTGAGTGTGTGAAATTGACTAGGTATTTGGGAATCTGGATTGACAGAAGAATAAGTTTCAAAGTGCATATGGAAAAATTGGCCGATAATTGTAAGAGTAGATTGAACGTGATTAAAAGGGTGAGCAAACCGAAATGGGGAGCTCATCCGGGTGTGACTGATATGTTACGAAAGGCGTTAGTGTCAACTAAAATTGCGTATGGAATGAGTATATATGGTGATGGGTCCAAGGTTGGGTTTAAAAAGTTGATGCTTGTGGAGAATGCGTGTGCTAGAGTGGTATTGGGAGCGATCAATTCGACACCAATACACACTCTGTGGTCTGAATTGGGTGATTCGCCTCTTAATTTTAAGAGGGAATGGATCACCGTGCGAGAGACTGTGCGAATGTTAACTAAGGACAATAAATTAGTGAATGAAATGAAAGAGAGATTGCAAAGAGGGACGGTTTACAAAAAGACAACAAGATCGCTGGTAATCTTGGAAAATATTAACATATTCTCCAAGATTCGTCCGGCAAATCCGAAAGTCCCTCCGAGCAATCTAATAGTGCGGTTGAAGTTTGGTGACACTACAAAAGCAATGATGAATGAGTTATCGGTTAAGAGCGAATTTTGCAAAATGCGAATGAATTATGTTGCACATGTGGAAGTGTATACAGATGCTAGTGTAAATGTTGATCGCGTAGGTGTGGGAATTTATATTCCTTCAATGAGGAAAGAGAAAATGGTAAGAGTGCATGACAGTATCTGTATAATGAATGCAGAATTGATAGCGATTATGGAAGGGATCAAGTTGGCAATGACACAAGGGAGAAGGAGAATAGTGTTATTCTCTGACTCCCGGAGTGGGTTGGAATTAATTAGTAAGGGTGGGGGAACTCATGGCAATGTGTATGTAGAAATGCTATATAAGTATCTTCAATCTTGGGGGGGGGGGTCATCCTTCAATGGATACCTTCACACCTACAGATTGAAGGTAATGAAAGAGCCGATATGCTTGCGAAACGGGGTTGTTTGATTGAGGATGTAAACGAATATGAATTCATGGATGCCAGAGACGTACTTCGCATGTTTCAGATGAATCTGTGGAGAAAATGGGAGAGAGAGTTTGTTGAAAAATGTCAGGTGAAAGGTAAGAAGTACTTTGAGTTGGTTAGGTCTCCTTTGAGGCAACCGTTCTTTAAGGTGCTCAAAGGAGATACTAGAATGTTACGAACTATGGAACGAGTGAGATTGAATCATGGAAATTGGAAAGAATGTTTGAAGAAACGTAATTTGGTTGTGTGTGAATTATGTGAAATCTGTTTGGTTGTGGAGGACATCGAACATTTGATTCTGAAATGTTCTGCATTTAACCAGAGCAGACAAATGTTCGATGTTCTATTGAGTGCAAGTAGTTTGACTGAATTATTACGAATGGGAATGAACGTATATAAGAATATGTATGAATTTATTAGAACAAATCAGATAGAAGTGTGAAAGGGGATCGATGTGTGCTAGGTGAATGACAAGAAATTAAAATTAAATTATTAGTAGTATGGTAAAAAATGTTAACAATTAAAAATTGTAAATTTTGAAACGGGCCATATGGCACCAAATTTTTGGAGCTAGTGCCAAATAAATAAAAATAAAAAAAAAAAAAAAAATAACTTGAACTGAAACTTGAAATGTTCATTATCTTACGAGTATTTTCCATGTATCTAACGGGTGGGCCATCTTGTGGTTTCTTTTTAAATCATATGTTATTTTGACACTGACCAGTTTTCCGCTCGATATAGAGAGAAAAAGCCAGTATCATATCTCCATGCAACACACAAATTTGTGACGACAGTTCATCAGACGGGCGTTCTAGTGAACAACAGAAGCGATCATCATGCTCGTACAGTGCATAATAATTGAGAATATTGATGCTATAGTTGAAAGTGTGCGACTTAATCCAGGAACAAGAACTTACCACAGATCGCAGTTACCCAACATTAGCCGTACCAGCCGGAGAAGAATTTTGCACAAAGATCTCGGATTGAAGCGATGATGAGGATCAGCGATGCGTTTTTAATTACATCTATGCTTGTAAAACGACGGTCCTTTAATGTTCTCTTCATTTTTGAAAACAGATAAAAATTATACGGGGCCATGTCTGGCGAATATAGAGGCTGGTGCATCATTACAGTTTCGATTTTGGCCAAATGCAAAAACACGCGATAAGGTGTGAGCAGATACATTATCGCCAAAAACGCAAATGGTGTTGTACTTTTGGCGATCGTTCTTAATTATTTCTTTCACTTTTTCCAATTTTTCATCGGTTCATAGGTTAATCGTTTAGAAAAATGGTAACTACCTTTTGAAATTGATCGTAAATCGTTTGTGAATAAATTAAAAAGAATAGGATTGAACCTTTGCGGTACTCCTGTTGGAATGCCCAATATCACTGACAACTCTCCTGTCATTTTTTGGTTTTGTGTTTGTGGAGAGGAATGGGCTGGATGGTTTATTATTAATTGGCAATTAGAAGAAACAAGATTATTTAGTGCAGTGACACAACTGCTTTTACTCTAGTGCAGCACCAGTTGCAGTGCTTTGCATTAAATTAACCTACAATGATTACTTTGTTGAATTTATTAATAAGCAATTGAATGTCTTGGGTGAATGTCACGGGGGTTGATTTTGTAGATGAGAAAATGAGATAGGGATTTGAATTTAATAGAATTGTGGATTAGTATTGATGATGTTATCGATCGCCAGTAATTCCTGCCAAAGTTTTTATAGTTCGGCCAAAGGATTTTTTTGTTGACGTTTTATCTGTTGTTGTTGCGACTGCGATTACTACTTGTGGTGATGTACTTGTTGGTTTTGGCTTTATTTGTTACGGCGGATATGGAGTGTTGGTTGATGGCTTGTCTGTTTTTACAACTTGATTTTCTTGGCGATTATTGCAATAGTTCATATTTATTTCTGGAACATTATGTCTGGTTTCTATTGTGCTTGTTGTCTTGCAACTTATATTTATGGTAAACCATTCAACCTTTATAGTTTTCTGCATGCATTCATGCACTAATGTGTTCTTCGACAGTTGCTGGTGGCATGACCGAATTGTTGGCAATTTTGGCATTGCGTATATTCCTTGACAGTTGGAGAGAAGGGCTGCCAGGATACTACACAATTGCAAAGTAGACCACATTTTTGTTGGAGCTGCTTGGCGGTTTGTGGATCCTTTTGTGAAGCGTGTCACGAAGAAAGGAGTTACTATTTAACCTCCTTGGTGCCGACATCAGTTATGGCCAATTTTATGGTATCTGCATTGACTTCATTCGCATTGACTTCATTCGCTCTCTGCGGTTAATGAATGGAATTGGTGTTTGTTTCCGTATTTTGTGTAGTTTCCGATTTTTTTTGAATTTATTCGAACTCTCCCTGACTGATTTAAAATTTGGCGTCAAAATTTGCGACACTAATATAGCTTGAGCATCAAGCAAGAAGTATTTTCACTCTTTCCACTCTCGTGTTCACAATTATCGGCGGTACTTTTGATGCAACATCCAAAATTTTGATTTGGTCTCCGACGGGAAATGTGTAAATTATATTCAATTTTTTAGGTATTAAGTTCTCTAGAATTGCAGTAATTTATTATTAAGTCTCAATTCTCGGCTTTATTATATGTAATCTCGCGGTTTTGTTAAATATAAAAAGTGTGTACGGTGGAGCCTGGCCTTCCGGAAGATCTTGCCTAATAAACTTGGTCGTGCACTCTCAATCATTCAATACAGCTTGTCATCGTCACTTTGCATTCTTAACATCCTATTTACACTAACTAATAAACTTGAATCAGTACAAAAAATCATTTTTTCAACGTTTTTCGGACATGATGGACTTTTAAGTGAAGATTTATTTTCTTTGAATGTGTTCATGTAATTAAACCGAAATACCCTTAATAACTTTCAAAATATGTACATACTTAACAATCTCAAAAACCCTTAGCCCATTTGGCATAGATTTATATGGCCGCTACTCTGCGTTAAAATGTAGATCTACTAACAAAAATGATAAAAGTGACGATTAATCGAATTTTCGTCTCTTTTGTACTTTATAGCGTACGAGTAATTACTCAAGATAGTCTGTGAATTATTACTTTAAATTCACACTCACTTTAAATTAAGTGACGCAATATGCTAAACGTATTTTACTACTCTTGTCCCAAATAGAGGCAATAAATTACAACCTTAATCACAATTGGTCAAAATTTGGTTTCTTTGAAATTATTTCTTTCAAGCATTATACTTTCCCAAGCGACAATGACATCTTGATTATTTTCAAACCCCTATATGGTCACCATTAAGAACTTACCCCTAAGATATCAAGTATATGCACCAATTTATCTCAATTATAGATTTGAAATTACAAAAAATATTTACATACAAAAGTGTCGAAATGCATACAGTAATTTTTAAGGGTCAAGTAAGTTTAGATGGGATATTGATTTTTTGGGAGGGGATTTGATCTAAGATTTTATTTATTTATAAATATTTTGACTTCTATTAATTTTTTTCTTTTTAGGAATTATCCCAATTGAAATAATAAAATGGAATCTGCGATTGAGAATGAGCCATGCCCGTCAACTTCCAAAAGCAGTACAAAAATTATAAAGCAGAATATTGCTGAGCTAAGTATAAAAAATAAACGAAAAAATTTTAATCCTCGATTTGCTGCAATAAATCATGAAAATACGGTTAGTTCTGCAGCCGCGGTTGCAGCCGCAGCGGCCGTGACTAATTTAAATAATTTGAATTCAGAACAAAAATCATTAGCAGCGAGTTTAGGGGGCAATTTAAATGATTCGGACGTAAAATTTCGAGAGTTTGCATTTAAAACAATGCAAGAGCTGCTAAATATATATGGCCTATCCGTATCACAAAATGATATTTTAGAAGCGTTTAAACAGCAGACCTTGGGTAAGTCATAAATTTTATAAGTAAAAATCTTTTGTCACAATAATAAATAGTTTCACTCCGGTAACCTGGGGGTAATTTAAGATTTTTTCTTGCAATTTTTTTAACCCGAAATTTTTTCTAAAACATGTGAAATTTAATAAAGGGATCGAACACCTTTGTATATTTCTTATGTACTTTTCGCTAAATTGATTTCGTTCTTTTTAGTAAAAAATTTTTTTTTTTTTTTGGTAAAGGGATAACATTCTAGGGGTGAATAGGTTACGATTATTAAGGTTAAATGATGCACCTTTACTTTTTGAAATTTTCTATTATTATACAAGACGTTTCTCTTAATAATTTTAGATCCCTTCGCGTACGAGAATACTACATAGTACTTAGGATATATGTATATCGGGCTAACCATATAAGAAATTTAATATCTATAAATTCAACCCGCGGGAAAAAAATGTGAAAACTAAAATTTTCAGCAGTTCCTCGACATGTTTCCAAGTTTATTTATATTTCCAAAAATGCTGATAGCGGCTCAAATTTAAATTGTAACCCCATTTCTAGAGAGAATCAAAATTAAGGAAACGATGATTTATTGTAATACACTTTTAATGAGACCTTAAGGGGGAAGCTAGAGGAATTTATTTATTTAGGTTTTGTGTTTTATTCCCTTTCAACCCCTTCAAAAAGAAAAAAATAAATAAATAACAATAATAATATAAAAAAATCTAAATTCCTAAAAAAATATTAACAAAAAATAAAAATCGTGGTAGGGATTCTCGATCATCTTACATCTGAGACCTTTTTGTTGTTCTATTATTATATTATATAAGAATTAAATTCCATCATCATCGATCAAAAATGTACACAACACTAAAAAAATTGAAGATCATGAGAAAAATGTAATTTCTTTCAAAAAACTGAAAACTGTTTTTTATTTTAAGATTATTAATGATATTTCGTCTTATATGACGATCAAATTTTTACGAAAATCATTAATTTTACATAAAAAAAAAAATAAAAAATTATTTTTGTTTTATGTACTTTGTTTGGATGCGGGAATAGAAATGGTTTGCCTTCTTTAGCTTCTCGTATATATGTAGTAGTTGAGCAAGATTGGAAACAATCTTAATAAAATAACTATTCAATCAATCGCATTGTTACTTAATATGTAATTTGCATGTCTCAATCTTCGCACAGAAATTTATTATAGCACGGTTAAACCATATAAATTTAGGACTACCATTGAATTTATCATAAATCAAATAATTCAGGTTCGTATATCGATCAATATTTAAAATGACAATATAATTTCGATGGCCTTGACCGTGTCTCTCATCCTAATTGAGACATAAGGTAAATAAGTAATTTTTAATTTTTATTCTTACCTGCTTATCGGATTTAACCTTTCCTTGAATATAACGTACCAAAAATGACTGGCTCATCTGCAGTCTGCCCTCCAAAAACTTGGGCTGCTTACTTCACGGGTATTTATTGCATTTGCACTCCGAACAATTTTTAATATGACCTATCAGCAACTTGGAAACATTTTCACTATGGGCTACCTGCTACTCCGAAATATTTGAAACGGTGCGAGCGCACCTCTGTGGAATATGGAAAATCAAACTTTGTCATTTAAAAAAACGTGAATACATTTCTAAAAATGTTTTATTAATGCAGAATAATTAAAAAAATATAAAAATAAATAATAAATAAAAATTACATTTTGAATTTCTTCATTTGATGATATCTTGAAAAACAATCCCCAAGGTGTATTCTTGGCTTTCCTGATAAGCCTCTTGTTGTATTCACTTGTTTCATGTTTTTCACCTTTCTTCTGTCAATTACAGCAACCAACACAATCTTATTTTTTTTACCTTTGCGTATTATATGAAGTTTCGTGTTTAATCTGATCTCAGAAGATGACGTAGAAGCTCTAAATCGTCCATGTCGAAAATTATTAATTAATTGATCAACTAGTAGTTTAACATATTTTAGGTGTGTTAATGGTTTTTCATTTCGTTTTGTTTTTTTAATTTTATATGATGTAGGAATTAATAAGGGACAGCTCCATGCCCCAAAAAACATTTTTCTCCACCACTTAAGAGACTCTCAAAAACCAATATGGGTATTGATCAACTACATTCTAATGCTTACTTCTGTACCCCCTTGAAGAATTCTGTTTGATTCTATCATTCCAGCATCATTCCAAGTACTCAAAAGTGACACAATCCTCTTACCTTTCCAGGCTAAGAACATGATTTTTCCCTTTTTATAAGCAAAACGGATTTTTTTTTTCCTTTAAATTTTACTATGGATTCGTCTACATAAATACTTTTATCAGGAATACAGTGTTCAGAAAATTTTGAATCTAAAAAATCCAAAATATTTGATTGAATCGAGCTCTTGTAAATATTTATATCCGAAAAACAGGGATTCTACTGTTGTGTTTAGTCGATCAATATTCTTGCATATTTAGGACTAACTCCAATGAAAGTTCAGAATTCATCTATTTATATCATGCCATGTTTGCCATATAGAGCCTTTATTTATTTCCTTTATTATTTCGTCAACAAACTGGTCAGTGAAAAATAATTTGAAAAACTGAATCGGTTCAAAAATATTGGAGAAAATTTGGGGGCCCGTTACTTTTGGTCCTATTGAAAAGTTTACTCTTAGAGGCCTGTATCCATTCTCTGTAATACTGACCCATTCATCTTCTCCCGAACAGATACTTGCGTTATCAACAGTACCAGATGCATTAGGCCCGTGGTCTTCGATTTCGATAAACTAATCGCTGTCATCACTATCACTCTCACTATATTCATTTTCATTTACGTTAATCTCAGCTACATTGTCTCTGTATCAGTTAAATTCGAATTCATCTTCACTTTCCGCAAAATTCATATTTTAGATTGCTATTGTCTTCCATTTTAAGGGGTAAATATAAAAAAATGATAATAATTTTAACACAATTTGTATACAAACTAACAGGATAGGCTGTTTAAATTATTCGTTCATTTAAATTAACAATATAGACTTACAATTAGAAAAAATATCATAAGGCCGGTTGCACATAACATTGACTAAAGGCCGGTTAGTCGTGCGCCGGTTTATTATTCAAAACAAACTCAACGCAACCTTGATTAAGTTTTATTTGTTTCTCATGGAAATAGTTAACCGGTCTATAAATATTTAACGGCCAATTTTGTAGATTTTCGAACGACAAAAAGAAGTTGTTTTTGTTTTTACGTAGTTTGCGGTTTCATCTCTTAACTACTTTATATGGCCTTTCGTACGGTTGGCTTCAAACAGTTTTTACCTTGTCCACTATTTCGGTATTAAACTTCTCAGGTTATGTCGCAATTTCTCAACAAAAGTTGAAGGATTTGGCTTTGAACGGTATGATAATGTCACCTTGTATCATCAAACATTGTCGGTAGACTAGTTCTGCCGATATGAACATCCAAGGTCCGTTTTAATTACAGTTCGAACACTTAATAAAACTTATAGTAACTCGTCACTCCAATCTATCATTTTCCCCTGAGGTTTTATTGAAGCACCCAGCTATCTATGGAATCTCTCAACTAAACCATTCGATTGGGGGTGATAAGCGGTAGTTCTAATTTTATGTGAGCCTAGTACTTTTGATAATTCTTGAAACATCTTCGACTCAAATTGACTATCCTGATCAGTTATAATTTCCAACGGAATTCCAAATCGAACAACATATTGTTCGATGAAGGCTCGGTTAGCGGAATGGCCTCTGACGATCTAGTAAACCGGTCTTCGATCGTTAAGATTTACGAACAATTATTTGATGGTGGTAAAGGATTTAAATGAATGTAAGCAAATCTGGCCGAAGAAATCTGAAAACGCCCAAATTCCGAATGAGTATGACGTGTCACTTTCGATTTCTGACATGCTACACAAATAGAAGGTCAGAAACATTTCGAAGTAATAATTTTTCTGGTGGTCTTTATTCCCGGATAAGCTAAATCATGATGAGAAGGATTATAAGGACGATTGACGCTCGTTGATGTCTTACACCATATAGGTTTATTGACATTATCACAAGTCATCTGCTTCAGCATCTAATGAACGAAAAGGTTTAGTACTATACCCAATCAGTTCTTTATCTAGTTTATGAAGTTTAATGAGGTTTTCTATGTCAAGTTCAACTAATTGAATTGCATAATTCTTCGTAGATCCTGATAAAGTATCCGCTACTAAATTATCCTGACTGTTGTCAATCAGTATAGTCAGTATAGTCAGTATATACTCGTATCTAAGAAATGGCAGAAGAGTTGAATTAATCAGCGCTGCCTAAATATTCTTCATAGCCTGTTCACATTCTGGAGTTCAGCTGAATTTGATCTATTTCTTTCTTCTACCCAACTCATTTATGTGCTCGTGAAGAGGAGAAATACAGTGATAGAGATTTTGAAGTAATCGTAGAAATGAAAAATTTTGTAATATTAAAAATTATAATTATTTATTGTACTTTCATTATTATACACGTTCTCCTTATATTATTTCCAAAAAAAAAAAAATGTATTAAGACAAAAACACAAAAGGTAAAAATTTTATGGGGGCATTCCTTTAAACGCAGTTAAAATTTTTTTATTGTACTACAAGGAATAAATGTCCGAATCACCCTTTTTAATATTTTAATATTTAGTATTACCTCCCTTATTCATAATAACAGCAAAGATTCTTTTTTGCATTGAATCAACGACATTTTTCAGCAATGATTGCTCAATTTCCCCCAACTTCGCTTGATATGCAATTTTAATTCCGCCACGCCCTCAAACTGACGTCCGATGGTATATACTTTGCCAGCCAGAACATTTCTCAAGAGGATTGAGATCCGGTGAGCATACTGGTCAGTTTACAAGTTGAATTTCGTTTTGTTCAAACCGCACTCTCTCGAAAGTTTTGACACGTGGATCAACACGCTATCCTGATGAATCACCATAGAAACTGAGTAGAACATCTTCCAAAAGATCAATGTAATTGTTAGAATTCATCCGTGTGGAAATAAAACATATCGAAAGCTTGCCTCTATAAGTAAAGGCGCTCCATACCATAACGCTTCCACCTCCAAAATTCCGTCTTGATCTGTTTACTGGAAATTTTTGAAACGTATGTTTACCTCTGAATTTTTCAAATCGTACCAATAACAGGACCCTCCAAGTTGAGTTTCTTCTCGTTTGAAAAAATTACGTTTTACCATTCGTCTTTCCAGGTCATATAATTGTTTACGAAAGTCGACCAAGCCTCCTTGTGCACCTTTGTTAGTTTTTTAGATGTGGCAAGCTTCCGATATGTTTTATTTCCACACGGATGAATTCCATCAATTACTTTGATCTTTTGAAAGATGTTCTACTCAGGTTCTATGATGACTCGGACCAAAATTGGATATTTCAACAGGATAACGATCCACGTGTTAAAACTTTCGAGTGAGTGGTTTCAACAAAAACAAATTCAACTTTTAATTTGAATAAGAATTTGTGGAATGTTCTTGCTGTCAAAGTATATACCAATAGACGTCAGTTTAAGAGCGAAGAGGATTTAAAATTGTGCATCAAGCGGAGTTGGGGGGACACTGCTGAAAAATCTCGCAAAACAGAATCTTTGCAGTTATTATGAATTATAAAAATTTAACTGCGCTTAAAGGAATGTTTAAACGAATGTGTACGACTATATGTTCAGCTACGAACCGTTGAGCCTGACGATAAGATGTTGGTAGTGGAAAATATCGTATAGCCTCAATTCTTTCCTCTGAGACGTATTCCCTCTCTCGAAATATAATATTGCCAAGAAAAATTAACGATGGGACTCCAAAAACGCATTCAGATGCTTTAATGTTAATTTCGTAATTTAATAATCTTTTAAAAAGTATACGTAAATGATTTTTATGTGTTTCGTTTGATTTACTTCCCACTAAAATGTCCTTTAAGTAAAAAAACGCAAAATCTTATGCATTCGTTACTTCATCCATAAACCTCTGGAAAGTTTGAGCTGCGTTACACAATTCATAAGGCATACGTACGAACTAGCACAAAAGGAACAGTTATGGTCGTACTATAGACAATCTCTGTGTCCACCGGAATTTGGTGGTAAACCCTTATTAAGTCCACCTTCGAAAATATTGTATGTATGTGTGGTATGAGCTATCGGTCCGGCACTGATACCTGATTTAATCGACGATAGCCTCCACAAGCTTGCCAGTCGTTTTGTTCTTTCTTTGGGACCAAATGTAATGGAGATGAAACAGGAAAGGAAGACTGAAACTCTTTTTTGACAATAAAGGGTTCCGATCCGAATGTTGTTTTTCAGCTGTACAATTTGTTGGTTTATTCGCATAAACTTTACTTTTCAAGAAACTCCAAAGAAAGTAATCTAATGGAGTTAAATTGCGTGATCTAGGTGGCAAGTTTATATCACCATTACGTTAAATTAATCGACCTTGAAAGTTAGACCGCAATAGCTGGATGTTTTCGCATTTTGTGTGAATGCAAATGCAAATCCTTATGTAAAATTCGCCAAACAGTCGATGGATGAATACCTAATTCCTGAGAACGTCGTGGTATTGATGTTGAAGGTTGCTCCGCGACACTTTCGGACACAGCAGCAATGTTCTCACTAGAACGTCCACTTTTTGGTCAGACATTTTTCGATCCTCGCCAGAATCAGTCTCTTCAAATATTTCCAATAACCTTTGAATTGTTGACTCATTTCGACGATTATTTACACCAAAATATGAATTTCACGATACGTATTTTTTAAAGATCGATGATTTTCATAATAAGTTTGAATAACTTTAATGCGTTCTTCTAGCGTGCAAGTCTTCAACGTTAAAATTGTACATCTGTCTACTTCACAAATGTCAAAGATGACATAAAAAAAGGTTGCGTTTAGAAATTATTTACTACTGACATCTAGGCGTGACTTTTGAAAAACCCTTTATTATATTTAATTTTATCTAGTCCACGCGATCTTAAAATTGGGTGTCGACTTTGTGTGACTATATTCTATGTAACATGTTTAACCGGTATATCATATTTATAGGTTCGGTTACACGGGTTGGAAATTTTTGAATCATATCTCCATATATACCAGACACTGCATATTGTATTCGAAATACAGTAACATCATAACTAATCGATGCATTACTACCTATATACATGTCTGTGTCTGTGGTGTCATCAATCAGCCGCTTTCCCTTAAGATCGACTATTATACCGAACTTTGTTAAAAAATATGCTCCTATTATAGGTTTATCAACCGATGCTGCCATGAATGCATGGCAGAATTGTCACCGAAAACCTTAGTCTAGTTTCACAAGTTTTGTGCCAAAAGTTGTAATTATGGTATTGTTTGCAGCAGTAAGTCTGTTGTAATGCACGTCTTGAATGAGATTTTTAAGATTTCTTTCACGAATAACTGATAAATCAGCTCCTGTGTCAATAAGAAAAGTAATTTTTGTATTTCAATAATTTATGAAAAGACAGCAAGAGTTATTGATTCTGACGTTAGACCTAGAGCGAGGTCTACTTTGGTAATACCGGGCTATCGAATTTGATCGATACCCTTTGATTAAGTTGAGGGTCGAATTTACTTAATCGACATGTAATCTCATTAATGGATGACATTAACTGCTCTACACTAAAATTCGGACTATTTTGTGATGTGGATGGTTGACTCTTTGAAGGGTTTCGAAGTCTCCAAATATTGTCGGTTGAATCAAGCATTTTACTTAGATCATCAATTCCACATCATAAGTACAGCTGCATTTTGAACCAGTTCTGAATAGAAACTTAAAGAAGATTGGTTTCCCATCTCGTTTCTGCTTGGTCTAGACTTTGTACGATGTAAATGAATTTCGATTCATCTTTAATAATTTGCGATGCTTCTATCGTCAGTTCCGCGTGCTTAAACCACATAAGCTAAGAGCTTTACTCCAAAATATAGGTAACTTCGAAATGTCGAATATTTGAAAGTTCTGAAGCGTCTGTATTGCCACTCGTATTCGATTCAGAATTTTCGATCTCGTTCTTCAGCTTATCCTGATCTGCCATTGTAATTGATTGAAAACCACAAACACCCGTAAATTATTAAAATAAATGCACCATCTTACTAATCACATTACAGAATGATAATGCTCTTCAGTAAGTTGTACCAAGAACTTAAGTTATTTTAAAATTTCCGAATAAATGTTCCTGGTTTTAATAAGTTCACTCGCTCAATCTCGAATTAATTTCTATGAATTATGCCGTTGAATTTCTATTTGAATTTCTGCAGATTCATCCAACAACGCGAAAACAAAACTTTTCATCTGAAAATAATGGCCACACGAAACATGCTTGTAATGTTACACGACCACAGTCACAATTGTAGCTGTCGATGCTTGCTTATTATAATTTTGAGAAAGTACCTTAGTCACAAAACGTTGAACACAAAATACAAAGTTTTATTTTAAAACTTAAGCGTCGGCAAGTCACGAATGTTGATTCTGCATTATTTTGGTTAGCGTATCGTGGCATAAGTGATTGAAATTTCGGACGCGGTAGAAGGATAGACCCCTAGAGGGGTAGGGGTCATCTCGGTTTTCCGTCTCTGCTACTTCCTCACCTGGAACGGATACTACCCCCACCATTATCTCCCGGCCAATTACTCCCTGGTACATTAACCCCCCTGTCATTATTCCCGGTAATTACCCCCAGTCATTTTCCCTCCGTAATTTAAACTGTATGTTGGTTCTCTGCAACCAGTAAAACACCAGCAAAAATATTTTGTTTTTTGTGCGTATACGAGTACGTATACACAGTTTAACGAAAAAACACAGAGCCAACGATGACATTGGAATTATCAGAAATAAAATTTGGTTTGATTTTTTCGTACAAATGAAAAATCTCCTTTAGTTGTCTGTGGCATATGCTGTATATATAAGATAGTAGAAAATTTCCAGCAGAAAAAATGTATTTTGCTATTCACTGCTAGCGGCATCACTATCACAAAAAGGAAATTTTTACCGCTAATATTTTTTAAATCAGCAGAAAATTTATGAAATTTTTAAGCAAATCCATAATTCTCAGTAGAAAGTTATATGAAAAATCATATGGTATGATGGTTTAAACGTTTTGCAACGAAAAAACTATTTTTTTTTTAAATGATTTGCTTAACGTCTCTCAAAATATACTGGACTTATCATAATCATCATGAATCACTCCAAAAAATTTCAATCTGAAATATTTTCAGTTTTTTAACAAAAGTGTTACAAAAACCCTCTTATCACTAACCTGAGTCTATGTTTTTATGGTACCTGGGATCATAATCAATATACATGAGCAACATTAGAATTATAACCAGCGTCAGTAGCATTACATACATTTTTAAAGTCATTTCAATCTGAAATACTTTCAGTTTTATAACAGTGTTAGAAAAACATGTACCCATGGTAGTTTTTCTAAACTTTTGTTAAGAAACTGAAAAAAATTCACATTAAGATGACTTTAATAATTTATGGAGTGCTAGATTTTTTGTTTTGTTTTGCCATGTACGAGTATTTGCATTACAGTGATTATGGTAACTTCAGTAAATTTCGAGAGTCCTTAATATATATTCTCGTACGTAAATGGTTTTTTAAAGAAAAATTAACTTTTTTCGTTTCAAAACGTTCAAACATTTATTCTGAGAATTATTGGTTAGTTATGCCTCACGATCAATAGCGAAAACACATTTTTTCTGCTGCCCATTTTTTTTTAAATGGGCGAACGAACAAACAGTGAATTTGAATCTGTAGAGATTTAACAGAGGTTTACAATTTTTTGGGGTAATAATCGGGCGGAATGACGGCGAACGGATAATGACTGAGAGTGATGACGATGAGGAGAAATTTTGACCGGGGGTTACTATCCCTATGGCCAGGGGTAATGACTAAATTTTCCGTACTCAGAATTAATTACAAATCAAAAGGAAGGAGCAACCGTTGGAGTTTTGATTCGTTATTGTGCCATATACCAAAACAACAAATAAATGTTTGTTCGTCCCACAAATTCTTTTCTAAAGTGCTAGCATCAAATCCGAATTTCCGAATATAGTTGCGTGTTTTGCATTCGATTGGGATAGCAGGGCATGCCATAGAGCCGAGCCTGCTCCGATCATAACCGATATAGCGGTTAACCCAGTCTGGTTTGATTTGTTATAGCAATGTTACTAATAATTTGCTTTCAAAGGTAACAAACATAAAATCTATTTACAACAAATTTGTATTTCGTAACTCACTCCATATTATTGTTTCTAACAACTTGGTCAAATTATGTAATTAATATTCAAACTGTTTCCGTAACCTTTATACTCGTACTATGGAGCGTGGTGTCTTCTGAATAATAATAAATTGCGAAACAAAATCGATTAGGATCGCAAAAAATTACCAGTTGATATTGTGTGAACGTATAACCGACCGAGAATTTAAATCGTCACATTTTAAGGAAATGCAATTATTTAAAAAAAATAGTATCAAATTATTATTTTTACCAAAATAATCATACAATAGTAAAAAAATCTTAAATAATCTAAGATTACAGTAAAAAAAAAATTATTTCCCATGAAAGCCATACTAAACCCTTTCTTTTCCCTTTTTTAATCTTTTTACCCCCGGTAAATAGATTCGACATATAAATATTTTTACTTTAACTCTTTTCTTATGTTGATATGTTATGAGCATAAACATTTAAAAAAAATATGTAAGAAGGAAACATCTGCAATTTAATATACAAACTGTATATGTGATCTTGAATAAGAAAAAAGTTTATGTTACACAATTTTTCTGTGGGACAAAAGGGTTTATGTATAACATGTCGGTTACCAACATATGATATTTCATGTGACGGAATTTGATTTATATCAATACAATGTGTGCGTGTGCATCACTTTCCCACTTTTACTCGTGTGGTTCCTGTATTATATATGGATAATAAAAAATCCGGTTAGTATTTTTTGGTTTGCTATTATTTTGCATGTCTGGAACAATAAAATTTGAAACATATGTCTTTATCATATAGACTTTTATGTATGCATGTGTTTATGCTCATACGTTGTATGATAAATCATAAAAACTACTCCACAGAATGGTATACCAATATGCCATCAAATCAATCAACCAATCAGTCCGAAGTCAAATGGTCACAATAACGAATACTAGAAGAAGAAACAACACAACCCAGAACTAACAAAACTCGAACATAACTATCGGAACCGAAGCCTTGGCAACTACCTGATATATTCTGGAAGACACACAAAAGCAGTTGCCTTGGTACTAAAAACTATTTAAGGAAAGTAAGTACCACTCGAATGGAAATCGATTTAATTAGTAGAATACCAAGAGCAAGAATTCAGTCGAAAATAAAATACAACGATAAATCATAGCTTTTGCGAAATTGGGATGACACAATCATAAATGAATTCGGGGACACATCATAATGACATTGCCGTTATGAAATGAGATTTCAAAGAAAAAATTGAATTATCGATTTAACCGGCAATGTGTTTCCAATTATCACTAGATTCTGAACGGCTCATTGATGATTGTCAAGAAATCGTATAACAAATGTCTACAAACTAACAAGAAATTCTTTCTTGTATCCACAAAATGTCCGAGCAAAGAGCGGAGAAATTTAATATTAAAAAATTCTGACACAAAAAACTCTGCAACATAGCTTCCAAAGAACGAAACCAGCACTGACTAGAGAAGGGAATGAAAGGATTTACCGCTTGCTTAGATCGAAAGGATCTACACCGACTGGTTGTTGATGGAATGCTTTTCTTATTATTCGTTTTGATGGGGTCATTCAACCATCTAACTCGGTTTGATTTCATGAATCCGATAAAGTGCAAATTTACATAACTGGGCGTTTATATTTTCCTGGATACCATTGTCTCATCGTATAATTGAACCGAGATATTTGAAGCCTCCCACGTCAAAGTTGAAGTCATTTGCTCTATAGGGAATACTAGGGATGTTCCTATAGGTATTGGTAAACATTTAGTTTTGCTGCTATTTCAAGCCACACCGTTTCGTATGACGCCCAAGCAATACAATAAAACTTTTCCTGAATGTACTCGAGTGCCAGATTAAACAGCAAAGGCGCGAGTACATCTCCCTGTCGTATACTACATGTTATTTCGAAGGCACCAGATAAAGTCCTTTTCACTACAATTCTACACATGGAGCCAGATGTTGTTAGCTTACACAGCTGATGCAAGCTGTACGGACCAATCTATGATATAGTTTCAGCGTGCATGGCTCAACAAATAATAAGTCTTTCACATTCCCTGATTTGTCTTCGGTTGGCGCATATGCCTTCACAATCAGGATATTGACAGGAGACATGTACAGTCCGGTACTTTGCTCATCGAGCACGTTAGGGGTATTTTTAGTTTGACTTGCTTTTATGTCGGGAATGAAGTCAAATGTATGCCTACCATTGACCGATTTGCTCCACCTTCTTTGTCATTTCGATTTGTTTCTATGTTAGTCTCCACTTCCTGTAACATGTACAGTGTCGTTTTCGAGTCGATTTCGTTTGAAGCACTTCTTGTTTGGTGGTACAAGTTCGCTCGCTGTTTGATTAGAATATCTACTGAGAGTACGCCAGCCAGAACCACAATAGCATCTTTTGTTAATTATAACAAGAATTTTGTGATTCAGTCCCCATCCCTCTCGTGACACTCTCGCAAGGGAATGAAATAGCTTCTTAGCGTTTTCACAGACTATTAGATCGTGAGATGTTACTCCCATACGTTCATCCGGTCCACTCATAAATATCTCACAGTCTTCACTATTTTCATGATTCGTTTTAAGATGTTGTTGGAGGTCGACAAGAAATAAATTTGCCTTGCAGCATCACTGTTTTTCTGCAGATAGTGATATTATATTTGTTATAACCATTGGTTCATACTATTTATTGCGATTTGACCCTGTGAATGCAATTTCATCAAGGTCATTAATCATGCTTGTGTTAAACACGATATTCCGGACCAGAGGACCTGAAATGGAGCCTTGGGAGCATCCTTTGGTGGTTTGCTTCTGTTACTAAGCATAATCATACCTCCCTCTGATTACTGCTGATCGATTGTTGAAGTAGCTCCTGAAAACAATCATAGTGTTTTAGTAATCTTCCTGTTTAAGTAGATCTCTGTCACCAGGTTTCCTGATTACAATCATTTCGCTTGTTTTCCACACCTTAAAAAAGTAACCAAATGTTAAGCAGCTGTTTAATAATTCTACTATGCTGTGCCCTATGATAGGCAGCCGTGGATGCCAACTGCTGTTGGTAGCGATCTCACGCATAGCTATATGTGACTCAGTTTCGTCCAGTAGAAGTAAGTTCAGTAACTTCAAACGTGTGTCATGCCACATATCTGTGACGACTTTATTTGTCTTCGTATTGGTAGTTAAAACTTTAAGAGGTTTTGATTTGCCAGCGGCAATTTTGCATACAAAAACCCATGGAAACAACTTTGCTTTGCTTTAAATACTTCATGGAAGTACTTATTTCTTACCCCTCTAAAGAATGAAATTTTTAACTCTTTTGCTCCTTGGCTTCTTTTCATCTGGTATGCTCTTAGATTAGTCTTTAACAATGGTTAGCTGTGTTTCAATTAGTTCCATACGAGCATCAATTTCATCGATCGAATTAATTTCTGGAAGTGTTTCTACACCGTCCCAAGAGCCAACCAATTGTCTAGCAAGTAGACCTCAGTCAACTAACTTAATGGCAAATCTCGGACTTTTACTACTTAAAAGCGGACTTTTCTGTGGCGAGTTTGATAACTCAAACGTGATAACTCTATGGTCACTAGATGTCCGATTTTCGTTCATATACCACCCAACTATCGTCATTATTGGAGTTCTCATTAGACAAGTTGGGTTTCCCTGCAAATTTATTATGAAAAGGTCACTCTTAGACACGAAGTCCTCTACTTTCCCTCCGTTTAGATCGGTTATGCGGTTATGCCACATTTTACTTGTAGGATTGAAGCCTCCAGTGTTCATAACCTTTTGGTGTTGACCTAATAAAGAGCTTAGGGTCGTTTCGATTTTGCACCGGTCTGGTATAATGAACCGCTTACTTCAAGGCAGACGTCCGGTTCAGTCGCCCCTAATCTGGAGAACAGCTGGTGTGGTACTGCTTTTACGTGGTGAATTACTCCCCATATCATAGCTGTTAAACAAATGAAATCCATTAAAGTTGAATAAGAAATGATCGTAGAAAATAAAGCGAAAACACGAGACTGCAGTCGCAGTGAATATGCGCTTACCAAATTTACATTACGCAAACATAACGCCTTTGAGACAAACACCAATAACCAATCTAATTTAAACATTTATGCCTGATTTGGTTCAGCTGACGAATGATGTACAATAAAGATAGGTTAAATAAAATTTGGGATGAGATTTTCATAAAGTTTAGATGGGATGCCTAATAGAACAAAATATCCCATTGTTGTTTCAAAGAGCCGAGTTATTCTAAATATTTTTCGTTTTGGTGAAAATTTTGCCAGTCTCAGTTTATTTACGAACAAAAAGAAAAGGATGTCTCAATTACGGCGCTAAGTAGAAAAAAGTGCAATTTAATTAAAAATAAAGGGTTAGGGAAAAAGTTCGTGGCCTTTTTTGGCTGACATTGAAACAAAGAATTTTATTATTTCAAATGAACTTTATTAAACCAAATATGTGTCATTTTGATCGATGACCTTTTGTCATTTTTCTGGTAGCGCCATGATCCCATCACTGTAGAACTTCTGTAGTTTAGAGGTGAAAAATCAGCTCTCTCAATTTTTTCCGGGTCAACAATGATGTGTGTAGTCTAGCGTTATCATGATGGAACACAACGCCCTTTCTGCTGATCAATCCTGGACGTTTTAACTGAATTGCTTGCCATGAACGCGTTAGTTGCTGACAATAAAGATTAGAATCAATCGTTTGCCCCGGTGGCAGCACCTCATAATGCACGATTCCTTTCCAATCCCACCAAACACACAGCATTACCTTTCTTGGCCTCAATCCTAGTTTTGATACCGTTTGAGAAGCTTCACCTCGTTTTGTCCATGATCTTTTTCGCATAGCGTTATCGCATCTTATCCACTTTTCATCACCAGTAATTATTCGCTTTAAAAATGGTTCGATTTCGTTCCGTTTCAGCAGCGTTTCGCAGATAGAAGTCCGGTCCATTAAATTTTTATCATTTAATTAATTAATTGATTAAATGTGGTTAATTCATGTGGTACCCAAACAACAAGCTTTTTTTTGTATCCAGCCATTTTCAAATGGTTTAGTACTGTTTAGTGATCAATATTTAGTTCTTTACCAATTGCATGGCTGCTTTTATGCCGGTCTTCTTTAATTTTCTGCGTGGCTTCATCGACTTTTCCAGTGGTTGGTCGACCAGAGCGCGATGCATCTTTGACATGCATATTTCCAGAACGAAAGCGCTTGAACCATTTCTTTGCTGCTGATTTTGATTACGCACCTTCTCCATAAACAGCACAAGTTTTCTTGCAAGCCTGAGCCGCGTTTTTACCTTTGTCGTAAATTGTAAAATATATCGAATTTTTTCATTATTTATCTCCATGTTTAAAATGTTGTAACTTTTTATTCAGTTCACCGAATTTCGGTGTCAAAGTACAAGTTAAAATGTCACCTTTCAAACCCACATAAGAATTGCCCGATACAATCAATGGTTACTGAAATATATGAATGTAAAGCCATCTACCGGGAAAAAGGCCACGAACTCTTTCCCCTACCTATTATTAAATTGAGGTCAGATCAGTTCAACTACGGTTAATTAACAAAAATGCGGATATTAAAATTCGGAGCATTATTACTTACTCCATATACATTGCGGAATATAATCGATGGCAGTATTATTGCCTTTCACTCGTCATCTCAAATTGATTCGGTTAATAAAATTAAATTTGGTGCTTCAACGCAAATACAACAAGCGAATATGACCTTGTAATTTCTCCGAAATGTGACCTTTTTCTTACTGGAATAAATTGCCAATCAATATAAAAATCTTGAATTATTTTAGAATCGTATCGATATATTTTATTTTATTTTATTTAAGAAAAGTCTACAAATTTGACTTGACATGTAAAAATTAAATAGTCGACTCATAAAATGTTTTCAATTTACCTTTAAACCCCCGTCTTTGCTTAGGCAAAAGTCAATAAAAAATAATCAATTTCACCGGTTTGTGCTAACCATAATTTCTCTTGTGTTTATTTACTTGAAGAAACTCCGATTTTCTTAAAGTTAGGTGCTTACGTGCTTTTATTCCAATAGACTCAAGTAATGTCGATGAATCGATTTCATCCAGTATGATGTTTCCAATAAATGAACACTTCAAGAGCTTCCTTGTATTTTTCTAGGTTGTCAGATTGTAGGTCCTACATCCAGTGAGGTATGGCGGTAGCTCTTGCAGGTTAACGTGCTGTGGTAAGCAGTGTTGTGCGTCTACGCATATTTCAGAATTGTCTACATGTTTGTGTCGAAAACAATGTAGATAATTGATTTATGAGTAGATAATGTCGAAATTTGGTAGTTTAATGCTTTTTCCGTTGCTGTTTAAATTTGTGTTCCGTTTCCATTGTAAATTGGGGTTTATCTATATTTTAGAGTTTGAAATTAAATTTTTCCAAAACAAATAAGTAAAATTAATACGTTTGAAATAATTCAAATCATATTCAAATATAAAATTGTTGTCTCTTACCAGAGAAATTAAATATTTTGCCTCAGAAGTCACAAGTTCGTTATTTCTTTTCTACGACATGACAATTTTACCAAATGCCAAAAAATTTAGTTTTTAAATTGATTGAGTCATTTTTAAGTGCAACAAACAGACATACCACCGGACCATACATTATTCTGTCCGATTTGTCTAGATCCCATACATTATTCTGTTCGTTAAGTAGTCTCGTTGCCAGTAATCAATTACATTCGATTTCAACTACACGTGACACTATCTGAAATTTTCATTGCACCACTATGCTTTCAAATTGATTTCTACCCAAGCTGAAATGATCACTGTAGAATTAAATTTTTATCGAGCGCTTACTGACAATATCGTGGCAATCACAGAATTTCTTCGGAACATTTTTAATTTCATTGGCTTCAATTTAATGATTTTAAAGTGAGTAAAATCACCAAAACGATACCGGTCGTTTGGTTAATCGATATTTTGTATGTTGGTACAACCATAAACATTTCCATTTTTGTTCGTGGAATAAAATAAAATCAATTTAAAGATCCAGGATCAGTAAAATAAATTATATTATCAATATATTGATAACAGCAAAGAAGTACGCATTTTAATTAAATATAAATGTTTGACAACATGTTGCCGAATTTAACGGAAAAGTATCTTGTAATCGCGTTTTGACGCCATTTTGAATTTGTTCAAGATGGATTAATCTTAATAATATGGTGAAGCTTCAAAAAAGCAAACTCCTCCCCTGCTTAATTAAAAATAATGCTGCCCCCTAATGATTCACTATACGTGATAGTAATTACAGTTTAGCAAACAATTGCTTCAATTACATTTGTAATTACAGCAAAATGCTTTTAGAAAAGTACTTGACATTTAAAATTACTGTAAGAAGTTTTTAGGGCAGAACATGGAGCGATTTAAACTCCTCCCATGCTTAATTATATTGATCAATATAATGAAATATAGTTGGTATTGCTTTAGTCATATTTGGGTTAAGATAACTTAACTCACGCATACTCGCTGGAGCCTCGCTTACCACTCGGTAAATTAACATGTGTACACTGGTAACTTCCGTAACTACCATACCAGGCGTTTACACGATCTTTTAACATTGCTCATTTGTACATAGTATCGATGCTACACTGGCGTCAATATAATTGTAGAAGAATCTTCTAATTCTGTATCCAAGGCACTCTATAGGAATTTAAAAATTTCATTTCGGTTAAAATCGAGTTACATCCGCAACGAGATCAAAAAAATATCGGTATCGATTGTCATGTACGAGGCTAAATCAGGCTATACGTTTTAAGAAAAATTCCCTTCATTGCGGATTTTAACGTCCGTTTCTTGTGCAACATAGTTGGGGTTACTAGAATTTTGTGTTTTGACCTTAAAGGAAAATATAAAAATGCGGCGTGGAGATACGGGTGCCACTCGACGAGCAGTGATTAATATTTTCTTTCACTATACGCAAGCGGTCTCCAAGGTGAATCCTCAAATTCTGAACTTACTCTGAATAACTGCATGCAACTGATGATGCAGTTAATGCCAACAATGCCAAAATATGCTACAAGCAATGCTACAAAATCAAACCATTATTAGTATTAGCCAACAGAAACTCGAATTAGAACACTTCCTAGCAAAACACGAAATTTATCTTATGTTAGTTTCTGACTCGCTTAACCGATAAACACTATATCGGAATAAATGGTTACGAAGTTTATGACACAAAACATCCCTTGGGCAGAAGTCAAGGAGGAACTGCTATTATTATAAAGAAGCGGATTTGGCATTATGTCTAGCACTGAGGAAATTCAAGCAACCTATGTATGTGTGGACCTCGACAAAGAAACCTTAGTCATCACTTCAAAATATTGCCCTTCAAATAATAACGTTTCGGCAGATATCTACAAAAAAAATGTTGTGTACAAGATTAACCAGTTCACAGTTCAAGATTAACTACCGCAAGGGGACGTCAATTAATGAATGTTCTTCAAGAAAACCACTACGATGTCGCATCGTGTGGCCATAAAACTTATAGGCCTAATGTCACAAGTAAAATAAACCGAGAAATAATCCAAGCTTAACCACTTTTAGAATTATTTTCTGACCACTCTCCGGCCATACTACATTACTGGGCCGACCAAAAGCTATGTTTTACAAACAACTATCTAACGAACACCTTCACTAACTGGTTGAAATTCAAAATGTACATCCGTTCACATATTAATCTGACGTCTACACTGCAGACGGCTAACGACATAAATATTGGCGCGCGACAAATTTAATGATTTACTAATCAACGCAGCTATTTCAGCCTCGCCTAAACCAAAGGGCAAACATACAAGACACACCATAACATTCGCTTAAATAGAAAAAATTTTAACAGAGAAACGTCGCTTAAGACGCATCTGGCAAATTAATCGATCGCCAGATGCTAAACATAACGTTAATCAGGCAAAAAAAAACTACAAAGTCTACTACAAAAAACAAGATGGATTATATGCAAAACTATCTTAAGGAATTATCTCCTCATTCGGACACTTCCTGTTCATTTTGGAAGGCCACTAAAAACCTTAAACGGCCTCAGCAACCAAACCTGCCAATTCGCCTTTCTAACGGCGAAATGCTTAAACAACAGGATATATCACTGAATCCTGGAAATTGTTAACTATAAAAATGATCCCGAAGCCTGGATCCTACCAAAGTCTCGTCATATATACCAATAAGTCTACTACCAATCATCTCGAAAAAACTATTATCGAAAATATTAAGCAGGAACTACGAAATATCATCCCTAATCATCAATTTGGTTTCAGAGCCGAGCACGGAACCATTGAGTAAGTGATCCGAGTAGCTACAGAAATAAGTCAGCATGCGAAGAGAAAAAATACTGCTCCGCTGTCTTCTTGGATGTTGCCCAAGCATTCGATAAAGTCTGGCACGAGGGTCTGCTACATAAAATTAATCTTAAATTGCCAGAAAAGTACCAACTTATGAAGCCGTATTTGTCAGATAGCAGATATTATCGGCTGTTCGGCTCAGATCTGCCTAGAACTTTAAGTATTTTCTTATTCACCTCGTTTGATTTCGAAATCGAGCATGTGCAATATTTGGGAAATTTGCAATATTTTTTGAAAATGCACCTGCAACAAGCAAATATGATCACCGTTAATGTGATTAAAATTGTATCCTGCTAGGATCAATATCTAATGGTTTTAAAGTAGGTGAAGCTAATTCAGTAAGCAGTAAACAACATAAACAATCGATGCTTTTAATATGATGACATTATCCGATACTTTAAACATTGGGACAACCATAAACAATTCCAGTACCGTATGCTGTAAAATTGGCAGCTTGCGTGACTAGCATTTCGGTAAATAAGCGTACACCGGTAGCTCGCTTAAGTTTTATCCCCTGATACGTTATTTGTAGTAACGATACTATACAGTAGTACACTTTGAGTAATTATCCAGCACTGACTAACTATAGAAATTATAAATTTCAATTCAAATCGGAATCGAGATCATCAAGATGTACATATTTTAAAGAAACCGAATAAAATGCGGTAATCATAACGTCGTACGAGGCTAAATTCGCGACTATAAACGTAATTCCCTGTGCAATGCCGCCTGTTATGTACATCTTCGATCTCAATTCCGCCGCAATTTGTGGAGTTTTTATGGATACATTGTTGGTGCCATCATTTGGTTTTAAGTATTTATCGATGTCTTCTAGCTTATACATTGATTGAAAAATTGGGCTCTTCAAATGTCATATGATCCGTGTAACCGTTAGTGTCATGCTTTGTTTGATAGTAGGTTCAAAAGTATTTTGGATTATTCCTTATTTTATCTTGAAGACCAGAGCTATAACTTTTGAACTTCGTTTGATAGTAGATTTCGTATTGTTTTGGTTGCATGTTGTGAATTCATTGTTCGTAGCCTCGGAGTAAACTTTGAGTTTTTCTTTATAAGCCTTGACTCTTTTATTTTTCAGATTTATTAGCTTATTCATCGTGGCTGTTTAATTCGTCGTCCCAATTGATGTTTTTAAAATATAAATCCAAGTTCACTGTGTCCGCTTTGCTATAGTTGTAAGATGGCCTTTCGTTCAGGTGGCTTTTCATACTAGCTTCGCTCTTCAAATCTATTTCGATCGCTTTGTGGTGAATATCGTTGATGACAAATGTTGATAATGATTCGTGTATATTAAGCAAATCAGGCAAATTAGTAAAAATAAGGTCTAAAATTCTGTTATCACCAGATCTTTGGCTAAAGTATACATCCTCCTGATTTTGTGTTGCGTGTTAGTTGCGAGCGATTACATCTATACACCACATATTGCTATGGAAAGAATTCGGAGCTGTCAAATATCACGGAAAATAAGCACTCTACGGAAAAAATGTCCATTATCAAAATTTAATCATTCCTCCGGGGGGACACACATTAGTGCTAAAGAAGTTAGTGCCTCTCCTCCCCTTCTTGTAGGTGGGGCTGGGGGAAACATTGAAATTAAAATAGGAACCCCTATTATTTATTGCAGATTCGGATTCTACGGCTTAAACTACGTAGGATTTCTTTAAAACATTTTTTCGATTCATGATAGATGACGCTGTAATTACTATATTAAATTTTATTCGATTTCTGCTACTGAGAACCTATGCATACGATTCTGCAATACGAAGGCCATCATTTTGAGCACTTAATTTAAATAAAAGATGATGAGGCGAAGGGACCCATGTAAATCAAGCACCATGGTACGTGAGAGGCGAGGGACTCACGTTAATCAAGAACGCCGACGGGAACAGAAAACTACTACGTCCACGTCGTTGGTCCTGGGTTACGCTGAAAGTAGTTTATACAGTAGCCAATTACATTTTTATAGGTAACAATTTACCAGTTATTCAGATATTTGTAAAATAAAATACAACAAAAATTATTTATTTGAAACCATTTTTGATCGCATGTTCCTGGGTTCAACCAATCAATAGTTTCTTAACAAATTATTTTGCAGTAATTAAAAATTTAAGAAATACAATTTGTTTAAGACTAATTTCGAGTATTTACATTGAAAACGTGTTAATTTTAATTCAAACACAATGCAGAATTGTGCATAGGTTTTCAGTAGGAGAAATCGAAAAAAATTTAATATCTTTATTACAGCGCCATCTATCATGAATCGAAACCCTTCGTACTTTAAGCCGTGGAATCCGAATCTGCAATAAAAATAGGGATTTGTATTTTAATTTCGAAGTTACCTCCCGTCCCACTTACGAGAAGGGGAGGAGGGGTACTAATTTTAGCACTGATGTATGTCCCCCCGGAGGAATGATTAAATGTTGATAATGGACATTTTTTCCGTATATTGCTTATTTTCCGAGATATTTGAAAGTTCCAGCTTAAAAAAATTACCCGGTATAACCGGAAACAATGTCTTTAGGACATAATTGTGAAATGTGTAATGCTTTTGAAGACATTCCGTTTACATTTCGAGAGTGATTGTCAGATTATTATCCTTATTATAACTCGACTCTTGTGTGGCAAAAAATTGATCGTTACTAACTATAGTCACTCTAGATTTCACAATAATAATATTGCAGATTCTTAAAATCGGCTTTACTGGCTGTACGTAGAAATTAATACAGTTGGTCACCTTCCACTGGTGCGGATATAGTAACTAAATTTATGAGTTCTAATGCCACTAAAGTCAATAATTTATTTGAATTAGCTAACTTCAGCTTGAATGGTAAGTGTTTTTGAACCATATGCTTCATTGGAGCAGAAATTGTCCTTTTTGGGCTATAGAAACACAGTTGTTATCTAAATCAAACTCGACCATTATTTTTCCATTGTAGTCCCAAAGATGGCCAATCGCCGGCTCTGCTTAATATTTCCGGTTTTCATTATCGTAAACAAACACGTCGTCAACAATAAAGGTATTTGAGAATTTCATAAAGTGCAGGATTTCTTTCATTGAGTTCTGGTGGTAGCTATCGGGTTCCTAATAAGATGCTGGTATACCGACGATCCATCGCGAGGATAAGGCTCGTTCATATTTTTCCATTTCACGTTACTAGATTTTAAGTTTGCAATTATGTGGAATACGTTTTCCAGACGTTTAACATTGCATCAGACATCCAGAGTATGGTGGTATTTTCGTGGAAGTCTGCGATGAAGTATAGATATGAATATTCGAATTAGATGGATGAGGTCATTGCAGTTTGTTTTATTTTGATTATTGATTATCAAAATGTTTCGATACAGAATTAATTGTTTTGAAACGTTTTCAGCATGCAATTGTCTAATTTATCATACATGGCTACAGCAATTAGCAGATATACGTCCGGTAGAGCTTTGGCTTTTATCTAGCTTGTTATTTCGGGGACAGTTTGTACATAAGACTTAAAAAGGATGCCATCTAAGAAATAATTTTCACAATTTTCTATCATTGAGGTAGCGGCTGGCTGACTGCAGATTAGAGGTTTTTTTCGATAAATGTATTTGGTAGGTTCTACAAATAGGAATCCACCATTTACTTCACAAATTGGATCTCTTAACATTAATAACCTCGTTTCGTGCAAATTCAGGATCGGGTTGTTTACGGTCTATATCTACGCTTCTGCGTTGGTGGTTGTGTGTGGATCCATTACCTAGGAAGGTGGTTCGATCCCAATCTTTGAAAATAAAAACTTGCAGCTGGCACTGCTCAATTTCTTTTATCAGTAGACTATAGTTGGCCCGAGTTAGGAATTTTTAAGAGACTTAAAAGATTCCCCTGCAATATTAATTTTATACAAAATATAATCGTATTTCATTCCATTAGATGACTTGGGGATGATTCTTTGTGTGTGCATAAACACCATCTGTATACCAATTATTTTATCTAGTAATTTTTTAAATTGCACATATGTAACTGAGTGATGAATGCGACTGACAAACAGTCATCATTTCACGTACATGATATACAATGCTTGGCACAACTGTTGTAATTGAAGATGGTGTAACATCGACAGGCGTACTAATGGTTTTTGATTGCATGCGCTTTGATAGCCTATTATACCTTTGTTGATGGTGGGTGATGCGGTTTCGTTAAAAATGATTGACGCGCGTTAGTAATAACTTTAATATCCTGTTTTAGTTCAACTAAAGTAGAGGTTATCATTTACAGCGTTTGTGCAAACTATGTCATTTGCGAGATAATACCGTCAAGTCTCCTGGCCACCGCTATCAGATTGGAATTAGAGCAATTATCACAGTACCAGCACAGGCATTTTTGTGATGATACAGCCTGATAAACATTTGACGTGGTACATAACCGTGCTAATTCCGCTTTGTAGTTTTTACAAAGATGATACAAAATTGACTCATCCGAAACCAATGAAACGTTTTGGCTTTAGTTGTTTTCTACAAGTATTTAAATTCAAGGCGCTCATAATATTTGGAAAAAGACATTGAATGAATTGATATTTTGAAGTGTAAGATGTAGAGTAGTTGTATACATTTTTGCAGTCCTACAAGAATTTTCCGCAATAATATTTCTGGTCCAGTAAAATTGCAAATTCCTATAAACTAAGTGTGTATTCGTATGATATTTTAAAACATTTTCAATTTTCTTGCTTACAGTCGTAAACATTAAATTTTTCGTTGCTTGCGATCGATAATCAAGAAATAAAACCATTATTGATAAACCGTTTTAACATATCGTATGAAGATCATGAAAAAAACGTTGGTTTGTCGATCATTATTTTTGCTTCTTAGATGCGATCGCTTAATTTTTCTATTTGCATCCTTTCCCAAAGCCTATAATTCTACTTATTGAGAAAACTCAATCTCTAATGAATTTCATCGATCACCCTTTCATGTATCAAATTTATATTACTACCATTTAATATCAGTAAACAGTCTATTAATCAAATTTTTTTATACCAAGGTATCATGACCCTTAATTTTATTTTTTTCCTTCGGGTCTTTAAAATCATTGAACCTTATGCATCTCAAAAAAATAAAAAAATCATTCTAAAAGAAGGAAAATATATAAAAAAAAAAATATATGAAAGGGCGGTGCTTATGATCACTTTATATACATTTTTGTGTAAAAGGGTTCGATTTTTTTATGTCCTTATTTATTTTTTACAAAAATTGAAATTTCCTTTTCCCTTTTTGTGCAAAAAAAACATATTATATATAAAAAAATTCACTTTCCCATGACATGATATCTAAGGCCATGATCAGTTCAAATACAAAAATCAAAGAGATCATTTAGCACTCGATTATGGCATCAAATCAACAAAATTTATTTTTTGACAATAAATCTCCGAATTTTCTAAAATTAAATTTAATACGATTTTTTTATAATTTAATTTCAGGTCACCATACTGGTCTACCGCAACACTATCATCATCCTAATCAGCAACAACACCTTCCGAATCAACAAAGAAACATAACGGACTACAATAATCATCAAGAAAATGATATGGAATTACCGACACCTCCGCGTACTCCAGTTGTGACGTGTAGTGATAATATAAAAATTTCATCGAAAACTAGTGAGTGTAGTGGATTTAGTGATTATCATGATGATCGTAATTCGACAGTGTCTTCATTTTTAATGGCTAATGAAAATTCAAATTCATCATCCGATCACAATAACAACGATGATCCAAATCTAAACAATAACAATAATATTCATAGTGATGATGACGACGATGACGACGATTATGTTGGTGCTGATCATACAAGTGATCAAGAATTTTTAAACGAAGACATATCATATGATTCAAACGGCCAGATAAAATTAAATTCATCAGCATTGAATATATTTTCGCCAATGTTGCAATTGGCATCGTTAAGTGATTCCGATCGTCAAATTACCGGTGAGATAATTGTTTGTTAATTTAAAATTATTTATAAATGTAAATTTAGATTTTATTTTGTGTTTTACAATTTGCCAAGAATTTTAACATTTAGACACAAAATAAGAAATTTTCTTAGTATTTTTTTATACCGAAAGGAAATAAATTTTCACTAAAGATAATGTCAAAGAAAATATATTTGGATTCTCTCTAAATCGCATGTAAACTATATAAAATAATCGATTGTTATGAAAATTACAAAAATATGTTGGTCGAAATAATCGTTATTCATTGTATATATAGTGAGCGAGATAGCCCATAAAATAAATTAAGCAAACGGTTAAAAATATTATTAATCAGAAGTGGGCAAACTTTATTTAAGAGTGGCTTGTATTACATCTCGCGGAAGTATATATCTATATGGTACAAAATAGGGTAACTTATAAACAATTTAAAATTAGTGAAAACTTTTGTGTTGGACATCCGCAAATTGTTTTTGTAGAGATAATAAGTTAACTTGAGATAAATGTGGCTAGTGTTTTAGTAAAGTGCATAATCAAAAAACAACCGAATTAGAGTAATTAATACTACGCAACTAAATACAGGGTGGTCCGGTTTGAGATGCTAGATTTAAACGATAATATTTCCTAAAAATTCACCCAACGATATTTTGGGTTAGGGTTTAGATTTAAATACTCTTGAAACATTAATGGTTGGTTTATTAATATTCTAAGTAAAATTGAGCAAAGATTAGACACAATCTTAGGACATTTTAAAATGTCCATATGCAAAATGTTTATACTTGTAAATTATTTGTTTTAGTAGAATTGAAAAATATTCGAATTTTCGTGAAACCTAGAAATTTGTGTGAAATTGAAATGAAATTGTAATTGTATTGGTCCCTTCCCGACCGAAAAAATCAATTGTTGCAAAATATTTCAATGGAAAAACAGAAAAAATTTCAATAAGTATTTCCTGATTTTACTTTAAACTTTAACAACAAGTTCAACAACAATAATAATATTTTAATTAGAAACAGCCAAAAGAAAGTTAAAAGTTGATCTAGATTTAACTTAGAACTGTCGTATCCTTCGTTAGATATTTTTAGATGTTTCGTATAATTAAAAAAAACACAATAAGCTTGCACCATAAGCGGCTTCCTCGTGTTTACGCCATTTTTTATTTATTAATCTACCACGCTTAGATTGTTCTAGTGTTGATCACTTAAAACAATATTACAAACTCTAATGCTATCTAACCAGCTCTGATTGTCCTTTATTCAATCAACAAGGTTTCATATTAAACGCTACAAAGACACCATTAAACCGCCGACCCGATAATATTTATTCTAGCACATTTTCAATAACAAACCCCTCACCAGGTAAAAAGCAATTAACTTTATACGACCCATAAACTTATGACAATAGTTTATGGTTAACAAATGGCTCTATTACATATTTCTAATAAACACGTAATCGCCCTCCTTATAGTACTTAAATGCATCAATCCGTTTCTTATCAAAAGAATTTTTTTTTTCTTGAATCACTACAGTATTTTTCACCATGTCGTTTCTTATTTTAGTCAGATCTCGAACATTGTCTGTTTTTGAGTTTTAATAAATAAATCGTGTGCATTGTTTGGCCGATGGATTGAGGTGAACTAGTGGCCGTTAGTACATGCTGAATGACAATTTCAGCTACAAATTTTTTAAAACCCTTTGTAGTAAAGCAACTGCCTCGATCCGGAACTAGTCGTAAAGAAACACTAAATTGAATGAACTCGCTTTGCATATATCGTATCACCTCATTTCTTACAGTAGTTTTAGTTCGGTATAGTCTCGCATATTTAGTAAAACCATCAACGAGCATCATTTTGATTGTTTTGAATGAACCACCATGATGCACATGAACACTGTTTATGAAACGGACGATCATATTCGTTATAGATGTAAACAGAGATTACGCGTCATCTACTAATTTGTACATTATCGTGTCGACAACTTGTCGAAATCGTGAACTTCTCGTAGACTACGTTGATAATTCGTAGACAACGTCTATAACAACACCTTGATAAAGTTTCACGAAAGTTGCCAGCCGAAAGTGAAAAAGCGATAATACAGATAGTGTCTCGATTAATTCAGCCGAAAGTTACTAACCTACAAAATCAGCCGAAGACATATGTATCATAGCAAACAACAAATAAAATTTTCTAGGTACCCGATATTAATTTTGTTAAAACTTAACGTTAAAAGTGTTGTTTGGAAGGTAGATAGGTAGATTTTAAATATCGTTGGTTTCGTTTTCATAATTACTATTTTCCTTATGTTGTCGATAAAATCGCTCGGCATTTGAGATTTTGCCAGAGAGACACCAATTTGACTATGCCAATTCGATGGCACTTGACCATAGGTAGTTTTTTATTATAGGTTTGGGATGGGTCTGATGTGGTTATATGGGTGAAATTTTTATTCTCCACTTCTTTTGTCGATAAAACCCTCCATCAATCGAGATTTTTCCAGATAGACAATAATCTGACTATGCCGATTTGTGGGTCTGATGCGGTTATAGGGGGGAAATTTGGATTTTCCCCTTATTTTGCCGATAAATTCGTTAGTGATTCGAAATTTTGCCAGATAGACACCAATCTACCAATAGGTAGATTTTGATTATAGGTTTGGGGTGGGTCTGGTGAGCTTATATCTGTTTCGTACAGCCGAAAATTGTCGATTAAGGTGTTTAAAACTATCCAAGCATTAAATGGTTTGTAATTGTCGTTTAAATGCTTTATGCCAGACCGACATCGATCTGACTACGCCAATTCGATGGTCCGTGACCATAGGTAGATTTTAAATATAGGTTTTGGATTGTTCTGATGAAATTATGGGGTGAAATTATGATTTTACTTATGTTTTGTCGATAAAATCGTCCATGATTCGGGATTTTGCCATATAGACACCAATCTGATTATGCCAATTTGATAGAGCATAATCATAGTTAGGTTTTGATTATAAGTTAGGGGTGGGTTTCATGAGGTTATGAGGGTGAGATTCTGATTTTCCTTATGTTTTGTCGATATAATATTTTACCAAACAGACACCAATCTGACTGTGCCGATTTGATAGGCCATGGTCATAGTTAGATTTTGATTATAGGTTTGGGTGGGTCTGATAAGGTTATAGGGGGTGAAATTTTGATGTTTCCCATGTTTTTTCGATAAAATCGTCCATCATTCGAGATTTTGCCAGATAGACACCAATCTGACTATGTCAATTTAACGGCCCATGATCATAGCTAGATTTTGATTATAGATTTGGGTGGGCCTGATGAGATTATAGGGGTGGAAATTTTATTTTCTTCTGCTTCTGTCGATAAAATCGTCCATAATTCGGGATGTTGGCATATAGATACCAATCTGATTATACCGATTTGATAGAGCATGATCATAGGTAGATTTTAATTATAGGTTTGTGGTGGGTCTGATTTAATTTTCCCCTTCTTCTATCAATAAAATCGTTCATCATTCGAAGTTTTGCCAGATATATAAAAATCTGACTATTTAAATTTGATAGGCCATGCTCATACGTAAATTTTGATTATAAGTTAGGAGTGGGTCTGATGAGGTTATAGAAGTGAAATTCTGATTTTATTTATGTTTTATCAATAAAATCGTTCGTTATTCGAGATTTTGCCAGATAGACACCAATCTGACTGTGCCAATTCGATGGAAATTGACCAAAAGTAGATTTTGATGAGTCTGATGAGGTTATGGGTAAAATTTTTATTTTTGCCTTATTCGGTCGCTAAAATCATCCATCATTCGAGATTTTGCCAAATAGATACCAATCTGACTATGCCGATTTGATAGCAATTACGAACAATTTTTCGAAAAAATATAACCTCAACAGACTCAACCAAACCAGTCAGATCGATTTCTATCTCACAAAACCCTGAAGGACTTACGATTGCGTCAACAAAACATTTAAAAAAAATTGAAATGTAACCGCTCTTACTTTATTATACTCACCAAAAAACTATTACTAAAATCTTCCTAGGTTCGTAGGCCATCGAATAGACAAAGTCAGACCGGTGTTTGTCTCAAAAATCTTTGAATAACGAACGATTTTATCAACAAAACATGGGGAAAATCAATATTTTACCCATAACCTCAAAGTTCAAACGTAAATGGTAAACAATTTTACCGTCGAAACAATGGAAAAAGAACATTTCACCAGTATAATCTCATCAAACCCACTCCAAACATCAAATTGGTTCAGCCAAATCGGCGTTCTTCTGTCAAAATCTTGATACACAAACCTTTCATCAACTAAACTTGATTGTGCGTGGCGATTGTAAAGATGCTTGTTATTAACAGTTTCTGTTGGAAAATTGATGATTCATTCAGTCATTTTACGGTTTATGTTCCAATTTTCCTCATTTGTACCTGCGTTATCGATATTTCGTTTGTATTTAGCCACCCCTGCATTATCGACATTTTTCGGCTGAAGAATTTCGGCTAACTTTAAAAGTATGAGAACAACTTGTACATCACGCCAGTATAGTGATTATATGATCCGCATATTTTGAACTTCTGGTTCCGGAGATTTTTGATAGTTGTGCCTGTATCCATAAAAAGTACTGCGCCTCTTATTTATTCCTAGTTAGTTAGTTATTATTCCTAAATTGGATTCCCATATTTAATCCAATTTGATTGATGAACACTACATACATCTATCAATAACTGGTACGAACTAACCATAAAAATTGGACATTTAAACGATTATATCGTTGTGAAAAACACGACATAAACGTTAATTTATAACATATAATGTGTCCTGATATCGCTAATGTCCATATTACAAAATGTGCCTGAGATAATTCTTAACTGCAAACTTAGTTCAGATTTATTAATCACTGATTACAAATATTGTGGAGATATTTGACAATTTTTAATTGAACATCAGACGAGGTTTTCTTTATGCCATCTATGAACGGCTGGAGTAAACTAACCATCAATTTAATTTGGCGAAAATCTAGACAAGCGAATCTATGTCAATGAGAATTTAATTTGGCGTCCAGAATAATTCATCACCACCATTTTAGCGCAGGTCCATTATCTTACCATTACCAATAATCATCACCAACGTCGGATATGCTGGTGGAGCGCTTTTTAGACACCATCACGTGATCTCCTCGGTCCTCCGTTCTTCCATCATTAGATCTCTATGTTACTGTGTGGATTCTCTTATGTGGGAAAAATGTATACTTGATACAACTAAGTTGTACATTATTGCCTGGTCGGGGACGAATCGGCGGTTGTTGTTATTTGCCAGGTACAAGCTACTAGAGCCGATGTGTGATGTACCCTCTGCACTCTTGCATACCTCCGCACTAAAGTTGACACGATGATTTCAATGTCTTGGGGCGGCATGCTATTGATGAACCCCCCAGCTCGACAAAGAACAGATCCTTGATGTCATCCAACCCATCTTTGGTGGGTGCATGTACATTAGCTGCAATGAAAAGTGCAATCATTTGTGATGGTATGGATCCCACTTCCAGGCCATTCAAGCCCCTGTAGTGCAAGTACGTCCAACGTGCAATTCCTTGCTTGGTTCGAAAGGTTCTGGAGACATCCAGGTCTCAAGAGGCCAAGCACGCTCCATGTTTTTATGAGAGAAGGTTGTTGGCCTCAACCCGCTTTTCACGTGTGTGGGTCATGCACTGGTGAGAATCTCAAGGCAACCAGTCCCACCTTGAACACACTTACACTGCGATCCGCCTTATACAAGACAGACGCCTGCCATTGGTTTTGGGGCACCAATGACTCGCCCTGACATGTAGTATCCATGACTATAAACAGAATTTCCCCTGCTCGTCTTCACTAAAACTACCTCCCCCAATTTTAATGCCACTTTGGTTATCAAACAAATTCCTCTATTAGGTCTTAAGATAAAGCAATTCTGGACAACATTTCGCACACTGTACTCTGCCTCCGTACTTGAAAGAGTTAAGATTTCTTGCTTTCTAGAATACCAATTTATGGGGCCTCCACCATAATAAATTATGTATCCAGTAGTGCTTTTACGTGTATCCCTGACTCCGGCAAAATCAGCATCACACTAGGCGGTCAAGCTTTAACCACTTAGTTTGGTTTATCCAGATACGTGCTGGCAAATTACCTACTGCTATCCTACCTCAATGTCGTTTTCTTGTGTTTGTTCTTTAATCCGTGGAATTGGTGTTTCCACCCCTTTGGCCTGATTCATTTTCAATTTTATTAGAATCTGTATTAAACATTCCTTTTGAATTAACTTCAGATCAGCTGACGTTTTTACGATTTCATTTCCAAAAAATATATCTAAATTCTGACTGATTGTTATTTCAAATTTCACCTTTGGCTCACTTAGTAGATTCTCCATTTCTGCTGATTGTTTCTAATTAATAATCCACCATCAACATAAATAATTAATTGATTATAATTGATGCAGTTTTATTTGGGCCTTTTGTAATTTACAAATTTTGTTGCCTAAGTCATATCCTTTTGGTGGTTGCATGTAAATATTTTCATCTAGTCTCAATCATCAAATTTCATTATTTTAAACCCCTGTTTCCTATAGCTAAAGCAAACAGTATTGTGAGGAAACTCCCGATTACTACTTGACTCAAAGGACCTTGAAAATTATATATTGTAGTTCAGAACCTCTAATAGCGAGTCTCGCTTTATGTTTTCCATCGTCTTTATCTCTAAAGATCCAACGGCTGCTTAATACGTTTTCTGTTCCAGCTTCTTCTCGATTTACAAGTGTCCGTTCTTTTCTTCTCCCATAGCTGCTATTCAATCAGTTGGAGTTCAATCAATTTTTTACCATTTATAGCTTCCTGATACGTGAGTAATACGTAGTCATTCAATTTTTCAGGCAATTTTTACTTCTTTCACTTCGACGCGATTCAGGCATTTCTTCTATCGGTACTTCTTGTTGTATTTAAGAATCAATTTGTTGATTGCTTTCAACCTTTTTTTTTACTTCTTTAAATGGATCTTCAGTTTTGTTATTTCCATTGTGAATAATTTTTGGTTTAACTGAATATCACAACTCTAGATTGAAATATTCTTTCTTTTACTGGACCCACAGTCTATACGATTTCCCTGCATAAGTCACAAAAATAAATTTTTGGCTTCGATCATCAAATTTTCTGAGATGTCCTTAATAGAGCTTTTGAATCTTCCAAAAGTGTTCTGTTAAGTCTCTCTGTTTTTCCGTTGTGTTGAGGCATGTAAGATGCTGTGTAATCCAGTACACCATCCAGTTACCAACGTATTCTCTTCCTTAGCCACATTTTAATTTAGACACTTTTTAGTTCCACTTTGATTCAATTTCAACTATATTGCTTTGAACTACATTCGCTATTTCTCCGCATTGTGAAATGTGTATAGTTATCCAAGAATGTAATATTGCTTGATGTCCCAAAATAAGGCTTAATCCACAGAAGGATGAAACGAGAAACCGGTTTCAAGTTATTCTAAACAAGATTTTACAGCAGATTGGCTCGACTATATTGCTCTCGTATTCAAATTTCAAAGAAGATTGAACAATGATGACTCCTTTAGCAAAGGATGAAAGCTAAAGCAGAAATAAATTATTTTTGTAACATTGAGTTAAACGCCAATAAAAAATTAAAATAGAATCCTTTAGGGTTTATTTATAATTTAAGGGAATTATTTGTGCTGTACAATATTATTGAGAACAGGACGATTTATTTCAGTTAAAACGGAAAACATTTACAGTTGAGGAAAAGTCTGCGATCATTTTTCCTTTAGCGTATATTCTGAATCTTCTTCAGGAACTTTTTCCTGCCACAGCTATCAATCATTCAAATGATTTCCTGCCTAACTCCATCATCTCAAATAATGCCTGCTAGTATTGATACCAACTCCAGCAACTCTTAACACAGCAGAACCAGGAATGTTAATCTTCCATGCATCCCAAAAATTATATTTGTATCCAGGTTGTGTAATAATACAATTAACGCCGATATTATACGACACGTTAATTTTATGTTCAATCGGCACAACATCCAATGGACAAGTTGCTTCATTTAAATTAACGATTAGTGAAGCGATTCGTGTTTGACCTATTACTTTCCCCAGAATCATCGACCGAAACAATTTATCTTAAAGAGTTTGTCGAATTCCGAAATAATAAAACTTAAAAAACTTAAACGCGCAGAACGTAAGGGGACTAAGAACTAAATCTCGCGCCGTTTTCTTGGCAATTCAAAGACTTCCATTTGATATGTTTGCACTCACTGAGACTAATTTGAATATAGTGATTTCAATAGTAATGAGTTTTTTTACCTCAGATTTCAATGTTTTCCGGAAAGATGATTTTTACTGTGCAGACACAAATTTAACCGGTAGAGGGGAATCTTTATGTTATCTACAATAGCGCCACTTCTGAAACCAATCTAATCCTCCGTGCCGTAGATGTATACCATCTGGAACAAGGTAGTCTTAATGTCGACTCTGAAACTCCACCACGATTCAGTTTGCGTAAGGCCGACTTGTGACATTGACTTTTAAACCATTTTAAATGATAATAATGACATAGAAACACAAACTGTTAATTTTTACTCTGCAGTTTTAGAATATTTTGAACAATCCATTCCACAAACTCGCTAAAAAATTGTATCGCCGTCACTTGTCCTTGGTATAATAGTCCATATCCGATGGAAACCCTTCCACTCTAAAGTATAAAGATCATTGCTCTACTGATCCTAAAGTCATAACAAATCATTTTGCTAACTTTTTCAGTCTGGCTTTTACAAACAGCGATTTTGTTGGCAATGAAGTTTACTTATCCTTAACTTCCATTCAAATCGGTTATGAATCCGTGGACAAAAGATTTCCAAATTTAGAGCTGACTTTTCATCCGGTCCTGACGGGCTACCATTCATCGTCCTAAAAAACTGGAAAAGTTCCTTTATAATTCCAATCTCTGCAAATCAGACATCTGTAATTACAGACCGATTGCAAAATTATCTTGCATCAGCATGGTTTTCTCAAAGCACAAACCTTTTTGAATTCACTTCACAAGCATTAAACATGATGGAGGCAGGGAATGAGCTTCATATTATCTTCACCGATTTTAGTAAGGCGCACGATAGGATTTCTCATGAAGTTATTTTGTTTAAGCTTAGGGCTCTTGGTTTTCCGCCCTATCTCCGTTTGGTGGGATCTTATCTTAAAGACCGCATATTTCTTGTGCTGTTCAGCAAAAGGCAGCTATTTGGGGCCGATTTTTTTCATCTGTCAACAACGATAAATGTTTAATTAAAAATTCATCCATATCTACATACGCCGACCGCATGAAGATTTACAAACGGATTTCAAACACGATCAACAAGAGCCTATTACAAACTGACCTCAATAAACATTTCTCGTGACAATTATATTAATAACGGTGCCGTTACCAGAGACAGTTCTGTTCGCGATTTGGATGTCATTTTGGTCCACGCTCGGTTTCATTAGGCATTGGTTGATAGAGTTCGATGAACCTTATGTTACGAGGGTTCTTTGTTCAACATTCGTTTGTCCCCTGCTCGCGTATGCTTGCCAGATGTGATCGCCTTATCATGAGGTTCACTTAAAAAGGATTGGGGCAGTTCAATGTAAATGTTTTTGCTTTGCTTTACGCGGGCTACCGTGGGCCCTCCATACCAAGATTGTTCTATTTTATTTTTATTTAAATCTGTTTGTACTAAGCATAGGCTCAACTTCCGTTTTCCTTCCGTCTGCGGCGAGTATCGTTTTGCTTAGCTAGCCTTAGGAATTGTCTACATATACATATATTGTGACGTAGAAAAATGTAGGCAATTGGTAGGCCATGTAGACAATGGTAGACATTTTTTTTTTTTTTTATATATTTATTGTAATAATATTTATTGTATAAATTTATTTACAAATCATCTAGTAATTTATCTTTCAGATATTCTTGTTTGGAGGGTTGTAGCCCTTTGGCTAGTCCCCTTTACAATTTTATTATATTTTTAGTCGATCCTGATTGGATCTTGTAGATCATGCGGTTTCTTCCTTCGCAGCCGTCTTACTAGGTTTGAATCATCCAACATACGACGTATCTCAGCATTTTGGTGTAGACTAATACGTTGCATGTGTTTTCTCGCGTGTTTGCTTATTTCTTCACTAACGAAATCCATCTTCAGATCTCTATGGAGGTTGTCATTTCTTATGTACCACGGTGCATTAACTATTCCACGAAGGACTTTGCTTTGGAATGACTGGATGATATTGACATTGGTTTTCTTTGTACAGCCCCAGAGCTAAATACCGTAAGTCCACACAGGTTTTAGGATTTGCCGGTATAGTAGCAATTTATTATGTAGAGTTAGCTCAGAATTTCTTCCTAAGAGCCAATCCATCTTTCTGTATTTGATGTTTAACTCTTCTTTTTTCTTTTTCACATGCTCTTTCCATTTTAGTTTCGTGTCTAGAGTCATGCCTAGATATTTTGCCGTATTTGCATAGGGAATTTGCTGGGAGTTCAGTTCTACTGGTATCCAGTTGACCTTCTTGTTGGTAAAGTTTACGTGAACAGATTTTGTTTCATTAAGTTTTATTCGCCATCTCTTGGTCCAGGTACTGACAATATTAGTAGCTCTTTGCAATTTGCTTGTAGATTCTTCTATGCAATTAGCAACTGCTAAGATGGCCGTATCATCCGCAAACGTCGCTATGTTAGTATTCTCTATCGTTGGCAGGTCCGAGGTGTATAGAACATATAAAGTTGGTCCCAGAACGCTACCTTGTGGTACCCCTGCTGGTATTTTCTTTATTTCTGAGTATTCGCCATCTAATTTAACTCGAAAGTGTCGGTTAGATATGTAAGATTTTAGAATTTCATAAAACTGCTTTGGTAAGTCTCTTTGTAATTTATGTTCCAAACCTTTATGCCATACTCTGTCAAAGGCCTGTGCTACATCCAAGAAGACGCTTGAACATACTTTCTTTTTTTCAAGTACGTCTTCAATTATGTTTGTAATTCGGTGTACTTGTTCTATTATTGAATGGTTTTCTCTGAAGCCAAATTGATGTGGAGTAACAAGATTTCTTTCTGCTACCATTGGTTTTAGTCTCTTTAGGAGTAGTTTCTCGAATAATTTTGAAATTATTGGGAGTAAGGAAATCGGCCTATACGAATTTTTGTCATTAAGTGGTTTGTTTGGTTTAGGTATCATAATTACTTCTGCCACTTTCCATTGACTTAGAACATGTTTAAGTCTGAACACTGCATTAATTATTTGGAGTAGTTTACGTATACCTTTTCAGGAAGAGCTTTTACTATTTGTCCTGTAATTAAGTAGTAGGTTGAGATTGATTTCCTCTTTTAATTCTTGTAGTGTGACAGGAGATATATTGCAGTTATCCATTTTATATACTGGTGGTATGTTTTCCTCTGCAGTTTGTCTAGGTAGTGGCTGAAACGTGTTCTCGAGGTGGGTTGCAAACAACGAAGCTTTTTGCTTTGCACTTATAGCCCATGTGCCATCTTCATTTTTTACTGGTGGAATTTTTAGTTTAGGTCGTTTTAACCTTTTTGTCGCTTTCCAAAGGGAGTACTCGGTATCTTTTTCCCCAGTAAGTCCACTCAAGTATTTATTAATGGATTCGTTTTTGATTTCTTTAATTAGCAACTTTAGTTTATTGCACAAACAATTTAGAGTTGTTTTATCTTTCTTGCTTTTCGTTTTGCTGCAACCAGTTCCCTAACTTCTAGAGGATAAATAGCATTTCGGCGCATTTCCTTTGAACTTGAGGGGGTACTACTCCACGCCGCTTCTTGTATACTGTTGTTGAGTTGTTCTCAGGTTTTTTTGTTCGTTAGCGAAGGTGGACTAGTTTTTTTAAATAATCGTTGCACTGATTGTCATAATAACAGGCGTATGATCCGACATAATCCCCTCGCTGCTTTCTACGTATATATAGTTTTCGTCTATACCTTTGGTGATAAAGAAGTCAATGATATCGGGTATTTTGTTTCTATCCGTAGGCCAATAAGTTGGTTGATCTCCAGAATGAAAATCGCAATTGCATAGTCTTCCTGCTGCAAACAGCTCTTTTCCTTTTTTAGAGGTTACTCTTGATCCCCAGTACGTGTTTTTGCATTAAAATCACCTCCGATTATGAAACTTGATCCAAATGATTTAAATAACGTGCAATAGTCTCATTTAATTAAATTATATATTGGGGGGCAATATATTGACGATACACTATATTCTTTGTTGTTATTTATAAATACTTTTAAGGTGACTACTTGCATAAATTCCTCTTCAATTTTAAGATCTATAAAGTGTTTGATGTTTTCCTTTATAACCACCGACGATCCTCCCCTTGCCCTTCCTGCTGGATGAATGGCGTGGTAACAATTGTATCCTTATATTTTAAGATATGAAGTTGAAGTAAAATGGGTTTCCGATACTAGGCATATATCTATTTTTTCAGTATTTAGGAAAATTTCTAATTCTGGAATATGTTGCATTAGCCCATTTGCATTCCAGGTTACTATTCTTAATGTTTTATTTGTTGTTGTTTGCATCATTTTAATAGAGCATGGATTTCATTTCATTTAGAGAGTCTTGCTTATCTAAGCTGTTGCTTAGAGCTTGAAGGCATTTCTCTTGTTTAGCTAGACGAATGTTAAGAGCTTCCATGCTTCTTAGTATCTTTTGGAGCACTGCTGTACCTTCAGTAGTGTGCTCCGAAATAATTGGTTTTGTCATGACTACTTGCGAGTACAGTTTTGGTTTTGGTTCTCCCGTTTTACTAGCATGAGGTTTAGGTTCCTCTTTGGTGGAAGTTTGATAGTTTTTTACCGATACTCCTGGACTTTGTTTTCGCTTTTTATTTCTTATTCTTTGTAGCTCCTTAGCTATTTCACATCCCCGGTAGTTTGCGGGATGTGACTTATTGCAATTGACACATTTTGCAGCAATATTTTTACTAACCGGGCATACCTGGGCATGATGCTTTCCGGCACATTTCACGCATCTAATCTCTCTTTGGCAATATTTCTGCGTATGATTAAACCCTTGACATTTTTTGCACTGCGGTATTAACCCGTTATTCTTTTTTAATGGCTCTATTTTAACTCTCATGCTAAGTACTGCCTTGATATTATACACATCTTCCACTTTTTGTTTGTTATTAAAAGTGAGCATAAATAGTGGAAGCCCTCTTTTGTTAACTTGAACTCCTTGTTCTGTTTCGATTTTATCTTTCTTAATAATGTTTACGGCATTTTCTATTTGATAACCCTTTTGCTTGAGATCCTCAATAATTTCCTCTTTTGCACAGGTTGAGTGAAGACCTCTACATAACTTTAATTGGGCGATCATTTTTATCCTCATAGGTAAACCACTGATGCCCCTCGGAATTAAGCTTTGTAGCCAAAGCTCTATAAGTTTCAGAGTCTACAACATTAATTTTCCAGACGCCGTTGTTTAGAGATACGAGTTTGTACTCGGCTATCGTAATCGATTTCATAATCAATTGTAAAGTGGAGCAATTTGATATCCCGACGACATTTATTGGTGGAGGTGATTTTTCTTTCGGTTTAGCTGGTTGTTGTTCTAGAGCTAGTTGTTTCTTCATGATTAACTGATTTCTGGCAACCTCTTTTGAAGTTGATGGTAAAGTCTCCGCCATTTCTGGTGACGCTTTCCTTTTCTTACTTGGTCTTTTATTCCGGTTCAACATCCAATTTGTTTCTCTTTCTAATTCTTCTTCATCCGTATGGAATGCATTAATGCCATCATCGACTGTTGGGCTAGGTGTCGTTCCAAGTTCTGCACGTGTTTCAACTGCTTTTTTGAGTTCTTCATTTTCTTGCTTTAAAATTGTAAATTCTTCATTCAATTTAGTAGTAAATTCTTTTATTTCTCTTAGTTGTTCACGGAGTTCGGCATTTTCCTTCTCGTACTGAAATATATTTCCAGTTGAAGGTCTTGGTGATCTTGATAATTTGGAACTTCGTCCAAATGGGTTAAACAATGATTGGCCCACCCCAGAATCTGTTGGGCCTGCCTCCGAAGAGTGTTGATTTGGCAGCATATCTGCTGCTGTACCACCTGGAGTATTACATTCCTTATTTGTTGTATTCATTGTTTGTTTTAGCCAATTTATACCACTGGCATTTGGTCCCCGGTAGCACTTTGCTACTGTCGAAGCAGTACCCGCCCCCCGCGACGAGGACGCGGCTACCTTGGTGTTACCTAGGTGTACACAGAGACAGCCGAAGCACTCTGAGTACCCTAGGCTGAGGGGCAATTGGTAGAAAATGTATAATATTCCTTTTCTTCTTTTTTCAATATTATTTTTTCAGTACGGGGACGTCATATTGTTTTCCAGTTCCAATTTGTGTTTTCCCAAATTTTGCAAGGGTTGATCTAAACGTTAATTAGTGGTTAATCATAATTGACGAATACATATTATGGCTATAGTGGAAAAAAGTTTAATTCACTAAACGCTTTAATTTAGATATTGATTAAGTAAATTGAATGAATTGTTTGTAATGTTTTTAATCCCTTCGAAAACGAATTAAATTTTACAATTTAAATTAAAAATTTCAATACTATTATAAAATTTTGGGTTATTCTGTATGATAACCAGATATTATTTTACATCGAGGTGAGATTACCAAGACGTTTGGCAGAGACGACCGTATTTTTACTTTTAAGAATTTAATGTTTTAGTAGTTCGAAACCAACCTTTTAAACGTTTTGGTAACCTCACCTCGATGTAACTTAATGGGATTTACATAAAAAAATCTATTTGTTATGAATTTATATAAAATCGACAGACAAGCAGATTTCGAAAATATTGTCCATCTATGGGTATGAAGTTATTTTATAAGTTCGAAGTTGTAAAATGTTCTAAGGCTTTAGAAGTTAGCTTATACGTAATTAACAGCCTTTAACCTAGCAGCGATCATTGATGTACTCGAAAGTAGTTTGAGTGCATTTAAGGTAACACCGATTATGAACGCAAAATACGTTCGCCCCTTTAGATAGATACCTATCGAACATGAAATCTGTGGAGCTACTACGGTGCTGATTTCGTAGCGTTGTTATAGGTCATAATTCGTATAGCCGCGTTCTGTTTGAACACAGAATTGGTATCGATTATAAAGGAATCAATAATTTAACATTTCACACAAATAGTTCGCGGTCCATTATAGAAAAAAGAAGAAAGGATATTTTATGAAAAGTTTTAAAAATTGATTGGATCCTGAATGCAACCCAAATTTAACATACTTACATACGGCAACGCGCATAATGGAAATTTGCTTTAATACTTCAATCGAACTTGATTATGAAAGAAGAAGGAATTTTGTGACCATTTAATCATCGGAACTGTCGTTTTTCCGATTTTCTACATAAACACGTATTCAAGAATAAGTAAAATTCAAGAATAATGCAAAAAACCGAGCAAACAATTATTTTTCAATGTCAGTGATCGGGTTCGAACTGTTCTAACTATCTACTCGACACAGGTATTGAAAAAAAAAATAGTTTCGAATTTGTGTTCGCTAAATCGAATATTTGCCTCGAAATGAACGAATTTGTACTGAACGCTAAAAGTCAATATAAAAAGATATAATCGATCTAGGGCATGGGCTGCACAGATTGCTGCATTCAAAATCATCAGATATCGTTACATCCTACTAACTGCCATGCAATAACGAAGGTAACTGTGTACAAGAAATGTAAAATTGCAAATAGATTTTATTACTACATGAGTCTGGAAGTGATTATGCAAATTTATCCATGGGGGACGTGACTTTACGAACTTACAGAAAGAGTACTCATCTGCATTTTAATTATATTAATTATAAATCCAAACTTAATTCATTAACTCGTTTATTATTTAGCGTTGTAATTAGCTGACTTATCAGTTTTTCTATTGGTCGCAATTCTTAACTGGCATGCACGCATAGATTGATTTCATGATTTGATTGTATTTACCTGGGAATTTAAATGCATCAATAGGTTTTGCTTTTATATCGGAATTTCAAATCCATTGCAAATCAAGTTGCGTGCATTCTAATAACATCTCGTTTATTGTGTCATTCAAAAATCTATGTATTCAGCCTTTAATGCTGACTTGTGGTTATCGTGACCACATTTCATTCAAACCATAGAATGAACAAACGCATATACCATGATTTTCGACATATTGCCTACACATTATCTACATTGTCAACACCATTGTTTTAATTGTCTACATACAAAAGATATATAATCGATCTAGGGCATGAGGCGGTGTTCAATGAAAAAAATATGGCTGTGAAATGGGCTACAGATTGCTGCATTCAACCATTGTTTTAATTGTCTACATACATTGTCTATGCACGTAAAATATTGGTTAAGTACACGGTGTAGACAATACGGCACAACCCGGCTATCCACTAAGTTTGCCTTCCAAATTTTTTGGAATTTCACTGGTCAAGCAGTTCGACATCCTTGTTTAGAGACTCCCCGCGCGGTTGGGAGCTGTAGAACAAAATACTAAGCTGGCGTCTGAATTTGGAGTGGCACATCCTACTATATCTACGCTGTGGAAGAAATGTATCTTATGACAAATTTAAATTTCATACGACCCCGATATAACGACATTCGACTATCACGACGGTCATATTTTCCTGACCCCTCGCGATCGTTTTAAATGAATTTCACTGTATATAGATCATAATTATTGTTAAATGTTGCTCATGCCTGCCATATATACCATACAGAATCACCAATTTAATTTCTAAAACATTTGGTTAATATTTGTTATGTAAACCGATTTTTTATTTTTTTTATTTCAAACAAAACATTTCCCACGACTTTATTAAACTAATTTTTATATTTTTTGTTATTTTTCATATTTTTTTTTAAATTGACTTAAATTGGAATACATTAAGTAGTGTGTAAATGCAGAGTGAACCAAAATAAGCTGCAGTTATTTAATAATATTTTTGTAAGCGACTTGAAATAGACATCAAACTATAAATTCCTCATTTGGCATTTTAAAACAACAAAATTGCGTATGTTCACATACGTACGTGATATGCGTGTATCATTTTTAGTGAAATTACGAACATGCACTATTTTGAGTTACTCTGTACATGGAATATCTATTTATATATAGTGAATTTTTTATAGTCATTGGGATTTTATTTCAGTTTTTGTATTAAAAATTTAAAACAATTTTTTTATACAACAAAATTTATCACGAGAATTTTGTGTGCTTTGAGTTGAGGCACAGATGTGCGACACCTTATAATCTTTCATAATTTTTTGTTTTTCGTTATATTTTCAGTCGCTGCTGCATATACAAAAACTTTAAAAAAATGTCAATCATATTTAGAATGTAATAATGAACAATGTCAATTGGATAATCTTCGGGAACACTATCACTGCTATGATGATAATTGCTATGGTCGTGTGCTTAATAAAAAGGAGGAAATTATCCGGCATTTGAAATGGCACAAGAAACGAAACGAAAGTTTAAATCATGGATTTTTACGTTTCTCGTCGTCGGACGATTGCACACTACAATTTGGCACCGTGTGCCAGCATAACCGCAAGCAAACACACTATCATTGCATACAACCGAAATGTGATAAAATATACATTAGCACTAGTGATGTGCAAATGCATTCGAATTATCATCGAAAAGATTCGGCCATCATTCAAGAAGGATTTCAACGATTTCGCGCCACCGAAGAATGTAACACGGATTATTGTATGTTTATTGGACAGCGTACTACACATTTCCATTGTCGTAGATCCAATTGCAACTATACATTTAAAAATAAAGCCGATATGGGTGAGTATATTGTCAAAATAGTTGCGCGCTGAAATAATAGTATATTCGATTTTTTCTTACACCCCCGTCCGTATAGAAAAACATAAAACCTATCATATTAAAGACGAACAGTTAGCTCGCGATGGTTTCAAAAAATTTCTTAAAACGGAACCATGCCCGTTTGAGAGTTGTCGATTTTCTCGGGTTTGCAACCACATCCATTGCACACGAAATAATTGCCAATATGTACTGCATTCAAGCGGCCAATTATTAAGCCATAAACGAAAACATGAGCGCGTAGATTCCGAAACCGCATATCGTCAGTTTAAGTTGGCGCAGAAAGCAAACGGGATTGTATTTCCCGCTGAGCTCGCTGGTTATCCTAAATCACGTTCTAGCACACCTACTGATTTATCTGCAAAACCATCGACATCAGTGGCACTTTTACCGACCGATTTAACACCATCATCATCACTAGTACCGAAAAAGCTAACACAAAATTCGAACAAACATTTTACAGTTACAGAGAATTTAGATTTAACTATATACCGTACCCAAATCCCTAATCATAATACAGAGGATACATTCGAGAAAATGATTGACGAATACTTCACCGATAATTGTACAAAGCAAGCGCCGGATAGTCCGGATGATCAATGTGAACCGCTTAACCTTAAATCATCGTCCATATTAAATGCCACATCGACCGGCAAGTCTGAAAATAAAATAAATTGTTTTATGACAACGCGCGAAACCCATCTACATTGTTTAGTTAAGGAGTGTGAAGCGGTTTTACCGAAAAAACTAACCGATATTGCTGAACACTTAAAAATGCACGAGTTAACATTACGTGAAGATGAGAACGCGCTTGGCACTAATAATCTAATGCAAATTACATCGATTGAAGGATTTTTTAATCGAAAACGCGGACGACCGCCAAAAAATCGTGTGGTGGAAGTTTATAGTAGTGCCCAAGAGTCGCCGCAAGCAATTTTTACGAGTTTTAAACTTGAGAAAAATGAACAAATTGAGAAATTAAATCGGTCGTGCACAGCTACAAAAGAGAGAACGGAACAAATTAACGAGCTCGCCGACAAAAGTGACGATGAACAATGCACTGTTACGAAAAATCGATCAAATCGATTAGATGAAGAGCCAAATGTAATCAATTCGATTAGTCCTACTGGGACTATGTCGGCGACTGGTAAAATTGAATCAGCTTGTGATGAAAAACTGAGAAGTCAAGGTTAGTTTTCTAATGATGGAAAACGGAAAAATTTGTATTTTATTATCAATTCGTCATATTTTGTTTCAGTTGTTCGAGCAGCTGGAACATACTTTCCACAAAATTCTGATGATACTCAAGACACAGAAAGCCAAAATTCATTGACAAGCGGTTCGCCGGAGAGTACTTCTACCTACATCACAAACTCATGTAAGAGACCATTTTGTAAATTAAAGCGAAAAATTCATCATCACTGTGATCTATGCAATCAGGTAAGTGTGTACCCAATAAAATCCATTTAAACTATTTGTGTAATTAAATCAAATTTTTATTTAATTTAATTACAGGCCTTTTCTGACGAAATGAAATTAAAAGTACATTTTCTTAAGCACCAAGCAACTAAATTAGGCCACTTAGGCAGTAGTAGTCGTGATGCGATCACAACCTCACCATCTTCTTTTACTACAGCGCTAGTGCTTCAACAAAGTCGAAATCAACCATCAACTTCATCATCAACATTAAATTTAATCCCAGATAGCGGTATCGCATCACTATCGAAACCTTCGTTCGCGGTCCAAGAACAAATCGACAAGTTTCGCACCAATTCCATCAATTTTGTCGATCATATTAGTTTTACCCACTCATTTAGTCGGCTCGATGGTAAACCATATTCGTATGTCCAACTAAATCCGTTTTATAATCAAGATCAGTATCCAATGATTGGTGTCACATTGAACGAAAAACTGATACACGAAGAGATTAATAAGCAAACAAACCCGGGATGTAAATTGCAAATTGCCAGCTTTATATCGGAGATAATACAAGAAAATCTGTTACGGTCGTTTGCAGCGGGAAAATTCGATGTACCAAAATACGATTACATCGAACAGCAAATTTCTAAAACGACAAATAAACGTAAGCTCGCTGCCGATAGCGGAGGAAAAGTAAAAAATGCGCGCAAATCAACAACCAGTGAAGATGATATTGTATGGATGAATGGCACTGGAGGCACTAGCCATGGCCAACAAAAGGTTTTTAAAGACGAACCAATACCGAATGGTTACACAAAATTCCGTTTCAACGAAGACTGTAATTTTACGAATTGTGGTTATCGAAATCATCAATCCCATTTTCATTGCTGTCGCCTCGACTGTTTTTATAGTTTTTGTGATAAAACGCGCTTTGTTCAGCACACGGCACGTCATGAACGTCTCGATAAGCTAATGGGCGATGATTTTAAACAGTATCGTGCTAATATGCGATGCGGTTTTGACGACTGTGCTTACAATAAAAACTTAGGACCAAATAATAAATCATCGCATTTCCATTGCCTGAAATGTGATTTTATCTGTTCGGACACAAATAAGGTGGTGGCTCATCGGCGTCAGCACTCAAAAATGGAGTATATACGAATGGCGGGATTCCGTAAAGTCGCCAATAATGAGCAATGCAAATCGATTGAGCACGATTCACCAACCGGCGAATGCAGTTACAGTCTAAAACAAACCCACTACCATTGTTTAATGTGTGATGGGAGTGTACTATCACGTGCACAATTAGGATCACATCGTCATCGTGTCTAGTTTTTCCTGAAGTCTCCTGAGTGCAATCCTAATTCTATAATCTATACATACATACATACTTTAAAAAAACTATTTTTGTACCTGAAACCTAAACTAATAGGTGTAAATGTACATTCCATCTTCAAGAAATAAATCATCGTACCACATAAGAAACACGTCAAGTGCCATTTTTATTGATTTTACCTTTTAGAAATTAGAAATGTGCCTACAAATTTCTTTACTCTAATATAATCTAATAATAATTTAATTTACCTATTCTTGTAATCCATAGTAGTATTTGACTTAAAGTAAATTTAAAAAAAAAATATAAATAAAAGTGATATAAAATTATATTTAAAAGAAAAAATATTAAGATTAATAATTAAGACATGTAGAATTAACCAACCAATAATACAATAAATATTAAATAATCTAGGTAGTAGTATTGTCATTATTATTAAATAGGTTTCCTTTTACAAACGGGTTCATTTTCAAAATATACATATAGTGGAATTGTTTTAATAAATATTAAATTGAATAAATGATTAAATAAATGAAATGATTTGCTAAGAACTGTTTTAATGATCCTGCTCAAAACCCCTCGAAATATAGCGACTATAGAGAGTAAGTAGAATGTCGCGTTTGTGGCGACTAGCTTTCATACAAAATAGCCAAACGTCTCTTTTTATATTTTATCTAACCTAATTATTGTATGATACTACGTGGTGTGATGGTTAAAATTCTTGCTTTTCAACTTGCGGTCTCGAGTTCGAGACTCGTCTGCGATGTTTGGTGCGCTAATATATTTATTATTTGCATAAACATACAACACTTTAATTATAAATTATTAAATAAAAACAAATCCAATTTGCATTTTAATTAATTAAATAAATGTAAACTTTTCATTATATATTGCACAATTTGACAAAAAAAAACGTTTCCAAATCAAGTTTTGACGTCATTTTGAATTTATTGTTTTATTGTTTAAAAAAACCCGAAAATCCGTGAAATTTATTTTTAATTGTAACAGGCGCACATAAAAATAAATCGAATTGCATTCGGAATGCAATTGGATTTACATGTGCGCCTATTACTTTCGTTTAATTTTTCTGTCTGAAAAATTCATAAAATTCTCGAGATTTTTGGTTTTCGTTTAACAGGCGCACATAAAAATAAATTGAATAACAAAATCGAATTGAAAAAATCACAAAATATTCGAAATTTTTTTTTTTCAAGTAATAGGCGCACATAAAAATAAATCGAATTGCATTCGGAATGCAATTGGATTTACTTTTTATGTGCGCCTAATACTTTTGTTTAATTTTTCTATCTGAAAAATTCTCGAGATTTTTGGTTTTCGTTTAACAGGCGCACATAAAAATAAATTGAATAACAAAATCGAATTGAAAAAATCACAAAATATTCGAAATTTTTTTTTCAAGTAATAGGCGCACATAAAAATGAATCGATGTGCATATTGAATTTGCGCTATTGGACTTAAGATGTCGCACCTTGAACCAATATAATATTTTATATAATGCTACATAACGTATTGTGCTTGGTGGTGTGATGGTAACGTGTGTAGTTTTTGAACTATTTGCGGTCTCCGGTTCGAGACTCGGAGTGCTATTTTTTTTTCCAAAAATGAAACACTTTAATTTATTTATTAGATAACAGAAGTAAACATAATTTATTAAATACAAATACAAAGTACAATAAAATTGTAATCGAATATCTTGCTTTTTTAAAATGGCGTATCCTTCATACTGCGGCTTTTTGTTCGGCACTCGTTGCTACCGTCGTTTTTTGTCTTGAGTCATTTTTATGTGTTGAAAAATCATAAAATGGTTATTGGAAATTTCGTAATTTGAAATCCGGTTATATTAGGTCATCGAACCTGGATTACAGGCGAATGAGGCGACGTATTGCAGCAACTTTAAGTTGATCTACTAAAAATTACATTTTTAACGCAAAATAACCGAAGCATGCGGTATCTGTGCCAATAAATTGTATCCGTTCATCATTACTATTGATCATATCAAGGTAATCTTTTCTGAAAAATTAAGATATTTACCTTTACTTTCGATTAATAATATTTTGCTTGATAATCTTACAAAAATTAATTCTTTAAATGAAGCCGCTTCCTATGGCACATTTCAAACCAGGATGTAACAAAACAGTTTATGGTACGGGAACAAGACCGATCAAAAAAGGACATCACCAAACAGTACATCGTACAATAATGGATTATTGATATATTATCAAGTAGAGATTTATCTTCAGTTACATAAATTTTGAATTAAAGATTGATTTTAAGTTAAAGTAAAAAATTTCCTTCACCGACAGTTGCAGATAATATTTCAGTTGAAACCTCGTCCTTTCCATACAGTTCTATGTACTGTTTTGTGGCATCCTGTTGTAAAATGTGTCGTTCCGTATGGGACCTAGATTTTTCCGAATTATTTTGTTTACTCTTTTTAATGTAATTATGGGAATCCCTGATTTTTTCTTAACCGAATGAGGAAGCTAAGTGAAAATATTTTTAGATTCTGAAATTAATTGTCTTTTCTCTATAACGCAAGAAATCAACATAGCAAAAATATGGTGGTTGATAGGCAGGCATCACAAATTATAAGTTGTCTTATATAAATTCATCACAGTCAGTTCATCAAGTCGTATTTTCGCATCTTCTTGCTTATTTCTCGTGATGATGGTCACACATCCGATTATTTTCAGTATGATTATCTGTTGTAGGCGACCCAAGATTTTATTAATTTGCTTAAAAACAGCTTACCCATGTGTACACACTTACCTATTTATTTGTATGCATTAATCTCATCAATGTTATATAATAAAATAATTAAATTCATGTATAAAAACATAATTTGTTTTTTTAACTAAATTAATTCAATTAATTTCAATAAACCCGTTCGATTTTATATTTTACATAATACATAAGTGATTTCAATATATATACATAAGCATTATTATGTACATAAAAATTCGAATTGGATAATTTTTGGTTGACCGTATTTTACTCTAAGAAATGTTAAATTTTTGTTTTTGATGTAAGTTCATGGGCCAAACCACCCCACGCCAATTTATAAATTCGAGTACGCCATCGTATTGCTGGATTCCATAAGGCATGAAAGAATAAATATGGCCCCGTTAATTCTCTAAATAACCATCCGATCACAAAATCAAATTTATTAAATGGTAGTGAACCATTCTGAAAATATAAAACATAATTATATATTAATGAGCACATGACCTTATTGATATAGTTATGACGGAGCTTACCTGAATTATAGATAATAATATCCAATCGGATATAAACCATAATAATATATGAATTAAATAAAAGACTAGTGAGTCCCAATGAAATAATATTGAAACTGACCAAGAGGCAAACGCTCCTATAACAAAACATTCTGCTAATGGTTCCAATATTATAATATGAGGTACCATTGCAACACGAAGTTTTGCCCATCTAATCAGTCTCTGTTGAAATGATGTAATATCACAGATACCAGAATTTTGCCATGCTGGTTGATTACTTATAGTTATTTTCCATCCTTTATCTTTAATACCCTTTGCTATAAAAAAATCTTCAGCTAAATAACATGCGAAAGCTTTTAAACCACCCAATTCGTCTAGCACACTTTTACGTAATAGACACGACATACCAGTATGACAATTTATACCAAGTAAATCGGCCGTTAAATAAATTCGTGACTGTACGGTACCAAAATATATCTGAAACACAAAATTATTCATTATTAGCAGGTTAAAAATTATAAACTAAAATTAAATACTTTTTCGAATATAGCTGCAAAACCGTCCCGATCACATGTAAATGGCATTTGATGCACAAGTCCCACATTATCAGTCATATGTTGTATCATGTTAAGCAGCGTATCTTCCTTCACTAAAAAAAAAAGTGATAATAAAATTATTTGTAGTTTTCATATTTAGTGGTGTACAAAAATGTTGAGCAATAAAATTAAAATTAATTCTCTCTTAAAGAATAAATAAATTAATACGGGAGGAATCAGGATTCATCTTTAATACTAAATACAATGACAACTTCTTGCTTATTGATCGCTAACGGGTGTTGTGTTTTCCTAAAATTTAGGAGGGGTCAAGTTTATCGTTAACAGAAAAAAAGTCCGAGTTGAATTATATAATTTTCGCTTATATAGAAGAATAGCCTGTTTAATCAAAATCATCATTCAACAAGTGTAGAGATAATGCAATAAATATTAAGTACAATAGAGGCAGCCCGAGGCTGATACATAGGCGCATCAAATGATTTTGGCGCATCATGAAATGGCGCATCATGATTTTTGGCAAGTAGCCACCATCACAAACGATGTGTTGTATTGAACTTTTCCATTTTATATGAAAAGTCGATTAAATTAAAAATTTAATTGCTGGAATCCAGGAGATATCCCCCTTGAGATTATTTGCTCAAGAGTTAGGTCCATCCATCTCAGATATAACGCCAATAGCTCAAGTCTGAACGGTGGATATAAAGGTCTGATCAAAAGCACAATCTCAGCATAGGTTTCATATATCCGAGGTGGTACTGCAGCAGATATGCTGCAAAAATCACACTCTTCAGAGGCTGGCCCAACTGATTCTGGGATGGCCCAATGATTGTTTAACCTATTTGGATGAAGCTCGAAATTATCACGATCATCAAGATCTTCATCGTACAAGAAGGAAAACATCGAACTCTGTGAACAATTATTAAGAGCAATAAAGAAATTTACAACTAAATCAAAAGAAGAATTCCCATTTTTAAAGAAAGAGAAATTAAAATGGGAAACTCATAAAAGCTGTTGGAACACGGGCACTACTTGGGACGACACCTAACCCTGCAAATAATGATGACATTAATTTATTACGAGTGGATAAGGAAGAATTAGAAAGAGAAACCTAATTAGGTGTTGAACCGGAATAAAACACCAAGTTAAAAAATGAAAGCTCAACACTCACCAGAACCAGCAGAAACTTTACTGTCAACCTCAAAAGAGTTTTCTAGAAATCAACCTAAAAACTCGCCGAATGTTGTGTTCCAAGTGTTCAATCGTCTCTGGTTTGGCCCTATCTTTTGAGCAAATACCGATGAGGTTTTCCCTAGGAGTTCCGCAAATAAATTGTAAATTTAACCCATTTTAGACATGAAACCTATGCTGAGATTGTGCTTTAGATCAAGCCTTTATATTCACCGTTCAGAATTGATCTATTGGCGTTTTATCTGGGATGGATGGACCTAACTTTTGAGCAAATAATCTCGAGGGGGATATCTCCTGGATTCCAGCAATTAAATTTTTAATTTAACCGACTTTTCCAAATTGTAAATTTAACCCATTTTAGACATGAAACCTATGCTGAGATTGTGCTTTAGATCAGGCCTTTATATTCACCGTTCAGAATTGATCTATTGGCGTTTTATCTGGGATGGATGGACTTAACTTTTGAGCAAATAATCTCGAGGGGGATATCTCCTGGATTCCAGCAATTAAATTTTTAATTTAACCGACTTTTCCAAATTATAAATTTAACCCATTTTAGACATGAAACCTATGCTGAGATTTTGCTTTAGCTCAGACCTTTTTATCCATCGTTCAGACTCTAGTTATTGGCGTTATATCTGAGATGGATGGTCCTAACTTTTGAGCAAATAATCTCGAGGGGGATATCTCCTGGATTCCAGCAATTAAATTTTTAATTCAAATTTAACCCATTTTAGACTTGAAACCTATGCTGAGATTTTGCTTTAGATCAGGCCTTTATATCCATCGTTCAGACTCTAGCTATTGGCGTTATATCTGAGATGGATGGACCTAATTTTTGAGCAAATAATCTCGAGGGGGATATCTCCTGGATTCCAGCAATTAAATTTTTAATTTAATCGACTTTTCATATAAAATGGAAAAGTTCAATACAACCAAAGTAACACATGGATAAAGATAAGGATCTAATATTGAATATTTATGGAAATTATTTTAAATATTACAATTATTATCTGTATAATATCGCATTATTAATTTAGTAACTTTTCGGGATAATTTTAGCTTTCTCATATTAATTAATACAAATTTCGTAGATACATAGATGAAAAAATTATTTCGGGATGAGATATGCGTTTTCCATACAATTACGATATTTTTCGGGATGGTATTGAAATTAGCAAAGAAACGCACCAAAATAGAAAAGGTGTTTTTTCGGGACAACTTCACATACATAGAGAAATAAGTCAAAATCAGAGACCTAAACGGAAGGAAAATTCATTGTCAAATCAAATTCACGATGTCGTTACAAATGGAAAAATATCTCTAGCGGTTGTTTATAGAAATGTTTAGCTAAAACTCAAACTATATTTTGCTCAATATATATTCTCGCTCAATATATTTTTTCTATACGCGCACGTACAAATAAAAAATATTAATTTGTTTGTACAGTATAACACCCAAATTATTCTTCAAAATTACCTTTTAATTTTTATTATATGTAATATGAAAATCATTTGCCGTGTTTTTTTATTAGCGCCCGATAGCTGTATCCGGAGCACGCAATTTTCTATGTCAAAACTTATATTTAGCGCGCTATTTTTGCATATAATTAATTTATTTAATTCTAAACTAAGATTTTTCATTCAACTTTTTAGTTAAAAATCGATAAAAAAATATCTTGCTCTACCTATTTATCGGGAGCCGCTATCGGAAGCGCTATCCATTTCAAAGGGAAATTTACAATTTCTTTTGTTTTGTACAACCCTTAAACCATTAGAAAATTAATCTTACAATAAAAATTTAAAACGCCGCAAGATGATTTATTTTTTATAACGTCATGCCAAAATAAATGTTAATTGGTAACACTTCAGGTCGTTAAATGTTTGTTTTATGGATGAATTTATTTTTTCATTTTTATGCTATAGCGACACCAGTGAATAAATAGCTACAGTCTCAGTAGAAATTTCCCTTCGGCGCCGGATAGTGCTCCAATATTAAAACACGGCTATTATGGCGGTGTTCGCTGTAGGCAAAAAAAAAAAACAAACGGAAAAATAACAAATTCAACTTATTTATTATTTTCGTTTGAAAGTATCCTTATATTTAGTAAAGCAGAATGAAATGAAAACTAAACCACATTTATTTATTATGTACATATGTACTCGTATATATACATACTATTTACAATAATATGTGTGCACGATCGAATATTTCTTGTCGTTTAGGTATATACAATTTAAATACGTAACCTTGAAAAGGAAGAGGATTTATTTTAGATGTATATACAGTGGATCAAAAATAAAGTCGGACACCTAACATTTAATTCTTTATCACAGAATCACAGAATAAATAGTAAAATAGAAGCTTTTTTAAAAAAGTCCAATACTTTGTTTAAAAGCTCTATTCATTACCTTACAAAAACACCAAAATAAAAAACAAAATTTTATTTCATTATAACAAAAAAAAATCAATAATATAAAAAAGTAAAAAAAAAAACTCAAAAAAGAACTCGGACACAGATGACAATACCTACTATGTTCATGGCAATTTTGATAAAACAAAAAGGGGAAATCCCCAAAATCAACATGCAATGAAAATATGTATCTACAATTCGAAGAAAATATTTAGTCATATTGTGATATCAACGCCGAGCAGTTGCATTTTTACTAGTAAAATAAATATGGGAACACAACGTGGCCAAACATCTGTAGAAGTTAGAGAACTGGTCATTAAATACTACAACGACCATAAATCTGTTAGAGAAATAGCAAAAATAATAAATAGGCCACACTCAACGATATCTCTGGAAAATAAACCAAAATCTGGTGGGCCCAAAATATTTTCGTCAGCAGAGTAGCGATGTTTCCATGGAGCTGGGAAAAAGTGTAAACCCAGAAACGATACGATTAGTACTGAGGAGGCAAAACTTTCATGGAAGAGTACCTCGTAAAAAACCTTTCATCAGTAAGCGAAACCGCAAAAAACGTTTACAATTTGCAAAAACATATAAAAGTGCCAATTTAGAATTATGGAACAAAGTAATTTATTCAGACAAAAGTAAATTTAATTTATTCCAATCAGATGGCCAATGTTATATATGGAGACAACCAAACGAAGAACTACGAAAAAAGAAACTTACAAGCTACTGTTAAACATGGTGGTGGTTCGGTGATGGTGTGGAGGTGTATGTCAGCTGCTGGCCCAGGAAAATTATGCATTATTGATGGCATCATGGATCAAACGAAATATTTGAACATTTTGAAGCAAAATTTAGTGCAGAGGGCAGAGCAATTAGGAATAAAAGTAAACTTTTATTTCTACCAGGATAACGACCCAAAGCACAAAGCTCAAAATGTTCGACTTTGGTTGCTTTACAATTGCCCACATGTTATAGACACGCCTCCACAATCACCGGATCTTAATGTGATTGAACATTTATGGGCTGTTTTAGAAAATAAATTAAAAAAGCACGTGATTTTGAATAAATAACAGCTGAAACGTATTCTAAAGGAGGAATGGGCCAAAATTGATCCTTCTGTATGTCGAAATTTAGTAGAATCCATGCCTAGGAGGCTTCTGGCGATGACCAAAAACAAGGGCTTACCAACAAAATATTGAATTATGCATACATGAAAACATTTCAGGACATAGTCTTAACTTAAATGAATTAAATTATAACACTGTCCGAGTTCTTTTTTGATTTTTTTTGTTATAATGAAATAAAATTTTGTTTTTCATTTTGGTGTTTTTGTAAGGTAATGAATAGAGCTTTTAAACAAAGTATTGGACTTTTTTAAAAAAACTTCTATTTTACTATTTATTCTGTGATAAAGAATTAAATGGTAGGTGTCCGACTTTATTTTTGACCCACTGTACATTGATTATGTTTTGGTGTACTGGAAATGATACGAAACATCAAAAATTTATCAACGAAAAGGAAAAATATAATTAGTTTTTTAGTTAGCGTAGCAAACATTTACTCGTACATATACATACATATTTGTATTTAGTATACATTCCGCTGTTCCACACTTTAATTCTTTCGTCGTGATTCTTTCCTCGTTACCTTCCCCTACGCCAACAAACTGTTTTTAGTTTGTTGGTGAAGGGGAAGGAAACGAGGAAAGAATCACGACGAAAGAATTAAAGTGTGGAATGGCGGATATATATTTTATATGCCTGCCTGTCTATGCTGATTTGTCCAAATTAAATACATACAGATGATATATGATTTAATATTAAAATACCGAACAATTTTGTAAATGATTTTATATTTGAGAAAATCAATAAAATCAGCTTATACCGGAAAGATGTCATTGAGAAAATGTACCATGTACATTAGATTTGCCTCCAAAAAATTAATCAAGCATACAAATTTTTGTTAACATTTTCCCTAATTCCATATTATCTGAAGCATGGTAGTAATTAATTTGTTGTTGTTTGAAAATTAAAGCTAGTTATTGATTTTAATCAAATTTGCAAAAACATTAATATTTCGGTGCCGGTTGTAGTATATATAATTATGGGTATACACGATATCTTTGCAGTTCTATTTTTAAACTGCTAACCCTAATCGTAAAAACCACCCTATATGGTTTTCCAATGACAATAAATCAATATCTCGTTGTTCGTTTTGGTCAATCGATTTACACAATTTTTAAATAGAAATAAAATATTCATGGAATATTTTCATAAAATATTTTCACGGTATTTTGTGATTTTTACAAGATTTCATAACAACGAACGACAAGTCCACGTGAGTGTGAGTTACATAATCTCTCAGAATAGCAGAGATTACGATGGCAACTGATAAACATTCTGCACTGCATTCTATACGAATTCCAACAAGGAAAAAATGCTTCAATATTTCTAAGATAAAATTCGTTTTTGTCTATTTTTTTTTTATATAAAATAAATTTGCTTAAAAATCTGGAAAAATTAACTCATACACCTAATATGTATTTAATTCCATTTCTAACTGAACTTCTCAACACTTTTGGGTGATAGATTTTGAGATCTAATATAGGGTGGGCTAAATAATTTTTGTTTTTTTAAATGCAATAAAAAAAATCTAATTTTCATTGTAAAGAACAATCCTTCCGATTAATTATGGAATACTATTTCATTCATATGACTGCCTCGGCGGGCCTTGACGTACCCCATACGATCGGTTCAATTTTTGAGCACATTTTCGATGGTATGCGGCATTATGTCGTCAATGGCAATGCGAATATTGTTCTTGAGAGCGTCAATCGCTGCTGGTTTATCGGCGTAACACTTATCTTTGACGGCATCCCAAAGATAATAGTCCAATGGCGTCAAATCACAGCTCCGAGGCGGCCAATTCACATCAGCGTTTCGGCTGATAATTCGATCTTCGAGGACAGTGCGGAAAAGATCAATTGAAACGTGTGCTGTGTGGCACGGAGCGCCATCTTGTTGAAACCAAATGTTGCCTATGTCCTCCTCTTCAAGTGCCGGGAACAAAAAATTGTTCATCATGGCGCGGTAGCGCTCACCATTGACAACGGCGGTTCCTTGCACATTTTCAAAGAAAAATGGCCCAGTCACTCGTTGAGGATGCGTCGGCTTCTTTACGATCACGTGCGGGTTCTCCGTGACCCAAATGCGACAATTCTGCTTGTTTACATAGTCGCCAAGATGGAAATGCGCCTCATCCGAAAAGATGATTTTTTTGCCAAAACTATCGAATTAATGTTTCAATGAGTGGCTGAGACCAAGTGTTACCAAATGAAAACGCTGTAATTTTTTTAATTTTGATTATTTTTTATTGAAATTTCGTGGAATATGTTGAAAACATATTACATTTTATGAAAAACATGTTACTGCTCGATATGACCTCCTTTGGCTCTGATTATTTGATTCAGTCTTCCATAGAAAGCATTGCATGCTGACTGAACGTGAGCTTGTGGAATTTTATTCCATTCTCGAACAAGAGCTGACTTCAATGCATCAACACTTTCGTATTTTTTAGTGGACACCTTACTCTCCAAAATGGACCATATGGAGAAATCCATGGGATTCAAGTCTGGTGAATATGGTGGCCATTCTTTCGACGAAATCAGCCGCGGAAAGCAATTTTGTAAAAACTGCTGTGTCGCTCGAGCTTTGTGTGACGGTGCCGAGTCCTGTTGGAATGTCCAACGGCTCGTACCAAAGTGTTTACGTGCCCAAGGTAGCAAAGCATCGTTTAGGATCTTTTGACGGTACACCTCTTGGTTTACCTTGACTCCATGTTCGATGAAAACCAGAGGAGTGCGTCCATCTGCAGTCACTGCAGCCCAAACCATAACATAAGCTGGTGATTGCTTGCGCATGGCAACTCTTGTGTCCAAATTATCGTTGGACTTGTGCTCTAACCAACCACGATCATTTTGTTTATTCACATACTGTTGAATGGTGAAAATTTTCTCATCAGAAAAGACAATTTTTGGAATCTCATCTCGTTCGGCCAAGGCCTTCAATGCTCGTGTTCTTTCAAGCCTAACTTCTTTTTGTGCCTCAGTAAGATCTTGAACTTTTTGTATCTTGTAGGGCTTCAAGTGTAGTTCATTTTTCAATATGGTTTGAATGCTGTATCGTGAAACATGTAGACGTGCGGCTAATTGATTGGCACTTTGACGAGGATTTCGTTGGATTCGTTCCTTCACATTTCGTATCATTTCTTTTGATGTTGCTGTCTTTTTAGGACCGCCTCTGTTACGTTTAGCGATGCTACCAGTTTCGTTGTATCGAGTTATGGTTCGATACACAAACATTTTATTCACATTCAAATGCTGGAGCTGACGAACTATTGCTGTTTGTGAATTTCCACCCAAATACAGTGCAATTACACTATTACGTTTGAATTCCATTACGATATTTTTATGAAGATATTAATTTAGAACAATTATTTGTTGACTACATGTAAACAACTAACCAAACTTCAATCTGTCAAAAAATTGACGCGCGAAAATGACAACTACACAATTGACAGCAGAGTGAAGTCAGTAACATTTGGTCTCAGCCACCCCCACACACATATATATATATATATATATATATATATATATCTGTGGCCACAAGGCAAAACGTAATAAGTCAATTTTCAATTTTTTAAAGTAGAGCTTTTAAAGAGTGATTTTTGCTAAAAAAAACCCCCGTTTACACATAAGGGTTGGCTTTTGAATGAATTATATTAGTAGCTATTAATTACAATAGTCAGATTTAAAATATCCTTCTTACCTAACCAAGACGTTTTCTAACAACTACTCACTTTCGGAATAACTCGAGTTATCACGTTTTGCTTTGTTGCCACAGATATATTTGCTGTGTCGCACGTAGCCCCGTCTTGTTGAAACCAAATGTTGTCAAAATCAACTTCTTCCAATTTCGGCCATAAAAATTTGGTCGATCATCGATCTATACCGATCTCCATTGACAGTAACGGTGTTATCAGCTTCATTTCGAAAAAAATACGGACCGATGGTTCCACCAGACCAAAAACCACACCAAACTGTCAATTTAGGTGAATATAATGGGTTTTCATGAATAATTTGGGGATTTTCTTCGCACCAGAATCGACAGTTTTGTTTATTTAGCGCACCACTCAGATGAAAGTGAGCCTCATCGGAGAAGATGATTTTCTTAAAAAAATCGTTATTGTTTTCAAGTTGTTCCAAGGCAAAAGTAATGTAATGAAGTAGTAAAATAATGAAATTGTAAACATTACTGAATACAATGAAACTAAAAATGACAGATCATGACATATTACAAATGGCCGAAACGTCACTTAAAATCATATCATTCCTATTGGAAAACCCTATATAATAGGACCATCTCTTAAGAATCCGGACAAGTTATTTAGGGTTGACACGTAGTATTAGCAGTCTCTAATAAGAGAGTATTGGTTGGAACTTGTTCCTCTCCAAGAAGGATAGGACAATCAGGCCTATCAAATTTGGTATGTGTTATTCCAATAAAAAGGTTTAAGTTCGTCTGAGTATTTTCTAGGCATCGTGTAATATGTAATATTGCGAAAGGAATTACTCATACCAATAATCAAAAATTTGAGAGATGTCTAAGCATAACCAATAGTAAATATGCACAGAGGACACTGTACAAATGGTTGCGCTCTCCTGAGAATTGTATAGATATAGTATAGTTTTCATATAATATTGCGAATGGAATTGCTCACTGATTATACTAATTATTATAAATTTCAGGGATGTCTGAGCTAACTCAGCCCTATGGAATTGCTCACACAAGCATAACCACTACTATATTTATATGAGAAGTTATATGAGGACGGACAAGAGGTTTTCGCGACTGATGCTCTCATATGCCTGTTGAAAGTCTATGTAGAGTTGGTGAATGGTTGTGTTGTAATCCAACATATTCCCAAGATTAAGTTTAGCGTGAAACACTGATAAGTGGTTGATCGGTTGGGGCGAAAACCACATTGAGTCATGGACGATATTTTCGGCGAGTATAACGAGCTTGCTAATGCAAATTGTGGGTGATGTTTACCAGAGCTGTCACTGAAATTTTCACATTTGAGACGATTTTGAAAGTAGGTTTGCCATACTGAGAGAACATCAGCCACGTTCGTTCTTAGCTCACCATTCATGTTTTAGTGGCTGTGGATCTTGGATGAAAGTCTTTAGTCAAATTTCTAGAGTTAGTGGCTTTCGTTAATGCCATTGATCATCGAATCACATCGCGTGTTCTTGGTTGTCTTCTTCCAATTGTATTTTCAGCTGCGGCAATTATGGAGACTAAGATATAACAAAAGTTTCGAAATTGAGATATCGATTCATTGCTAATAATATGTAAGCCACCGCATTCGGAATGTTATACATTATTATACGATATCTAGAAATTTGCTAGTGACCAATCCGGTTTACTGTAATAATACATATCTTTTAAGATAGGTCTGAGTTGTCCCCTATCTACAGGTTGGGCCAAATATCTTTTTTTGGAACTAGCGGTTTTTTTTGAGTATGGTAAGGGTTATGTCACTTCTGATTTGACAGAAAGTTAGTTTTATCCTTCCGCTGAACGAAAATGGTTGTGTATTCGCTCGAACAACACTGGGAAATATTGAAACATTAATTCGAAAATGTTGGCAAAAAAATCATCTTCTCGGATGAGGCGCATTTCCATCTTAGCGGCTATGTAATCAAGCAGAATTGTCGCATTTGGGGCACGGAGAACCCGCGCGTGATCGTAAAGAAGCCGATGCATCCTCAACGAGTGACTGTTTGGTGCGGATTTTGGTCCGATGGCATCGTTAGGCCATTTTTCTTTGAAAATGTGCAAGGAGCCGCAGTTATCAATAGTGAGCGCTACCGCGCCATGATAAACAATTTTTTGTTCCTGGCACTTGAAGAGGAGGACATAGGCAACGTTTGGTTTCAACAAGACGGCGCTCCGTGCCACACAGCACACGTTTCAATTGATCTTTTGCACACTGTCTTCGAAGATTGAATTATCAGCCGAAACGCTGATATGATTTGGCCGCCACGGAGCAACGATTGACGCTCTCAAGAACAACCATTGAAGACATAATGCCGCATATACCATCGAAAATGTACTCAAAAATTGGACCGACCGTATGGGTTACGTCAAGGCCAGCCAAGGCAGTCATATGAATGAAATAGTATTCCATAATTAATCGGAAGGATTGTTCTTTACAACGAAAAAATAAATTTGAGAAAATATTGAGAACTTTTTGTTTGCAATAATTTAAAAAAAAAATTTATTTAGCTCACCCTATATATCTAAGAGTGGATAGTTCTTAAAATTTCTGAGATTTATGATAATTGCTATATTGTGTGAGCAATTCCATTCGCAATATTATATAAATACTATACTACTATATGATATCAAGAAAATCCTCAGACGAGCCCAACCCTTTTTATAGAAATAACACATAACAATATAGACCTGGGAACTCGGAAATTTTAGTTTTTTGATAATTACACTGTTAATAATTGAACTGTTGTATAGTGCTCCTAAATAGGTAATATTGTAAAGCCTGGTATGCAATTATGTTTATTTTTATATATTATCATTATATACTTGATTTACATTATATACATCATTTAATTTAAATACTTGTTAAAAAAGTAACCTTGTTTAGATTTTCCATAACAGAACGCACAATCACTTATGTAAATTGTAAGTTAATAAAAACATTTGTAGACAAATTAACATTTATGTTAAAATCTTCAAACAGGTCTTGACCTAATGCATCGACTCCTTCAACTTTACCAATTCGAATATATTTTCATATAATTTAACTTTTGTGCTATTAAGTTAGTGAATTTTCACGTCTCATAAACGGCCTAGAATGGGGTAGAGAGATACCATTTACATTTTTTTATACATCTATAAATATGTATGTACATAAGGGTTATCTCTGTGTAATTTGAAAAATTGAATACAATTGTTCTTGAATACAATTTAAAAAATATAAGAATGATCGATCTTCTGTGCCAGTGTTTCCCGCAAAGTTTTTAAGTCCAAGGCTGACTAATTTATGAATTAGGCTCATAACTCCTCAAATATATGGTATGCCTTCCTAGCGGGGCCGTATGGCTCTCGTTTCAATATAAAGATTTCAGGGAATAATTTATCTGAGTTTAGCAAGAAGCAGATAACAATATCTATTCAATGTATTGAATAATGAATTGATTTTCAATTTATGACCATATTTTTACACTATATCTCCCGAATTTCGCCAGGTACACCCTTTTTACACAGAACGAAACCACAGGACGTTTGTAACCGCCTAAGTATAGCAATTTCACTATTTAGTAACTTTAAATTATGAATAATAATGTTTATATAATAAATACTTTCTTCGTTTACGTCTGAATTTTTCCAAGCTAAATCAAAGATAAAGAATATAAAAACACAACAATTACTATAATATCTTAAAATTCTACATGGCCAGTTAAACAATTAAAACCTAAACTTAAATTATCTTCCTTAGCAAAACAAATTGTTGATCTAAAATATAATCAAAACTATAATGTGGAAATGAAATAATATTCCCAACACCAAGTGAATTTAATGACGCAACTGCAAACTAGTCCCTGGTAAATATAAAGAGTTTAGTGCATATTTTTTTTAACCTGGAATCTACAACAATAACAGCCATAACTTCTGAGTAACAGAATTTACCCTGAAAACCCTAATACCTAAATAAAATAATACGTAATAATTGGATTCTCTTTCAAAGTTTTCAATTTCCTACAAATCATAAATATTTTATAAGTTAAATTCTCCTAAACTTCTGAAAATTTAAATAAATTTTAAGAAATACTACGAACTTGGAAGATATAAAAATTAACTTTTTTTTTTTTTTTTTTATTTATTTGGCACAAGCTCCAAAAATTTGGTGCCATATGGCACGTTTCAAAATTTACAATTTTTAATTTTTAACATTTTTTACCATAATAATAATAATTTAATTTTAATTTCTTTTCATTCACCTAGCCTCCACACATCGATCCCCTTTCACACTTCTATCTGATTTGTTCTAATAAATTCATACATATTCTTATATACGTTCATTCCCATTCGAATAATTCAGTTAAACTACTTGCACTCAATAGAATATCGAACATTTGTCTGCTCTGGTTAAATGCAGAACATTTCAGAATCAAATGTTCGATGTCCTCCACAACCAAACAGCTTTCACATAATTCACACACATCCAAATTGCGTTTCTTCAAACATTCTTTCCAATTTCCATGATTCAATCTCACTCGTTCCATAGTTCGTAACATTCTAGTATCTCCTTTGAGCACCTTAAAGAACGGTTGCCTCAAAGGAGACCTAACCAACTCAAAGTACTTCTTACCTTTCACCTGACATTTTTCAACAAACTCTCTCTCCCATTTTCTCCACAGATTCATCTGAAACATGCGAAATACGTCTCTGGCATCCATGAATTCACATTCATTTACATCCTCAATCAAACAACCCCGTTTCGCAAGCATATCGGCTCTTTCATTACCTTCAATCTGTAGGTGTGAAGGTATCCGTTGAAGGATGACCTCCCTCCCATAAGATTGAAGATACTTATATAGCATTTCCACATACACATTGCCATGAGTTCCTCCACCCTTACTAATTAATTCCAACCCACTCCGGGAGTCAGAGAATAACACTATTCTTCTTCTCCCTTGTGTCATTGCCAACTTGATCCCTTCCATAATCGCTATCAATTCTGCATTCATTATACAGATACTGTCATGCACTCTTACCATTTTCTCTTTCCTCATTGAAGGAATATAAATTCCCACACCTACGCGATCATCATTTACACTAGCATCTGTATACACTTCCACATGTGCAACATAATTCATTCGCATTTTGCAAAATTCGCTCTTAACCGATAACTCATTCATTTTTGTTGTGTCACCAAACTTCAACCGCACTATTAGATTGCTCGGAGGGACTTTTGGATTTGCCGGACGAATCTTGGAGAATATGTTAATATTTTCCAAGATTACCAGTGATCTTGTTGTCTTCTTGTAAACCGTCCCTCTTTGCAATCTCTCTTTCCTTTCATTCACTAATTTATTGTCCTTAGTTAACATTCGCACAGTCTCTCGCACGGTGATCCATTCCCTCTTAAAATTAAGAGGCGAATCACCCAATTCAGACCACAGAGTATGTATTGGTGTCGAATTGATCGCTCCCAATACCACTCTAGCACACGCATTCTCCACAAGTAGCAACTTTTTAAACCCAACCTGGGACCCATCACCATATATACTCATTCCATACGCAATTTTAGTTGACACTAGCGCCTTTCGTAACATATCAGTCACACCCGAATGAGCTCCCCATTTTGGTTTGCTCACCCTTTTAATCACGTTCAATCTACTCTCACAATTATCGGCCAATTTTTCCATATGCACTTTGAAACTTATTCTTCTGTCAATCCAGACCCCAAATACCTAGTCAATATCTAAACTACAATAACTAAATAAAACAAAATATTTTCTGGACAGTTATTTATCAGTAATTATCTTCTCCTCTACTACTATTTACTACATTAACCCCAAGTGAATTTTCCGAAACTGGTGGTTATGTAAATGTACTTAATTAATGTGTAGTAATCCATCACCATTAATCATATAGGGTTTTCCCTAATGATTCGCAATAATTGAAACGTTGCACTTGCTGTGTGGCACGTAGTCCTGCCTTGTTGGAACCAAATGTTGTCAAGATCAACTTCTTCCAATTACGGCCATTAAAAGTTGGTTATCATCGATCTATACCGATCTCCATTGCCAGTAACGGTGTTACCAGCTTCATTTCGACAAAAATACGGACCGATGATTCCACCAGACCAAAAACCACACCAAACCGTCAATTTAGGTGAATGTAATGGTTTTTCATGAATAATTTGTGGATTTTCTTCGCACCAGAAGCGACAGTTTTCGGAGAAGATGATTTTCTTAAAAAAAAAATCGTTATCGTAAAATCAACAAATTCACGACGTTTACGGTGGTCCAATGGCTTCAGTTCTTGAGTGAGAACAATTTTATACGGATGCAAACCCAAATCCTTTCTCAAAATCCGTTAGGTTGTGGTTTGAGACAGTCCTAATTCTTAAGAACATCTTGGAATCGACAATTTGCGGTCTTCAGCAACACTTGCCTGAACGGCAGCAATATTTGCATTACTTCGAGCGAATCTTTGTCTTATTGGCACTTCAACATTATGTAAAGAAAATGTACGCTTAAAATTTTCAACAATTCGACGAAAAGCGAGCACACTTGGACGATTATCATGACATATTACAAATGGCCGAAACGTCACTTAAAAATCATATTCCTATTGGAAAACCCATTACATACTTTTCTCACAGATTTTAGTGAGGCATCATAAAACCTTATATGAATCATGGCTTTGTTTTCAGTGAGACTTCAATGGGCTGAACTTGCTCGACATGTTTAAAGACTTCGTAGTATAAATATTTTTAGTATATAAAATTAATAAGGCCTCCTGCCTTATGATTTAAACCAACGAAAGGATCACGAACGCCACACGGAAGTCCCAGACGATACTCGAACCCAATTAAAATAAAATTAATTTAAAACTGAAGACAAAATCGAAATTTAAGAAAATAAAAAACATTTCACGTTAGCATACTTATTGAATAAGGAATTCATGAGATAGAGACTATTTGTCATGCAATGCAAGATGAATAACCACAAAAATACTATTCACAATTCATCGATCAGTAAAAAGATACCATTCATTACTGATTGAATAACAAAATTTTAACGAGCAAATAATAACCCCAAATTTACTATCCGAACCCATTTGTAGAAATTAACGCATGTATTTACAGAATATTTCTTCTAAGGAAAATGTATAAATGTAATTCTACTCGTTGCAAGCACCATGTGATCCTATAAAATGATATAAAGAACTCAATAATGATGATGATTCAATCAAATTATAATTTTCTATTGGCTATTAAAAAGTAAAATAGTAAGACTTTGTTCATAATTTTAAAATTCTTTATTTATTTCTTCAAATCTATTTCGTCCCCCTCACAGTAATCCCCCCGGCCTCAATACACTTGTGCCAACGTTTTTCCAATCCTCGAAACAGTTGTTAAATTCAATATCTGGAATAGCCTCCAATGATTCACGTTTGATGTCTTAAATTGACTCAAAACGGTTTCCCCGGAGCGGTCGTTTGAGTTTGCTGAACAGCCAGAAGTCACACGGAGCTAAATCAGGCGAATACGGTGGTTGCGGAACGATATGGGTGGAATTTTTAGCGAAAAAATCACGTAAAACTAATGCAGTATGAGAAGGTGCATTATCGTGGTGCAAAAATCAAGAGTTGTCGACCCATAATTGCGGCCTCTTTTTACGAATAGCTTCGCGCAAACGAAGCAAAACACTCAAATAGTATTCCTTGTTGTTTCAGTTTGGCCGGTCGGAAGGAATTCGGAGTGCACCACACTACCGATAATCGAAGAAAACTGTCAATATCACCTTGATTTTTGACTTGCTTTGACGTGGTTTTTTCGGCTTCGGCTCACCTTTGGCACGATATTCGGCCGATTGATCGTCTGTTTCCGGGTCGTAAGCATAGATCCAAGACTCATCGCCAGTTATAATTCGTTTCATGACATCCTGGTAGTGAAAGCATTGTTTCACACACGTCATCGCGACGCTGTTTTTCCAAAAAATTGAGTGATTTTGGAACCAATCGTTTTCACTGATCCTTCCGATATTTCAACGATGCCAGTAAGGTCTATGACTGTTAATCGTCGATTCTCGAGCACCAATTCCTTGATTTTATTAACGTGTTGATCATCAGTTGATGTTGATGGCCGTCCTAGACGTGGTTCGTTGTCAACACGTTCTCGACCCTCTTTGAACAATTTGTACCAATCAAAAATACTTGCTCGCAACATACAATTATCACCGAAAGCCTTTTGCAACGTTTCGGCACCACAAAATTGATTCCGCACACAAAATTTAATGAAACTTCTTTGTTGAATAATTTCACTCATTGTAAAAAACGCCGAGTGCACTTTTGTACTTCAGAAAGCCAAGCGTATACTAAACACTAATGATTATTTTGATGTGACATTTGGCACAGATGTCACTGGCAGTCATACCAACATAGAAAAAAATATTATTTCGACGAATGGTTTTCTGAGTAGTATCTTATTTGTATTTTTTCATACATATAGACATTTATCTTACTAAAGAAATCCTAGGAAAATTGCCATCTGAAATATATTTTGACTTCACGTTGTGATAAAAATATTAAATCGCACAGAATTATATTATGATCATTCTAATAAATTTCCCATTAGGAAAATTTACTTTTTGAAATTTTGATAGAAAGCGAGAAATGAGCAATTGAGCAACTAGACCAAAATAGGGTTTGAGTTTTAGCTAAACGTTTCTATAAACAACCGCTATATATTTTACCATTTGTAACGACATCGCGAATTTCATTTAACAATGAATTTGCCTTCCGTTTAGGTCTCTGATTGTGATTTATTTCTCTGTGCCGGAACCTTACAAATCCAGCAGTATATGATTTTTCGGTAGAAACCTTATAATTCCAGCCGGAACCATAACCTCTACAGCCAAACTAACTATGGCACAAGTAGGATTGTGCATCATTGTGCACTATAACCTTTTCAGCCGAATCCTAATTCCAGCCAAGACCATACTACAGCCAAATCAACTATGGCACAAGTGCGATTGTGCGAATTTACTCTAACCGGATAATTTTAACCTGATACTCAAATTGTCCGGACAATCAATTGAGTATTATCCGGTTAAAACGTGAAATCGATTAATACGTACGAGAGCAAATTCTCAATCAAAATGAAACATCAAGATTGGTTTTTCTTTTCATTCTCGCTTGTTTAATTTATTTCATGTATTCCATACAAAACAGAGCAAAACAGTTGTTATTTAATAAAAAGTGATAACTATTTTTATATAAAATATATATACTACCCAAAATCCAAAACAAAACAAGAAATATATTTTTCTTTAATACGATTGTGTTTCTGTTGCGACAGGGAGCAAGTTAACTAAGATTGTTTATACAAACACGAATAACTATTTGAGTATTTGGATTTCGCAAGATGAGTATCAAAAGAGTAAATCAATGATGTTGATATTTTTAACCAAATCATTTCTACTCAATTATTCATTCAAGATTTCCGATCAAGTACAAATGTTATTTAATATGGATTGTTACCAAAAGAGCTATATTTACTTAATATATATTTTTGATCAATTCGAATTTTAATTTTAAACCCCAACTTTAATATTTGTGGCTATTTAGTTATTTATAGCAATATAATTTCCGTTTTATTGATTAAAATTGAAATTCAAACTAAGTAAAACAAACCAAAAAAGCAAAATTTCACATGGGTTTGCGAGTACTGAGTAATGAATAATATAACATTAATCGGTTAAAAGTATCGTGCTAAAAGTATCCGATTAATGACTTAAAAGTATCTGTTGATACCGATACTCCAAAGTATCGAATTCGCCCATCACTAGCCAGAACCATACTACAGCCAAAGACACTATGACACAAGTAGCACGATCATTGTGCTTTATATTATTTTTCAGCCGGAACTTTATAAATCCAGCACTATATGATTTTTCAGTAGAAATTTTATAAATCCAGCCGGAACCATACTCTCTACAGCCAAACCAACTATGGCACAAGTAGCACAATGACATTGTGTACTATATGATTTTTCATCCGGAACCTTATAATTCCGAATAAAGCCTTATAAAGCCATCCAGAACCATATTACATCCAAACCAATTATGACACAATCATTGTGCTTCACAATGAAGCACAATCAATTGTGCTACTTATGCCTAAGTTAGTTTGGCTGTAGAGGGCATGGTTGCGGTTGGAACTGTAAGGTGAAAAGCAATTATTGCAAAATGGCGCACAATGCATCGTGCTTCTAATGCCATAATTGGTTTGGCTGTAGTATGGCTCCGGCTGGTTTTATTGGAATTATAAGGTTTCCATGGGAATTATAAGGTTTCCATGGGAATTATAAGGTGTTGGCTAAAAAACATATAGTAACACAATGACGCACAAAATTTAATGACATTATGTTGCAAGGCTTCGAACTTTATGTACCTATGTGCTGTAAACCACAAAATCCTTCTCAGTGGTTTGATGATATGCTAGTTAACTTAAAAAATCGGAAGTTGAACGCGTATGCCAAAATTTAGAAAAGTGGGTTGAAGGATAAAAATTGCAGGATACCCTGCTAATATGACCTATATACAACAATACCTGCTCTTTATACGTTAAAGATATAGCTGACATGTTTGTGTCGTTTTTTCAATCAGTCTTTAGACTAAGCGTTACTAGTGTATTGTACAAACAATCTAGCAAAAACAACACATCAATAAATCCTCCTGTTATTTTTGAGGACATTTTATCGGCTTCAAAGGGGTTTAGAGATGATTGTGGTCTTGACAATATCCCCTCTTCTATTCTGAAGGAGCACGCTGAAATTTTAATAATTCTATTATGTTACCTATTCAAGCACCAGCGTGTTTCCCGAAAAATGGAAAATTTAATAAATTACATCAATTTTTAAACGTGTAAACGAGATGACATTACATGCTACAGGGGAATAGCAACCTCATCATCAATTCCTAAGTTGTTTGAATTAGTTATATGCAACAACTTTAAATACATCCATAGAAAAACACCATTAAGTTGATGTAGCATACAAGGATTTCAGTAAAGCATTTGATGTTATTTGTCATTATAAAGCACTCCAGAGTTTATTCGCGTTTGGGATTTCACTCGATTACATAAATTGGTTTAAGTCATATCTATCAAACCGGCGATAATTTGTAATAATGGGCAATGAGAAATCAAACATTATTAAAGTTACGTCTGGTGTTCCCTACGGATCACGCATTGGGCCCTGGATTTTTATTGTTTGTTATAGACCGAATAAACGAGTTAATCAAAAACTTAGATGTGCTCATATTTGCAGATGACGTGAAAATTGTTCGTACTATTAATGGAGTGGTAGATATGGAGAAACTTCAAGAAGACTTAGATAGATTAAGTGTGTGGTGTGATCGAAACTCACCATACTTAAATATTAAGAAATTCAAAATCATGTCTTTTCATCGTTAAAGGAATCCGTTAATCATTTCATACAAAGTCAACAGCGATGTATTGCAAAGAGTCAATGAGATTACGGATTTAGCTGTTACATTTGTCGCAAACACCAATTTCAATACGCATATTGAAAGTTGTATTGCGAAGGCGAAGGCCATGTTTGGGTTTGTTAAACGATGGTCAGGTGAATGTAAAGATATTCAAATCTTATGTTCACTCTATTTCGCTTGTGTTCCATCTCCACTGGAATACGCTACGTAACGGTTTGGAATCCGCACTATGCTGTGCACTTAAAAAGTATTGAAAGCATTCAAAAAAGTTTCTGATTTTTTTGTTAAAGAAAAGTGACTCAATTTACCATTCCATAAAAATGTGGCTCGGTTATCTCCGTACTCAACAAGATGCACGGATTACAAAATATGCACGCTTGAAAATAGACGGCTTCTCTTGAGCGCGGCTTTATTGGTAACGTTTTACTTGGTCACGTTGATTCAGCTTACATCTTGGAAAACATATCAATTCATGTGCCATGCAGAACATTTCGAAACCATGAGTTAAAGCACGTGAACACCATTCTACAAACTATGGAGAAAACAACCCCATTAATAGGTTGTCTAAATCATTCAACATCATCGACGATCTATTTGGCTTTAATTTATCAAAGAATAACTTCAAAAAATCCTGAAGAATTGTTTTTTAAATTTTTTAATGTTAATTAAAAATCGATTTCTATTTTTAGTTTGTTTTGGTTTAAACTTTTTTTGAGATTTTTAAATTTTTTTAATCTGAAATCATACCTGTACTCACCAAACGGATTTCTTTAGAAATAAATAAATAAATGTGTATAATGTTTGATTGTATATAACCATTTCATTAGTTCCGGCTGGAATTATAAGGTTTCTACCGAAAAATCCGATACTGAATCGAACTATATATCCGAACTATCGCGCTATATCGGAATTATATAGTGCACAATGTATGTTACTTGTGCCATAGATGGTTTGGCTGGCTTTATCATGTTTTGCTGGAATTATAAGGTTGCGGCTGAAAAAATGTGCCCAATACATCGTGCTACTTGTGCCATAGTTGGTTTGGTTCTGGCTGGCGTGACGGACACGATTAAACACTGTGTTTTGATGGGGAAAAATACCGTTCAAGCAAAGCAATGGTGTGATTAGTTTTATAGGGACCTCATCGAAAGCAATCGTCGAACGTTGGTTTGCTCAGTTCAATTATGGTCATACAAACACCGATGTGTTGAATATGTACAAAATCTTTTTGGAAGGCCGTAAATTGAAAATGCGTGATAGCTGACGCCTTAAAGATATCAAGGCAGTGTATACACTATTTTGCTTGAACATTTGAATAAAAATATTTTTGATAAATGAATTGTACTAATGAATTTAATTACTAGTTATATGGATTCATTTTTGCTGTGCGTAACTTTATAATGTTTCGTGATTCAGAAGCCGAAAACACTAAATTAATTTTATCGTGAAATGGCTGAATATCGAAATAATGATTGTTGAACTGACCAACTGGGACTTTTAGATCTTATATTAATTGTTGTATTTCTTTATGCTCTGGCTTTGATCTAGTTTGGGGAGATTCATACATACATCAAGAAACTATCTTTTATATAGATTTTATTATTAATTAAGTTTAAATTACTGAGGAGTGAAAGCGAAACCACTAAATAAAAATTAAATTTTAGGAAATTCATATCTTGCTTTATATGGAACTAATATAGGAACTAAATGGATACATTATTAATCGCTGACTAAGTAGATTATAATTGTATTGTCATTATGTTACTATCAAAAAATAGCTATACCTAGGTGTATGTAACCGGAACGATTCCCAATCAATAAACCTATTCGATCTTTCGATTTTAAGATGTGTTAAAAGATACGGTGGGGGCCCTGCGACATCCGGGAGATCCTGTGTAAAAACTTGGTCGCACATTCAAAATCAAACAATTAATTCATTTCAAGCAAATGTCTCGAAAGCTGCAAATTCTCATTTTCTTTATTCACAGCATTCGTAATACCTTAATTTCGTGTACGTCACGCCAGGCGGAACCATATCAGCCGGAACCAAATTCACTATGGCAGAAGTAGGATAATGCATTGTGCACTATATTATTTTTCAGCCGGAATCTTATAAATCCAGCCGGAACGATACCCGCTACAGCTAAACCAACAATAGCACAAGAAGCACAATGGATTGTGCATCATTCAGAATTGTTTGAGTGTTTAGCCAAAATCTTAAAATTTCAGCCGAAACATAATAAAGCCCGCCAGAACCATACTACTACATACTACTATTGCGTATCATTGTGTGCTGTATTTTTCAGCCGGAATCTTATAATTCCAGCCGAAACCTAATCAAGCGAGAAAAATACTACATCCAAACGAACTATGACAAAAGAAGCATAATGTATTGTGCATCATCGTGCGCTATGATTCTACAGTCGGAACCTTATAATTCTAGCCGAAACCTAATAAAGCCAGCCGTAACCATACTGTAGCCAAACCAACTATGGCAAGAGAAGCAAAATGCATTGTACAGCATTGTGGTCTATATGATTTTTCAGCTAAAACCTAGCAAAGTCAGGCGAAACCTGTAATTTGGTTCAGCCGGAATCATACTACACCCAAACCATCTATAGCACAAGAAGTTAATGTATTGTGCATCTTTGTGCTGTATGATTTTTCAGCCGAATCATTACAATTCCACCGGGAGCCTTGTAAAGCCAGCCAGAACCTTATAAATCCAGCCAAAACTATACCTTCTAAAGCCAAACCAACTATGGCACAAAAAGCAAAATCATTGTGCACTGTATGATTTTTCAGCCGGAACCTTATAATTCCTGCTGAAACCTAATAAAGCTAACCGGAACCATACTAAAGCCAAACCAACTATAGCAAAATAAGCACAATGTATTTATATAATTTTTCAGTCGGAACCTTATAATTCCAGCCGGAACCATACCCTCTACGGCCAAATTAACTATGTCACAGGAAGCACAATGGATTATAGATCATTGTACACTATTTTTTTGTGAAGAAAATAAAAGAGGAGCGACAAATATAATACATCCTTTATTTTTTTTCAAAAGAAGTAATTCGAGGGAAGGTATCCGTGTTCTTCGAGACTCGTGTTCTTGGAGGGTCGCCTGTATATGATTTCTCACCCAGAATATTATAATTTCAGCCGAAACCTAATAAAGCCAGCCAAAACCTTACTACAGCCCAACCACCTATGGCAAGAGAACCAAAATGTATTGTGCATCATTGTGCGCTATATGATGTCATCCAAAACCTTATAATTCCACTCAGAACCTCCTAAAGCAAGCTGGAGCCATACCCTCCACAACCAAACTAACTATGACACAAGAAGCACAATCAATGGTGCATCATAGTGCACTGTATGATTTTTCAGCATAATTCCAGCCAAAATTTAATAAAGCCAGCCGGAACCATACTAGAGCCAAACCAACTATAGCACAAGAAGCTATATGTTTCAGCAGGAACATTACAATTCCAGCTGAAACCTTATAAAGCCAGCAAGAACCATATCCTGTACAACCAAACCAAATATGGCACAAGAAGCACAATAGATTGTGCATCATTGTGCACAGTATTATTTTTCAGCATGAACCTTACAACTCTAACCGGAACATTGTAAAGGCAGTCAGAACCACGTCCTCCACAATCAAACTAACTATGGCAAAAAAGCACAATGGATAGGGCATCATTGTGCACTGCATAAATTTTCAGCCGAAACCTAATAACGCCAGCCGTAACCTAAGGTATAGTTCAGTCGGAATCATACTACAGCCAAACCAACTACAGCACAAGAAGCACATGTAATTGTGCGTATCTTTGTGCGCTACATTTTTCAGCCGGAATCTTATGAAGCGAGCTATATCCTCTACAGCCAAACTAACTATGACATAAGAAGCAAAACAAATAGTGCATCATTGTGCACTGTATGATTTTTCGGCCGGAACCTTATAATACTAGCCGAAAATTAATAAAGCCAGTCGGAACCATACTACAGCCAAACCGAATATAACTGCATAAATGTGCGTTATATGATTTTTCACTTGAAACCTTATAAGCAAGCAAGAACTAATAAAGCCAGCCGGAAACTATAATATAGTTTAACTGAAATCATACTACAGCCAAACCAACCATAGCGCAAGAAGCATAATGTATTTGCATCATTGTGCACTATATGAGTTTTCAACCGAAACATTACAATTCCAGCCGGAGCCTTATAAAGCCAGCCGGAACCATATAATGCCAGACAGAACTATACCCTCTACCACCAAACTAACTATGGCACAATAACCAAAATCGAGAGTGCATTATTGTCCACTGATTGATTTTGCAGCCGGAACCTTATAATTCCAGCCGAAACCTAATAAAGCTAGTCGAAACATAATAAAGACCAGCCGTAACCATACTACAGCCAAACCAAGTATTATAGAAGAAGCACAATGTATTGTGCATCATGGTGCGATATTTTTTAGCCGGAACTTTATAATTCCAGCCGGAACCATACCCTATATGGCCAAACGAACTATGTCACAAGAACCACAATGAATTGTGTATCACTTGCATCTATGATTTTTCAGCCGGAACCTTCTAATTCCAGACGGAATTTTACTACAGCCAAACCACCTATATGCCAAGAGAAGCAAAATGTATTGTGCATCATTGTGTTATATAATTTTTCAGCCGAAACCTTATAATTCCATCCGGAACCTAATAAACCCAGCCGGAACTATAGTATAGTACAGCTAAACCAACCATAGCACAAGAAGCATCATTTTCAGCCGAAACCTTACAATTTCACTCGAACCCTTATAAAGCCAGCAGGATCCATACCCGCTAGAGCCAAACTATGGCAAGAGAAGCAAAATGGATAGTGCATCATTGTGAACTGTATGATTTTTCAGCCGGAACCTTTTAATTCTAGTCAGAACCATATCCTCTACATCCAAACTTACTATGGCACTAGACGCACAATGGATAGTGCATCATTGTGTACTGTATGATTTTTCTGCCTGAACCTTGTAACTCCAGCCAAAACCTAATAAAGCCAGCTGGAACCATACTACAGTCAAACCAACTATAGCACTAGAAACGCAATGAATAATGCATCATTATGCACTGTATTATTGTTCAGCCGGAACCTTATAATTCTAGCCGCAACCTAATAGAGCCGGCCGGAACCTGTAGTATGGTTCAGCCGGAATCATACTACCGTCAAACCAACTATAGCACAATTAGCAACATGTATTGTGCATCATTGCACCATATGGTTTTTCAGCCGGAACATTACAATCCCAGCCGGAAGCTTAAAAGCCAGCATTATAAATCCAACCAAAACCATACCCTCTACCTCCCAACTAACTTTGGTACAAGAAACAAAAGCCAAAACCTGACGGAACCTTATAAAGCCAGCCGGAATCATAACTTTAACAACCAAGCTAACTATGGCACAATGGATAGTACATCATAGTGCACTGTATGATATTTGAGCCGAAATCTTATAATTCCAGCCGAAACCTAATAAAACCAGTCAAAATCTGAAGTATAGTTCAGCGGGAATTATACTACAACACAAGAAGCCATTGTACGCTATATTTTTCAGTCAGGACCTTACAATTTCAGCCGGAACCTTACAAAGCCTGCCGAAACGATACTCTCTACGGCCAAACTGACTATGCCACAAAAATCACAATGGATTGTGCACCTACAAACTAATATGTAGTTTAAATTGACTGTTATTGCAAATGAAGATATTTCTAAGAGAAGACTAACAACTTACCGCCTAAACTTTTAAAAATTATAACTCCTGTGATGGTTTAATAAAATTCTAAAGTATAAATATTAACACAAGAATTTAATAATCATTTACTGGGTTACCTTAGGTAACCCAGTAAATAATTATTAAATTCTTGTGTTAATATTTATACTTTAGAATTTTATTAAACCATCACAGGAGTTATAATTTTTAAAAGTTTAGGCGGTTTTGAGTTAGTCAAAAGTGTTTGAAAGGATCATTTTGGATCAGTTATAAAATCTTAATATGAGTAATTAACGCCCTCACAATCAGGATTCAAAGTGACTCATAATGCTGTTGAAGTAACTGATTTAGTTCGAAACAGCATTGATAATGGAAAGTTTGTCTTATTTAACTGATCGCCCACAATTTGTTGATATTAAGCGGTTAAATCGCAGTATTTTTTCATTAGCCTAGTGGACGTGGTGCTCCTCAAGTTTTATATTTGACATGTTAGTTAACCCATTTTGCACTCAATGCAAAATATTACCACACCATAGACTACCATAATCGAATTTAAATCGTACGATTGAGTTAATCAATGAGTAGCTTTAATACTGTTTACCCCCTAAAGAGTATATCTATCGTCTGAAACGGATGGATAGACATATTCAATACGGAACGTGTGAAATATTTTGAAGATCAATCTCGTTTACTGTTTGATGGTAATTTGGAACACAGTTGATGGTGGGTGATAGCGATAAAAACCTTTGCAATGTAGTAATGGACATAATATCAGAATAGTACACGACTGAAAGTAAACAAATTGATGGACGTATGATGATGAATTAATCACGAGTTTCTTAGACAATTTTTAAATATAAATATTACTAGTAAAATGTAGCTAAGTGAAGCTTTAGGTGATGTCATACATATTTGTTTGATTTATGATTGTGGTGAAAAATTTAATTTCTAAAAGTAAATCTTTTTTATGATAAGGAGACGCCTAAACTCATTAAAATTGTGGTGACACATGTCTGTTATCTCGTTTTGACATTTTCTATCCAGGAGACGTTTGCGTTTCTAGCGATATATAATCAAATAAACCCTTTTTTCAGGCGTTATTAATTTTATAGGAATAACAGAGAAAGCTTATGTGCTATAATTTTCAAAATCCAAATGTGAACTAAATTGGTTGCAATTTTGAATTTCAGATCGATATTATGTTTTCATTACATAGATTAAAGCTGGAACAAATAGCAAGGCACAGCGGTCACCAAAAATAGGCTACGATTTTTGATTCGAAAAGAATATATATTGTTGTATGTTTTGTTATTTAGTGGGAAAAAGAAAATTTATAAACATAATAAAAAATATCGATGTATAAAAACAAAGTGTACTTACTTTTTATTCCACTATCGGAAATTAAAACAAATTCATATTTTGCCGCTTCGTACGCTGGTGACATATTATTTATTTTTGGATTAACACCCACTTGCGATCCACCAATAAATAATTGGGCATCGATTGTCGGATACTTGTCCCGTAATCGCTCAACAATTTTAACAGCCGGATCGGTTTTTTCTTCTATACAAAATAATATTTCATACATAGGATATTGCATTGTAAAAAATGTTTCTAAATTCAAAAATAAATTTGGATCATCACCCATCAAAGGCTTTATAATTGAAACACTTGGATATGGAATTTCGCGTGGTTGAAGACATGATTTTCTATGTAATTTATATTTTCTGGAAATAAAGAAAAAAAAATGGAAAAATTCTAATTATAATTGTTGGGATAGTGGCCAATTGGCATGTTAATTTTAATGAATGGGCTGATAAAGTTTACTATAAGCGAACCTACTTGAAAATCATATACTTTTATCGTCATGGGAAAATCAGTAAAATTCAAGTGCCCACTTGAAGTGATACGATTTATGTGTGTAATTTGTCGTAATTTAAGTATGTACTATAAACTCTGATTAGTTAATTGTCGTCGACGAACAGAACATAAGATTCGAGGCAAACAATTATTTTCTAAAGCAGATTAAAAGCTCATAAGACAGTTATGAATGTGTATATGGTGTGATAATTATGATTCATTTCACTTATCAGAGATTATGAATTAAATAGCATTCCGATGATGGGTGGTTTCATGACCCGATCATCAAAATTAGTGATAAGATCCCCGTTATAAATAATGATAAGAAACCGCTCACATTCTAGTGCTTAAGGGTAAATTCGCCTATAAATATTTTTATTAGTTTATAGAATCGAATGATTCATTCGAGTTTATCACTTACCCATAGCTAATTGCTAGAATGTGGATAAACCATTTTCCGCACCAGAATACCAAGAAAAATATTGAACATGCATACATAAAATATAGCACTGGAGACATATTGTTTTTCGTTCCTGCTGACTTTTACTCTTATGTATAGAAAAGTTTCCTATCGTAGATTTTTTGTTGTACGGAAATTATTTTGATTTTACCACAGTAAACCACATTTAACGTTTATTTATTCACAAAAGTTCCTAGACACTTAAATAATATTTAAATTAAGTAAAACTAAAATTATATACTATATTTTACTTCTTTTTCTTTTTATAAAAATTAAATAAAAATATTTCCTTGACATTTTTTTTGTTAAATTTTTGAGGTTAGAAACTTTTTGTACATAAAACCATTTATTATTTCTTCACACACACATTTTTCCGTACGCAACAATTTAAATACATAACGAGAAACTGTTTTAAACTAATAATTTTAACTGTACTTTAGAAATGTATATATATAAAAAAAAATTAAATTATTTTAATTATCCGTTTGTTTAACGAAATACATGACAATTATTGAATGAATGGAACGGTCGCGTACCACACCATTTCACCACCGACTTCGACTACCGAACATAGCTGTCAATTTCAATAAAAAATAATTTTTGTTGCCCTAACTACCGAGTTTATTGTAATCGGTTTACCGGTGATTATGGAAAATTTTCGTACATGAGGCGCGCCATCTAGTTTTGGGTGTAAAAAAAAATGTAAAAAAGTAATTTTCAATAATAGTACATTTCGTATTATGCAGATGGCAGCGTTAAAGTAATTGAATAGAGTAATTTTTTATTGCAATAGGTGGTGCTTGAATCGATTTTGTTTTAATTTTTAAATTAATTTAAATTTTTTTTATAAGAATAAATAAAAATAAAAGAAATAAAATTTAATAATCAGCTAAAAGTAAATATTATTTATAACGTGCGCGATGGGATGTGCAAGTGTGTAGTGTATTAGTGAGGGTAGAAATGAAACACTTGAAGTAGCTTGTGCAGGTTTCTGTCAAAGGAGACACAACAGGAAATGTGGTAGTTAACGGAATGCTGGATGTGCGACCAATTATGGAGTAATAAAAAGTAACTATGAAAATATTTTGAAAGGTCTTCAAACTCAAAAGATTGCTATTGATAATTTGGATGTTAAGCTAGATAGTGTGTTGGATGGGATGAATAAATTATTTGAGATGGTTCAAAAAGTAAAAGGAAATGTGATGAACAAGAGTAACGGTAAAAGTAAGGAAAGTTATACGGATGTGTTGCAAGTGCGTAAGGATATTCCAGCACTCGTTATTAAGTCGAATGAAGGTGAGACGGAAACTTCTTCGGATAGTACTAAAGAGAAGCTGAAGGAGGCAGTGGACATTGTGAGCTAGGCAATTGAAATAGAAATGGTGCAGAGTGGAGTAGTAGTGGAATGTAAAGGACTGGAAGATGTTCAGAGATTAAAGGGGACGGCAGAGAAATCCACGAAAAGTAAGTTTGTGGTGGATATGCCGAGAGCTAGAAATCCCTTGATGCAGCAAATAAAGCAGGAAGCTGATGTGAATCAGGCAGATCTTGTTGAGGCAATTGTAAAGCAAGATAGGCTAGATAAGGCGAAGAGTGGCTTTTGCTTAAGAATAGTAAAGGTGGTGGAGAATAAAAGATTTCGGGACATAGACTTGGTTCTAGAAGTAGATCCGGAGTAAGGGCGAGGTATACTGCAAATGGAGCTTTGCCAAGGTAAAGGACTATGTGTTTGTGAGCAGGTGCTATAATTGTTCGAGTCTAAAGCCTATAGCCAGAGAATGCCCCAGTAAAGGAAAGGCATTGTGTTGGAAGTGTGGAGAAAGGATTACTTGACTAGTAATTGTAACAAGAGGCGGCGGAAAAAATTAAGTTAAATGTAGACTACAAGCACTCAGCATAGGATGATAAGTGTCCAGCGTATGCAAAGAGAATAAGGAGAGTAGCAAAGCGGACGGCGAATGCAGATTAACGTGGGAGTGTGGAGGCAAGTGGGCATGTAATGCTTGTAAATACGGCAGGCATATTAAGAAGATTGAATGAGATCGTAGAGATTGTGAGGGATTTTAAAATATCTGTGTTGGGTGCAACAGAAACCCATATTTTAACAGATGAGGGCGATGGTATTTTGCGAATTGAAGAGTATAGTCATTATATATGTGACTCTAGTCCCAGGCACGCAGGTGGAGTTCTAGTGTATGTGACCGAGAATGATAATAAGCTGTTACCAAGTGCTAGCGTAAAGCAATTTTTAACTGCCTTTAGTGAGTGGCTAGAGGAATTGATGTTGTTAGGAGCGGTGAAGATAATGATTGTGGGTGATTTCAATCTAGACTGGAAGAGATCGGAAGATATTAGGTTAAGTGTCTTAAGGAAATTACAGAATCTTTTGTAGTTGAATGTATCAAAAACGACAATTGATTTAGTATTTTCAAATAAGGAAGCGAATTGTATTATTGTGGACACCCCCAAAAATACCGACCATGCGCTTATAATGATCAAAGGCGAGGATGGGAAAACATGATCAAAGTAAAGATAGATCTAAATGTTGTGGAAGAGGAACTTTGAAGATCAGAGGATGGTGTACGAGAAGTCACTGGGGGCATTGATGAGGAGTGTGGGAAATTAAAGTTATGGGTGGAAGAAGCAGTGAAATGGAGAACAGGCAAGTTAAGGATTGTGGACATAGCTAGAAGTTGCCCATGGTTCAGGCATATAAGAAACTTAGGGTGATGAAGGAGAGAGAGAGGGAGAGTTGGGGACTGATACAGTTAAGGAAGGGTGGGTTGAGTATCAAAGCAAAAAAATAGATTTGTTGGTGTGATTAGGAGTGAGAGGAGATTGTATTATGAGAGAAACATTGACCAGTGCAAAGATGATCCGGGAAAGATGTGAAAAACATTAAAAAGAGTAATTGGATCTAAGGAAAGGACTGATATATAAATGGGGTGGATTTTGACGGAGTGATGGTGTATGAAAAGATAGACATTGCGAACAGGTTGAACAAGTATTTTGTAGATAGTGTAGAGGATATTATGAGATAGATAAAATTGTTAAAACGTTAAAATTGGCAGGATGTGAATATGTTGAATAGTGAATTTCTCTTTGGAATTTGCAGTAGTTCCTACAAGTTTGAAAGCATCATGTCTTGTGCCTAAAGTTATAAATAGTTGTCGGATGTCGGATTATCGTCCTATAAATATTTTGCCAATCTTGGACAAGGTATTGGAGTCAATAATTTTGGATACGTTGCTAGGACACATCGGTGAGAATAATATGTTATCTAGACACCAATCTGGTTTCAGAGAGCAGCACTCTACAGAGACAGCGGTTCAGATGGTGGTGGGGGATTGGAAGAGAGGGAGGATGGGAAATCGACAGTAGCAATTTTACTTGATTTTAAAATAGCATTTGGAACTTGCTAGGAAAATTAAACAAATATGGTGTGAGGGGAGAATTGTCACGTTGCTTGGATAGTTATTTAAGTAATAGAAAGCAGTAGATGATCTTGTAAATGTAAAGTATGAAGTGCCACAAGGAAGTAAGCTGGGACCATTGCTTTTTATAGTAAATATATGTAAATGATATGCCACAAATTCTAAATAGATGCAAAATTCACTTGTCTGCTGATGATACGTTGTTGTAGTAAATGTGAATATTGTTATAGATAATACTGTAAAAGGATGGGTAGATAGTTTTGAGTATTGAGGCATTATACTGGATAACAAGCTAAATTTTAAAGAGCATGCAAGTTATGTTACAAAGGGGTTAGCAATTAAAGTAGGTGTATTGACTAGGTAAAGAATTTGTTATCGGTAAAAGCGAAAAAGGTAGTTTATAACACTATTTATCGAGGTAGATATGTAAGAATCTGTGATATGTTGCTGGAGTCAGAATTGCTAACAGTGGAAAATACGTTGTATATGAACGCAATGACTTTTATTTTTAGGCTTGATAAAAATTTGTTACCACAATATTTATGTCAGTTGTTGTATAGGAGACAGGATGTACATAGTCATGATACTAGGCATAAGGATAAGTTTTACTTAGAATTAAAAAGACAATCTAGAAGTAAAAAATCGATATTTAACAAGGGTATATCGATGTAAAATGAGTTAACGGAAAGTATAAGAAATAGTAGAAGCATAAATGATTTTAGGGCAGAACTGTTAAAAGAAATTTTATAATTATTAAGTAGATGAGCTATTTGAAAAATAAAATAAATAACTACGTAGATAGAGATAAGAGCACCATAATTCGTTATGTTTAGTCGTTATCTAAAGAACAATAATTAAAATATTTTCTCGTATATAGTACTTTCTGTTATTTGTTATTTATTAAGACAAAATTAAGACAATAGGTTTTCATATAATTTTGTAAAGCCGCAGTTGAAAAAACCTTCCAAAAATTCTCGTTTTGTAGTAATAGTATTAGGGGTTTTGATGCGGTTTTTATTGAAGCCTATGAAATATTATGCAAGCTACTCTAAACCTAAGAAAACTATGAAAATCTATACCTTATTAAATGATCGGATATCCGGGGCCAGGTGTTGAATCAATGTCAACATGCGCAATAATATAATATTCCAAGCGGTCGATGACACAGTATCGACTCGGGTGGAATATTGTATATTGTAGCAAATTCAGTAGTTTTTAGTTATTTGTATATTGTTTATCGGGCCCGGTTTATTGAGGTAATAATTTAGAATTGAATTATAAACGCCTAACAACAGTTGGTTTAATTCTCAGTGAATATTTGGAGCTCACCAGTGGTAAACCATATATACTCACCTAAGTACAGAAATCTGTACTTCTGGATCACAAGCTAATTGGCCCTCATCGGTGGTAAGCTAACTAAGTTTGTGATCCCGGCAAAAACAGCCAAAGAACAACAGGCAATCAAAACAAAAACGGAACAAAGCAGCTTGCAGCCAAACAACAACGGGCAAACAAAGCACTACTTCGTTCAAAATAATCGGGTAAACAAAGCAAGAACGAAACAAAGCAACCAAGCTAAGCAACAACAGGCAAATAAGCACAGTACATGCCAAACAACAACCGGCAAATAAAATAGCCAAATGCAAGATGGCTAAGCTTCAAAGTGAACTGTCACAGCATATGATGCAGTGGATAACTGTAGGACAGTGGATGACAACGGTAAACCAGCAGCAATCAAAACGAAGCTATCAATCCCTCGCCTCGAGTTAAATGCAGCCTTATTATTGGCAAAATTTATGAAACACGTTCAAGATACCATGAAGCTTGAAAACGTTAATACATACGCTTGGTCAGATTCAACAATAACACTCTGGTGGATTAAAGGAGACCCAAGCCACCTTCAAAACGTTTGTGGCAAATAGAATCTCGACGATTAAGAAGACATTACCAACAGCAACTTGGCATCACGTGAAGTCTCAGGAAAATCCCGCAGACGCCGCCTCACGTGGCATAACATCCAAGCAGGTCATTGACAACAACTTATGGTGGTCTGGACCAAGCTTCCTAACAACTATGCCACCGCAGTGGAATACTGAAGAACCCGTTCCGGATCCACCAACAGATTTACAAGCAGAGCTGGAAGAAAAGAGAGTGCTGGCGACGGTAATACAAAGGCCAGACTGTTTACATACAGCAATATCAAGCGCACGGTCGCATACTGTCTACGATTCATAAATAACTGCAAACAAGAAAATCGTAACAAGTGTTGGCTAACCGGTAATGAACTTAAGGCAGCAGAAACAACAATTATAAAAATAACACAAGTGCAAGATTTCGGACCAGAAATCGCCCGCATGAACAAGGACAGAAGGCTAGAAAAGGACAGTAAGCTAGATTCATTAAACCCCTTCCTAGACGATGAAGGCTTACCTCCGTGTGATGGGACGTCTCCAAAACTCTAATCTGACAACCGCCAGCAAACACCCTGTAATTCTAAGCAAAAACAACATAATTACTCAGCGGATAATTGGGGAAACCCACCAAAACACATTACATGGTGGCACACAGCTTACCCTTGCAATGGTGAGACAGACATATTGGATCATCGATGGGAGACGAGCTGTAAAACAAATGATACAAAAATGCATAACCTGCTTTCGCTACAAACAAAAACACATGGAACAACTAATGGGTAGTCTACCACCAGCAAGTGTGAGCCCGGGAAGACCGTTTTCTAAAACGGGAATCGACTATGCAGGACCCATCCAGCTAAGAACCACCAAGGGTCGGGTAACAAATCCTATAAAGGATACATTGCCCTATTCGTATGCATGACAACCAAGGCCATACACACTGAGATAGTGAGCAGCCTAACAACAGAGGCATTCTTAGCGGCTACAAAAGATTCGTTTCTAGACGAGGGCTTTGTACTGATATAGTCTCTGACAACGGAACCTATTTTGTGAGTGCAAATTCCGTAATGAAGAAGACATACAGGTCAGCTATGACCACATTACCCGATCACGTAGCAGCTATGTTAGCCAGTGAAGGAGCGACATGGCACTTCATACCACCCCATATCCCACATTTTGGCGGAATATGGGAAGTAGGAATAAAATCAGTGAAATTTCATCTTAAGAGAGTAATAGGAGATTCAACTCTAACATTCGAAGAATTAACCACTCTCACCACTAAAATCGAAGCGGTCCTCAATTCTCGGCCGCAGATTTGCACTAACCAACGACACAACGGATACAACAGTGCTAACACCAGGACACTTTCTCATTGGAGATGCTCTTAAGAACGAGATGGCATATGGCCGAAAAAATGGCGCAGACTTTTGGAAGCGATCGTCTTCTGAATTCATTCACCAACTTCAACAACGGAGCAAGTGGAAAACCTCCCAGCTAAATTTGGCAATAAATGATCTAGTATTGGTGAAGGATGATCAACTACCCCCAACCCGATGGAAATTGGGACGGATCATAGACACTCACGCCGGCAAAGACGACTTGGTACGAATAGTAACAGTAAAGTGTAAGGACGCGACCTACAAGCGAGCAATAACAAAGCTGTGCAAACTCCCTATTAGCGACGATCCAAGTGAGATATTACCTACGAAGGCCATTGCATCGCTCAAGGAAACAACCAAAGCCAGTGCAGTTATAACTCAAAACAACAAGCCGGTATCCAGGCAACAACCTCACCGTCGAACCAAAACGACAGGAAAAATAAACCATATGGCACTAGTCATCCTTTCAGTGTGCTGTCTATTTGGTTTCGTGAGCACCAACATCGAAATGAAAAAATTAGTAAATATTTAGATTTACTATCTGTAAATGGCTTCATGCTCATTAACAAATTAGCATCAAAATTTGCCACAAGAATATGCAACAGTACTTCCACTATTATAGATCATGCATTGACTGATCAATTCGGATTAGTACACAGTTTTGCATTGGAGGATGTATCATTCTCTGGCCACAGAGCAATTCAATTAGTCTTAGATGTACAAGCTCGAGAATCTAAACAGGCACAAGTATTTAAAATGTTAAATTATGATTTGGCTGCGAAAAATCGTTTTTGGCAAAAAATAGAAACCGTCGAAACTCTGGACGATCTGGTAAGCGGGCTCGAGAATGTCGTGAAGGATTGCATGCAATATAAGCGTGACACACGACGTGTGGGTCTGAAACAACCGTGGATGACCTTAGATTTATACCGGGATATCAAAACTAGGGAAAAATTATTTAAACTAACTGTAAAATACCCTGAGTGTGAACATTTAAAAGTTAAGTTCAATCTAATAAAATCCTCGATTGTAACCAGAGTACGGAAAGCTAAAAGAGATTTTTACGTAACTAGAGTAGAAAATTGTATTGGAAGTTCCAAACAATTTTGGAATCTATTAAAGTTGGCCATTTATAATAAGACACGTGAAACTAAACCAAAAAATATTTCGGTAATGTTAAATGGCTCAGTTAGCGAGGACCCAAGGGAAGTTGCCAACGCATTCAATGCTTGTTTCATACATGCATGCGATTTTCCGTGGCCAAATGTAGTCGTAATTATGCCAGAATATCATATAGATTTTAAATTTGATATAACCAATGTGAGTGAGGAGGAAGTTAGTCGAGTCATTCAATGTTTGAAAACAGCTGCAGCCACGGGGCGGGACGGCATATCAGGCAAGTTCCTTCAATTTTTTCAAGAAAAATTGAAGAGAGCGCTAACTAGCTTGATTAACAATTCGTTGCTTGAAGGCAAGTTTCCGGAAAAACTAAAAATGGCAAGAGTTATACCGGTATTTAAGGATGGGGATGCACTAGAGCCAACCAACTATAGACCAATATCTATTTTAGGCTCAGTCTCAAAAGTATTCGAAAGAATAGTGAATAACCGGTTATTGCAATTTTTGAAAGCGAATAATATTTTAGCAAGAGAGCAGTATGGGTTTACGGAAGGCTCTAGTACACAAGCAGCATGCCTTGAGTTAACTAGTTTCATTTCGGAAAATGTTGACAAGAAACGGATTGTAGCGTGCTTATTTTTGGATCTACGGAAAGCGTTTGATTCGGTAGACCATGATATATTGCTCGCCAAACTTCAGGGATTGAAGTTTGAGCCGATGCATTTGTCGTGGTTCCGATCATATCTTAAAGCTCGTCCTCAGGTTGTAGTTATTAATCAAACAGAAAGTGATGTGATGTGTCTCGCAAGGGGTGTACCGCAAGGATCCATTCTTGGGCCGGTCCTTTTTAACATTTACATTAACGACATATGCAGACAAAACTTTAAGGGCACATTTCAGCTATATGCTGATGATGCTGTTATTAAGTATGAAAATACAAATCTTAAAGAACTTTTTGAAGATATGCAGATGGATTTGACATTGCTAAACCTGTGGCTCAATGAAAACAAATTTCAATTAAATGCCAAAAAGACTAAGTATATGATATTTACAAATAAAAAAATACCAGAGGAAGTTATAAGAGAGTACAGGATTAGTTATGCGGAAATTCAGATAGAGCGTACGGATCAATTTAAGTACCTGGGTCTACTGATAGATGAAAAATTGAAATGGAGCGCCCATATCGATATGGTTAAGGCTAAAATACGACCTTTTGTATTCTCGATCAAAAAACTGAAGCATATTTTGCCGCAAAGTTCCCTGTTACTAATCTACAATTCCCTTATCTTACCACAATTAATATATTTAAACCCAGTGTGGAGTGGATGCGCTGGTTTCCGTTGTGATGAGATCGCAATTCTACAAAAAAAAAACCTAAAAAACATATACCGCCTGCCACTAAGATTTTCAACAATCGAACTTTTTAAAAATATATCTCAACTCAGCTTCCATAATATAATTGATTTCGAACTCATAATGACAATATTTAAAATTCGAAGAGGTTTAATTAAATTTCACCGACCTCTGATTCATGCGTGTGATATTCATTCATATGGTACGAGACAGCGAGCCAACTTCCACTTGCAATTTTTTGCAACAAACTCAAAAAACAACAATATACTGTACAAAGGTCTGAAAATGTACAACACTATACCAACCGAACTAAAAGAAATTGAAAGTATTAGCTTGTTTAAGAAATGCCTAAAAATGTATTTAAGAACAACCTAAAATAAACAATCGGACTTAAAATGTCTAAATAAATAATCATTAAAATCTTTACGGTGCGAATTTTAATTTTGATTTTAATTTTATTTTATAGTGCTTTTTTGCTTTTTCTGCAATTTTTGTGCTTTTTATTGTTTAACGTAAATTTTTCTTTAGTAGTATATAATATATATACATATTATAAATTTTTTATTTTTTTTTTCAATCATAGTCTATTTAATTTTTAACTTCCTTTTTTTTATATTTATAAGTATATATTTTAAAATTATAAAACATAAACAGCGCGCTGCTTCATTAAGTATGTTCCTTTGTTACCTACAACACTAAGTGTTTGGTAACCAAATTAATTAATTATTGTATCTAATTTTTAAGTAAATAAAGTAAAAAAAAAAAAAAATAAGGCCGTTCAATCATTCCATTGTGATACATTTCGAGGAATTGGGCAAGTTGAAGATTGTGGCGACAAAATGGACATTAGTTGTTCAATACAATTTATCTTCCTACTGGGAGAAAATTGACAACTTTAAAAGAGCCCACACAGAGTTACAATCAGTTTGTAAGGAGCTGGCCGGTTTAAAATGCTACATCATTCTTCAGCAACTCTTATTTCAATATAATTATTTGATAGCAGACAACGAGCTATTATTTGAAAGTAATAAGGATCGTAAACGAGGCCTCGGTGACTCAGTGGGCCTTGTACTAGGGGACCTATTTGGAGTATTCACCCAGCGAGAAGCTGACAAGTATGAATCCTATTTTGAACAAATTAACTGTGACGAAAATTATCTCTTGACTCTCATCAAAAATCAAACAACTACTGTACACGGCATCTATAAAAAACTTAATTAAGGACCAACATCGTTTGCGGCAGGAAATGTTGCAGTTAAAAGAATATAGAGCGTATGAAGACAGCGTGCGATCAACACTAATGACCATTTTTGAAATGATGCTAGTTCTATAGAGCCTCCAGGACACGCAACAAGGATTACTCAACGTGATTTATCATGCTCATCAAGACGTCCTGCATCCATCCATACTTACCCCAAGTCAGTTGGAAGAAGAGCTACAATTCATTCGACAACACGTGCCGGTGACCATTACTCTACCAGGACACGACATTCACGACCTCCACTATGTGCATGAAAGCATGCAAATCCGCAGCCGAGTAACTCAAAAAAATGTAATAATTGAAATCACTTTACCACTATCGTTCGTGTGGGACTATGCACTAATATATGTAGTCCCAATTCCCAACATCATCCATGGAGGCACTCAGTCACAAACCATTAGCTCCACGGACTATATAGCAATGGACAATCAGCGTGAACACTTCGCATTAAAAAAATTTTGGGCTCCACTCATTCTTGACCAAACTTCATTCAGGTCATTTAATCTAAGGCTAGCAGAACCCAAATCGAAAATCGGACTAAAACCGAAATTAGAACGCAAAACAAGATCAATTAACAAACGAACAATTTTAGGCTCATTATAGTCTAATCAAATGCTCCGTTAAAACATTTTGGGCTCTACACCTTTTTGGCCAAACTTCAGGTAACTTAATCTAAAGCTAGCAGAACCCAAATCGAAAATTGGACCAACACCGAAATTAGAACGCAAAACACGAACAATTAACAAACAAATAATTTTAGGCTCATTATGGTCTAATCAAATGCCCCATAAAAAAATTTTGGGCTCTACACCTTTTTGGCCAAACTTCAGGTCATTTAATCTAAAGCTAGCAGAACCCAAATCGAAAATCGGACCAAAACCGAAATTACAACTCAAAACAAGATCAATTAACAAACGAATAATTTTAGGCTCATTATGGTCTAATCAAATGCCCCATTAAAAATTTTGGGCTCTACTCCTTTTTGGCCAAACTTCAGGTCATTTAATCTAAAGCTAGCAGAACCCAAATCGAAAATCTGACCAAAACCGAAAATAGAACGCAAAACAAGATCAATTAACAAACGAATAATTTTAGGCTCATTATGGTCTAACCAAATGCTCCGTTAAAAAACTTTGGGTTCCACTCGTTATTGACGAAACAGCAGGTCATTTAATCTAAAGCTAGCAGAACCCAAATCGAAAATCGGATCAAAACCGAAGTTAGAACCCAAAACAAGATCAATTAACAAACAAATAATTTAAGGCTCATTATGGTCTAATCAAACACACCATTAACAAGATTTTGGGCTTTACTCGTTCTTGACTAAACTTCAGGTCATTTAATCTAAGGCTAGCAGAACCCAAATCGAAAATCGGACCAAAACCGAAATTAGAACCCAGAACACGATCAATTAACAAACGAATAATTTTAGGCTCATTATGGTCTAATCAAATGCCCCATTAAAAATTTTGGGCTCTACTCCGTTTTGGCCAAACTTCAGGTAACTTAATTTAAAGCTAGCAGAACCCAAATCGAAAATCGGGCCAAAACCGAAATTAGAACCCAAAACAAGATCAATTAACAAACAAATAATTTTAGGCTCATTATGGCCTAATCAAATGTCCCATTAAAAAATTTTTGGGCTCCACTCATTCTTGACCAAACTTCAGGTCATTTAATCTAAAGCTAGCAGAACCCAAATCGAAAATCGGACCAACACCGAAATTAGAACGCAAAACAAGATCAATTAACAAACGAATAATTTTAGGCTCATTATAATCTAATCAAATGCTCCGTTAAAACATTTTGGGCTCTACACCTTTTTGGCCAAACTTCAGGTAACTTAATCTAAAGCTAGCAGAACCCAAATCGAAAATCGGACTAAAACCGAAATTAGAACGCAAAACAAGATCAATTAACAAACGAATAATTTTAGGCTCATTATAATCTAATCAAATGCTCCGTTAAAACATTTTGGGCTCTACACCTTTTTGGCCAAACTTCAGGTAACTTAATCTAAAGCTAGCAGAACCCAAATCGAAAATCGGACCAACACCGAAATTAGAACGCAAAACACGATCAATTAACAAACAAATAATTTTAGGCTCATTATGGTCTAATCAAATGCCCCATTAAAAATTTTGGGCTCTACTCCTTTTTGGCCAAACTTCAGGTCATTTAATCTAAAGCTAGCAGGACCCAAATCGAAAATCGGACCAAAACCGAAATTAGAACGCAAAACAATATCAATTGACATACAAATAATTTTAGGACTCGGACTACGGCGCGGAATAGACGAGGTTGAATGTGAAACCACTGAACCAAATGAGCATGACGTCGAAGTGGTAGCAGTAATAGCTAACAAATTTGGTCTTGTAAACATTGTTATGCAAAACGTTGTTTTAAACGAGGAAGCCTTGATTTTGGACGAAGTAGAATCGATTGATACACATTTTGCTGAACTGACGAATAAAACAGATATAGCTTGGAGAAAACGTCCCTTTAATAATTTATACTTTAATTTTTAATGTTCTGATTTGTCTTCGTCAGATTCTATTTAATCTACAATCGAAATATTTTCGAAATATATGCCGCTTAATATGTACCGCCGAAATAGGTGTCCTTACGAATAAGTATGCTATGCAAAGCGTTCGCAGCAGAGAACCAATTTTCATTGCATGGACATTCAAACGATTCCTACAAACTGTTAGGATAAATTCATAATGGTACGGCCCTTAATTAATGTCATTAAGCAACATTACCACGAAATGCCGATGAACGAATCGCTTTCGATATATGATACAACAAATGAAGGGAAAACCGATGCCTTGGGGTATTAAAGTCTTTGTTCTTTGTGGAAAATCTGGTTATCCAGATCGTAAAGTCTTTGTTCTTTGTGGTTGGCTTTGCCCTTTAAAAGGGAACAACCACAGAGATTGATCTCTTCGATAGATCATCGTTAGGATTTGGTGCTGCTGTTATAACGCATTTGATACGAAGGATCAGTAAGCCTGGCCTCTAAAAACTAAGTGCAGCCGGAACTATTCGTGTCAATCGATTTAATAGTCTAACATTTAGTTCAGATGCCGAGAGGAAACAAAAGAGCTGCAGCACGAAGCATTCGTGGAAATATGGCAATCCGAAATTGTCGAGAAACAAAATGATGCGATGGGCGGTGTAGACTTGCTCGACCAATACATGAGCTACTACCGCATATTTATAAAATTGCATAAGTGGACGTTGCGTTTTATATTTCATTTTGTACACTTCGCCGTATGCGCGAGCTATTTAGAAGACAAACGCAATTGCAAAATTCAGCAGATAGCCGAAAAAAAACTGGGGTGGTGTCTAGTCTAACTAATGTTTGTTTAAAAAAATCTACGAATACAAGAAAATATGAGGAGGCAGTTACAACATTATCACGAATGACCACTGTACGATCGACGGAAGTTCGACCGGAAATTGATATCCGCTACGATGGGGTGGATCATCTTCCATCATTTCAACAAAGCCACTCATCGAGTAGATGTAAAAATCCGAATTGCAATGGATCGTCTAGAGTACTTTGTACTAAGTGCAAAGTTCATTTGTGGATTAATTCTGAGAATAATTGCTTTCATGATTTTCATTCTAAATAAATTTGTATAAGATATTTTATTTAGTAGTAGTTGTGTACAATGTGAAATAATTATTATTTTTTAATTTTATAAATCTTCAAACGTTGAATGAATAACATACTGTGATTAAATTATTAAAATAAGCATTAAATCTAATGTCAGATATGCTTATAAATTACTATAAAATACTTATACTAGGTGCGCAACTCAATTTCCGGAATTTTATGAGAAATGGAAAATTTCAATAGGAATATAAAAAATGGTTTATTCAAAGTATTGTCCTTCGCTATCTACAAAATTTTACCATCTCTCTGGCAATACATGAATACCACGACGATAAAACGACGTGTCTTGGCCGAAACTGGCCAAGTGTAGCCCTGTCAAGCCATGCGCGATCGATCGGAACAAGTGATAATCCGAGCGGGCCAGGTCTAGCGAATCAGCCTAGACGATGGGAGTGCAATGACATGGAGCGTTGCGCTGCAACATCACTCGTTCGTGTCTCGTGTCCTATTATGGCCATTTTTCGAGCAATGCATGGTTCAATTGGGATTCGTAAAAAAGATTTACTTATCATTTCCCGTAACAATTCGATGCAGGAAGCTTCTTCCTTCATGCCGTTAAAGCAAAATTTCGCAAGTGGCTCTCCGATTTTCCATCTGCCTCTCATGTGGCACCCATTTTCCCTTGTTTTGAATTTTTTCATGTAGAATGTAAACGTTTGGCATTGTAACCTTGGCGAGTCGTGTTTAATGCCACCGCAAGTTGATCTTGAGTTTGCGTATCATCTTCATCCAATAACGCTTGCAGCTCGGTATCTTCAAATAATTTTGATCTTCCGGAGCGCTACTTGTCCTAAATGTCAAAATTGCCACTTCTAAAGCGTTTAAACCAATCTTCGCAGGTAGTTTTCGATGGTGCATGTTCGCCGTAATCGACTTGAAGCAGAAAATCAAAGCTTCCCGTACATGATGTTTGATTGACGCAAAACTCGACATTTTCGTTCTTAGAAAAAATATTTTTGCGTTGCGATATGTGCTGGTACTACAACTGGTTATCGTTAACAACTGTCCACGCTATAAACAAAACACAACTTCTGACCTAAATAACAACTACATGTGTCGCTAGCACCATCTATGTGTGAAACCCGGAAATTTAGTTGCGCACCTGATACATATGTATATTGAATGGATAATATGTAAATAAACAGAAAAATATTTGGAGTAAATACATTCAAATTTGTTTGATTATACAACCGATGAGTTAGACTATACATATGTTGACGGAAGCTGGCACCTGAACCGTTCACTACAGGTCAATTTGGCCAACGAATTTGAATTCAGCGCTCTTCGATTAGTCAAGTACCATCATAATTGATTTAAATCTTATAAAGGTTCGGGGCCGGGTTTCAAAGGGTTAATAATATATCCAGGTTTTTTAACAAAGTTAAACTATTAAGGATCTCATGGGTAATTTTTTTGTAGGCGTACCATTTTTTTAAACAGAACAACCAAATAATATTCAAGTACAAAAATATAATGCACGACTGCAAACAAAAAATAACGAAATTGGTAAAAACGAAATAATTTTGGGATGTGGCATCAATAACAATTAATTATTATAAGTTTGAAACGCAGTAAATATTAATGTTCGTTGCTGCTGAAATATTCGATACATTTTAGTAGGTATTTCAGTTGCACTTCGCCCACTATTTCTAAGTAACATCAAATTAATAAAACTATTACAAACCGTTTTTAACATAATATACAGGGTCGGCCAAAAATTATTATTTTTTTTTGAACTAGCGTTTCTTTTTGAGTATGGTAAGGGTTATGTCACTTCCGATTTGACAGAAAGTTAGTTTTATCCTTCCGCTGAACGAAAATGGTTGTGTATTCGCTTGGGAAAAATCTTCCCAACGCTGGGAAATATTGAAACATTAATTCGAAAATTTTGGCAAAAAAATCATCTTTTCGGAAGAGGCGCATTTCCATCTTGGCGGCTATGTAAACAAGCAGAATTGTCGCATTTGGGGCACGGAGAACCCGCACGTGATCGTAAAAAAGCCAAAGCATCCTCAACGAGTGACTGTTTGGGGTGGATTTTGGTCCGGTAGCATCATTGGCCCATTTTTCTTTGAAAATGTGCAAGGAGCCGCCGTTTTCAATGGTGAGCGCTACCGCGCCATGATAAACAATTTTTTGTTCCCGGCACTTGAAGAGGAGGACATAGGCAACATTTGGTTTCAACAAGACGGCGCTCCGTGCCACACAGCACACGTTTCAATTGATGAAAAACTGATGTGATTTGGCCGCCTCGGAGCTGTGATTTGACGCCGTTGGACTATTATCTTTGGGGTGCCGTCAAAGATAAGTGTTACGCCGATAAACTAGCAGCGATTGACGCTCTCAAGAACAATATTCGCATTGCCATTGAAGACATAATGCCGCATACCATTGAAAATGTGCTGAAAAATTGAACCGACCGTATGGGGTACGTCAAGGCCAGCCGAGGCAGTCATATGAATGAAATAGTATTCCATAATTAATCGGAAGGATTGTTCTTTACAATGAAAAAAATTTTGTTTTATTGCATTTAAAAAAAAATATTTAGCCCACCCTCTATGTATATACATACAAGGTGTCATATGTATAAATATGTATATACCTGAGCTTCGATGTAGTATATACGATATTTTGATGTAAACGTATGCTATACACCATATGATATAGGTGCGATAAACATAAAATTGTTGTGATTTCTTACGAATGTACTATCTTGGGCAGGACCATAAATAGGAAAAACCCTTAAACAAAAATTGAGTGGCGACTTACGTTAATAATGCTACATACCTCGAAACTAATATCTTTGAATCGAATTTTTCGATAAAGCTAATAAATTACGAAAATACTTGTATGAGATGTATTTCAATATGGAGTAATGAAATATTGTCTCCACACCTAACACTTACGAGGCCCCGCCGCCGCTAGTTGAACGAAAAGATTTGACTTTTAGTCGAACAAATCAAGCATAAGAAGTTAGTCCAGTTTTTCATCACAGAAAAAAATAAAATTTCCTTAAACAATACATTTCATCTCATCCCAGTTTTTTCTATTTAAACTTGTATAAGACAGAAGTTGAGTAAAAACAACAAAATATCCATCCCAGACTATTTCATTTAATTGTTGTTTTTGTACTCTACGTATGAATAAATGATTATAAATAGTTTTTCTAAGTGATATGATTTATAGGTAATAATTGTTTGTTTTGATTAAAAATAGAGATTGATACTATTTAAAATTGGTAACAGTACGAGCTTACAATTAGTAAGAGCGCAGTACCAGACGTATGATATATTGGCGGATGATATATTGGCGGATGATATGATGTATTGGCGCAAATGGCCAAATTCCATATGGGTCCATACAAGAATATCAGAAAATCGTGCCATTTTCCTAGAAATATGTTTTGCCGGAAATGGTTCTTTATGTTTTGAATAACTTACGAGACGGACTAACTGTGACCAGTCGGGCAACACCAGCCGTATAGTAGGATTGGCGCAATCGGTCAGATTGCATGTGTCCCAATACAAAAATTAATAATTGCCATTCTCCTAGCAATATGATTGGCCGGAAATGAATGATACTATCTTGAGTTGGTAATAAAAAGGGCGTACAATGACTAAGAAACAGGTACCAGCCGTATGGTAGTATTGGCGCAAATGGCCAAATTCCATATGGGCCCAAATAAGAATATGAGAAAATCATACCATTTTCCTAGAAATATGATTTGCCGGAAATGTATGTTTATGTTTTGAATAACTTATAAGATGGACTAACTGTAGCCAGTCGGGCAACACTAGCTGTATGGTAGGATTGGCGCAATCGGCCAGATTACATGTGGCATAATACTAACATTAATAATGGCCATTCTCTTAGCAATACCAGTGGCTAATGATAGACTACACTCGCTTTTAATGAGAGCTCGAGCCTACACTACTACTCTAAAAGTAAATCAATCCATAAAATTCAAGAAAAGGTTGGTTTATGAGAAATACACAATTTACTATCAAAACGTCAACAAAGTGGCATCAAAAGCATCTAAGTTCTATAACTTCGTTTTAAAATCAAACTACCTAATCTATGTAATTTGTGAAACTTCATTAAAACCCTGCATAATGAGCAGTGAATTTTTTGGCCATGATTACGTTGTCCACAGATGCAATCGGTCTCCCGAAACTAGCTCAAAGAAATCGGGTGGTGGCGTACTGATAGCAGTACATTCTAAACTCTGGAATGCTCCAGTAACTTTAGCCCCATCGAGAGTCGAACAAATTGGTGTAAAAGTCAAAATTAGCCAAACCAATCTATTCATTTACGCAGCGTATATACCACCTCAGTCAAATAGTGATCATTACGCAACTTGCATCGATGCGATTGATGAAGTTATTAATACAGCAAACTCGTCAGATTTAGTTCTTGTGCTTGGTGATTTTAACCTTCCAAATATAATATGGAATCTGAACCCGGAACTAAATTGTATTTTTCAAAATAATATAACAACAGATGCTGAATCTTTATTTGTGGACGCCATACTTGGTTATAATTTGAATCAGATAAACACAATTACTAATAATCGTGATAGATTACTGGATCTTGTCTTCAGCAACGACATTGACACTTTCAAAATTTCAGAATCCGTGTTACCTTTTGTAATTAACGATATCAATCACAAGTCTTTAGATATTGTATTTGACTCAACTAATTTAATGGCGAGTTCGGAAAACCTACAACCAATCAAATACATCTTCAAAAAAACAAATCGTGCGGGGCTACAAAGTTACCTAGAATCCATCAACTGGCAAACAACTCTCAATTCCAATGATATAAACGAAAATGTTGATAAATTTAACGACATTATGCAGCAAGGCTTCGAACTTTATGTACCTATGTGCTGTAAACCACAAAATGTTCACCATCAGTGGTTCGATGGTAGACTAGTTAACTTAAAAAATCGAAAGTTGAAACCGTATGCTAAAATGTTGAAAGCAGGTTAGAAGCCGACATAGTAACGAAATTTACTTCAAATCAAAATATAGGTCGTATCTCGATCAAATTCAAGGAAAAATCAAAGTAAATCCTAAACAATTTTGGAAATATTTTAGGAATAAACGCGAAATTGACGGATACCCTGCAAATATGACATATAACAATACCAGGAATGGAATGCTAGATACGAAGAATCTTCAAGAGGACATCGATAGATTAAGTGAGTGGTGTGATCGAAACTCGCTTTACTTAAATATTAAGAAATGCAGGATCATGTCTTTCCATCGTAAGAGAAATCCGCTAATTACTTCCTACAGAGTCAACAACGAAGTATTGCAAAGAGTTAATGAGATCATAGATCTAGGTGTTACATTTGTCGAGAATGCTAGTTTCAATAAGCATATTGAAAATTGTATTGCGAGAGCTAATGCCATGTTTGGATTTGTTAAAAGGTGGACAGGTGAATTTAAAAATATTCAAACCTTATGTTCACTCTATTTCGCTTACGTTCGATTCAACTGGAATACGCTGTACCGGTCTGGAATCCATACTATGCTGTACACATTAAAAGAATTGAAAGCATACAAAAGAAGTTTCTGATTTTCTTGTTAAAAAAAAGTGACTGGAATTACGACCACAATTTACCATTCCATGAAAATGTGGCTCGGTTACCTCCATACTCAACAAGATGCACGGATTACAAAATATGCACGCTTGAAAATAGACGACTTCTCTTAGGTGCGGCTTTCATTGGTAACGTTTTGCTTGGTCACATTGATTCAGCATACATTTTGGAAAACATATCAATTCATGTGCCTTGCAGAACATTTCGAAACCATGAATTTTTAGCACTTGAACACCATTCCACAAACTATGGAGAAAATAACCCCATTAAAAGGTCGTCTAAATCGTTCAACATCGTCGACGACCTAGTTGACTTTAACTTATCAAAGGACAAGTCCAAAAATATACTTAAGAATAATTTTTTAAATTTTTAATTGTTAAATCAAGATTTGATTTATATATTTCTGTGTTTTAATTTTCTTTATTTTATTTTTTTTTTTAATATTTTTGTTTTAAATTAAATTCTGAAGTCATACATGTAAATCACAGAATAGATTTCTTTAAATAAATAAATAAATAAATATGATTTACCGGAAATGAATGATACTGTTTTGAGTTGGTAATAGTAAGAGCTTACAACGACTAAGGAAGAGGTACCAGCCGTATGGCAGTATTGGCGCAAATAGCCATGTTCCATTTGGGCCCATACAAGTACATGAGAAAATCATGCCATTTTCCTAGAAATATGATTTTGTAATTTTAGCCATATGGAATCTGGCCGATTGCACTAATCCTACCATACGGCTGATACTGCCCTCTTAGTCATTGTAAGCTCGTACTGTTACCAATTTAAAATAGTATCAATCTCTATCTTTAACCAAAACAAACAATTATTACCTATAAATCATATCACTTAGAAAAACTATTTATAGTCATTTGTTCATACGTAGATTGATTGATTGATTGATTGGACTGTAGGACCAAGTACTGGACAAGTGTCCCGGATAACACCGGGCCTATTCCAACAGCCTGTTTACACATAACAATAGGAAGGATAGAAAAGGTTTTTTTTGGGACAGAACGACCCGGTTTCAGACACCTAGCGATCGTACTACTCAACACAATTCTAATCTACTTCTAATCTACTAGAATAAAGATATAGGCTTAATAGGTTTAATGGATAATGATGGTATTGTTCTTCAACAATTGCTTCTCTAAATCAGCAACCTGAGAACAAAATATTATTATTTCACGTGCATCTGGAAATTTGCTGAAATTTAATTCTGCATTAATAATTTCCGGCTTCCTAAACAAAACTGATTGATTGAACTGGCCCGATTACAGACACTTAGATAAAGTCAATAGTTAGTAACACAATGACAACACAATTCTAATAGAAATTCTCATAGCTCTGTAGATGTCCTGAAATTAAATTCTAAATTAATATTTTCCGGCTTCCTAAATAATACATATTCTGATTAATTGATTCTGAATGTACGACCAAGTTCTTATACAGGAGCTCCCGGATGACACCGGGCCCACTGTACCCTCTTTTTACATATAACAAAACCGAAGGAATGGATAGGTTAATTAAGTGGGACAGAATCGGCCCGGTTACAGACACCTAGGTATAGCCGATAGTTAGTAACACAAAGACAACACAATACTAAACCACTAGGGTAAGGATAAAGGTTTAATAGGTTAAATGATTAATGATGGTATTGGTCATCAATAATTCTATAAGTCAGCAACCTAAGGAAAAATGTTATTATTTCATATACAAGCTTGAATTACAAGCAATTCAAGCTTGATAAAGTAAACTTAAAAAAAACACACAAAATATTCGGAATGTATTGTAATTTTTATTTCATTTTACAGATTGATCCTTGCCATTTTTAGTTAAACAAGATATCATTCAAATGTCCTCCACGGGACTTCTTACAGGCCTTGATTCTTTTGCGGTAATTTTCAATGACTTTTCGGCACATTTCGGGCGGTATCTCGGCCATTACCTTACGAATATTAGTTTTCAATTCGTCAAGAGTTTGAGGATTGTTTGCGTAAACACGATCTTTCGCGTAGCCCCACAATGGATCTTGGAGGCCAATTGACATCAGCCAATCGCGAAATCAAACGTCCAGGAAATTTCTCTTGCAAAAGATCTCGATTTGCTCGTGTTACGTGACTGGTTGCTCCATCCTGCTGGAACCACATATCGTCAAGATCATAATCTTCGATTTTCGTAAAAAAATAATCGGTTAACATGCGGCCCTAGCGCTCAGAATTGACGGTAACGGTTCGTCCATGGTTGTTCTCAAAAAAATACGGCCCAATCACACCACCAGACCACAATGCGCACCAAACAGTGACTTTTTCCGGGTGTAATGGCTTCTCTACAATCAATTGTGGATTTTCTGAGCCCCAAATTCTACAGTTTTGCTTATTAACGTATCCACCAAGCGAAAAATGAGCTTCATCACTGAAGAAAATTTTGTTCGAAAAATCAGCATCGACGGCCTGTTTTTCCAACACCCAATTTGCGTATGTTCTTCGTTGTCCATGGTCAGCAGGCTTTAGCTCTTGTGTCAAATGGACTTTATACGGATGAAGATGCAAATCCAGATGCAAAATGCGCCATAATGAGCCATAAGATAGGCCTAAATGTTGAGCTCGACGAGGAATTGACAAATTTGGATCTTCTTCCACACTTTCAGCTACAGAAGCGATATTTTCAGCATTGCGAATGTTTCGATGATGCACAGACCTTACAATATCAGTAACAGATCCAGTTTGTTCAAATTTATTCACTGTATTCAATATGGTTTGCTTTGTAGGACGATTATGACGACCATAATCTGCTCGTAAAGCGCGAAATGTGGATACGGCAGAATCACTATTTTTATAATAAGATTTAATAATTTTAACGCGTTGGTCGATTGTTAAATGCTCCATATTCTTAAATGGCAGAATGTCAACTAAATAAATGACAGCGTACTTGACGTTTATCTTTGACAGATGTCGGTATACAGATTTCTACTTTATCAACCTCGAATTGGATAACCCGTTATAACTGGAAATTCCCTGAGATTGTATTCTATATTAATATTTTCCGGCTTCCTAAACAAAATTGCACCTAGATAAAGTCGACAGTTAGTAACACAATGACAATATAATTCTAATCGACACTATCAGCAATTATTTTAAAAATACAAAGAAATATTATTTCACAAGTATCTGCAGGTTTCCTGAAATCTAATACTAAATTAATATTTTCCTGCTACCTAAATCATATAAAAATTTATTAATTAAATTCTCTCCTCCTTTAACTCCACAACTTACAATAAAATACGATACGATATAATAAAACATACTTGAATAAAATAAATGTAATGTAATGATTAGTATTAACTAAATTAATTTCGCTCTCTTAAAACAAATAAAATAAAAATAAAATAAATCGAATCCAAATATTGTACAGGGTGTCTGCCGGGAAGGTATACTACTTTGTTTTGCCGCCATTTAGGCGAATATTAGTATTGACAGTTCATACTTGACAGTCGTGAAGTAGACACGTGGCAAATTCTTCCACAAGACCATTTACGCCGCCGATGCCAATAGGATGTTACAGCTCGCCCATGACAACCCCGATTTTCAGGATTTCCTGTAGTATCAAAGCAGGAAAGGCACGCACGGCCTACCTAATTTCTAAGTCTGTTGATTTGATGGATTTATTTATAAAAAATATTTATGAAAGTCACTTGTCCTTGCCATCCCTAATCTAATACAAATATGTTTTAGAATCTGTAAGGTATCTGTAAGGTATCTGTAAGGTTATGTGTTGATACTCAACAACGTAAATAACATAATATTTGTAACTTTAGTAATTAGTAATTTGGCTTATTCTAAGTATTTTTATATTTTGTGTTCTGCATATTAAATATGATGTAGGCACATAATACACTTGTCACCTCATCCAACGTAGTTTTAAATGATTTCTACGTGGATGACCTAATTTCTGGGCAAACCACACAGGAAAAAGCTTTAATCAGCCAAAAACGAACCATTGATTTACTGAATTGCGGTAGGTTTACGTTATGAAAACGGGCAACAAACAACACAGTTCTCTTGAAATCCATACCAGTGCATCTAAGGAATCAAAATCGATTGGAATTCAAGCTTGATGACACAATTAAAACTCTTGGACTACACTGGAATCCAGCAACAGATACATTCGGTTTCATCGTCACTCAATCCACGTCTGGCAAGACTACTAAACGAAACCAACTTTCGGATAGTGCAAAACTTTTTGACCCATTAGGCTGGCTGGCACCAATAACAGTTGTATCTAAACTGATGATGCAAGAAATCTGGCTAGCAGGCCTATCTTGGGATGAAGAATTTCCGTCACACATATCAACAAAATGGCAGGAATTTAAAGATTCTCTACCTCTCCTGGAAGAAATATTTATTCCACGTTGGATCCATTTTGAGGAGAACAATATAACAGAACTTCATGGTTTCTGCGACGCCTCCGAAAAGGCCTATGCTGCTATCGTTTACTTCAAATCTATAATTTCAGAAGGCATTACTATTGTGAGACTTCTCGCATCAAAAACAAAGGTTGCTCCGATTAAAAACTTACTTTCACTACATCGTCTTGTGCTTTGTGGAGCGTTGCTGCTCACTATAAATTAATATACAAAGTTAAAGAAGCAATGCAAATTCCGGAAACAACTTGGTTCTTTTGGATCGATTCAATGATCACCTTATGTTGGATTCGAGAGCGTCCTCATAAATATAAAACTTTCGTGGCCAATCGAATATCGGAAATTCAAACATACTCAAGTCCGTCACAATGGCATCACGTTGGATCAGCCGACAATCCAGCAGCCTGCTCATCAAGAGGGACAAGTCCGAAGGAACTAAAGAACAACAATTTATGGTGGGCGGGTCCAGATTGGCTACAATTTTCAACCGAATGGTGGCCAGAATAAACTACTGCTCAAGAGGAAGCTACTTTAATAACTAAACAATTGGTTAAACTTGCAACATCAACAACAGTCAATCCGTTTGTACAGATTATAGAACGATTTTCAAACATGAACAAAATAGTTCGCGTTGTTGGGCTCTGTCGACGGTTTATAAATAAATGTTTGAAAAAACAAGTTACCGGATCGCCAACTTTACTTTCTGCTGAAGAACTTAATGAATCCTACAACGAGCTGATTAGAATAATTCAACACGCGGAGTTCCAAAATGATATCATGCAGATTATAACAAAGAAGGCTCAGTATCAAGAAAAAGCAAGCTCCTCTCGCTCAATCCATTTATTGATGAACATAAAATACTAAGAGTAGGAGGAGGAATAACTGATTGTAAACTCAACTATGATACCCGACACCCAAAGATACTGCCTCCAAAACATAGATACGTACGGAGATAGCAAAATGCATCACGTATATTCGGTTCAATGCTTCAACAAGGCATCAACTAATGGCAAGCTTACCCAAAGAACGAGTCACGCCATTACGTCCATTTACTAACACAGAAGTTGACTATGCCGGACCAATCTCACTAAGAGTTTCTAAAGGACGTGGGAATAAGTCATACAAAGGGTAAATAGCAGTATTTGTATGCTTTGCAACCAAAGCAGTGCATATAGAGATTGTCAGCGATATGACCAGTGCAGCCTTTATCGCGGCTTTTAAGAGATTTATAGCTCGAAGAGGTCTTTGCAAACGGCTTTACAGCAATAATGGAACCAATTTTGTTGGAGCCCAGGCACTGCTTGAAAAGGATAAACAAAAAGCTTTGCAACAAGCAAATCTTGACCCCAGCAAATGCTAGCTGACATTGGGGGAAGAGTTAGCAACGGTTACATCACAGATAGAAGCATGCCTCAATTCAAGGCCACTTACACCAGTTTCATCTGATCCAAATGCGTTGATATTAACACCGGCACATTTTTTAGTTGGCGATTCACTAATAACTACCCCAGAATCGAACATGCTGAATGAAAACATTCCTGTCCATCATCGGTGGAGATTACTACAAAAAATGGTTCAAGATTTTTGGAAACGCTGGTCAAATGACTACCTTACCGAACTACAACAAAGAACTAAATGGACCAGCCAACAACCAATGATTAAAGTAGACGACATTGTCTTAATAAAAGACAGTCACAGTAAAAGGAGGGAATGGTATCATATTCAAAAGACCCATTACCAACGTAAGTGTCCTACCGTTCGACACCGAGAAGCCGCAAAATAAGTCAGCGAATGACTCCCGTACCAAGGTTCACCAATCTCATAGCTCTACCATTACTTCTACTATGTTTAGTGGCGATCACTACACTGCCGAGTCCAGTGTCCTCGACCGAATAGCTGAAGTACAACATCACCACCCTTCGTCACCAACCTGGGCTGTATCTAGAAAATTTAGGATATCTCCGATTCACAAATCAGCAGGGGGAAATAGTAGTTTACTTCAATCTCACATCCTACTATTCAGATTTGATGGCATACAGAAATCTGGAAAGGAACATGGATCAATTTTGCATAGAAACAGCTGAAGACAATCATCAGATATGCTCTGTAATAAACACTCAGCTCATGCATATTCTAACTGAAATCGAGGGCAAGAACGCAATACTTCACTACAGAGAAAGGAAAAGAAAACGTGGGATCCTAAATATCGTGGACAATTTGACAGGTGACCTATTTGGAGTTCTAGATGACCGGTATGCGAAGCACTATGAAGAGGAAATTCAAAAAGGTTAAACTAAATCAACAACACCTTTTAATGATAGCCAAGAATCAAATATCTATTGCTGATGCAACTTTAAACATCTTAAAACGAACTGATGAAGACAACAGACGTTATTGGCTATTACAAAACAAATAAGTTCTGCATTAGGTGACATCAACAACAGTCAAAAATTGACGTCTTTACGATATATTTGGAGGCTTGCGAAGACGAAGAGAACACATTAGACTACTTCACTGAGAGGCATTACGATGACATATCACAATCCTATGACCATATAGTAATAGAAGTCTAATGACCTATGACCACATAGTAATAGAGCACTAACGAACACACACAAGATTAATTATCTAAAAACATACACCGGTGGGCAGGCAGCAAAATTAATCAATCACCTTCACGCCATGGTCGATTATCAAAGAAAGATACGACAATCGCAGAGCCATAGTAACAAGATATATCCATACATTGATGTCACAAGGGAGCATCGGAAACGAATATGCTTCAGCCATTCGAGTGATATACGACACTACCAACGAGTGTCTTCATGGAATAAGAAATCAGGGTGTCAACATCGACTCTTGGGATCAAGAAGCTCGACTCTGAAACCTTAAGACTATACGAGATGTCGCTAACAAACACAAAGGAACTTCAAACTTTAGCCAATCTCATGAAGTTTTTGGAAAAGCGATTTATTGCATTGGAATCAGTTTTCCGCGAAAAAATCATTACTATCCGCAAACCTTCAACTTCGGCGGTAAAATTTAATCCAGGAGTAGTCTTGTTAACAAATAATACGACATGTAAAATCTGCCAAAAAACTCAAGGACAACAATCCAAGAACAACGAATAAAACTAGAACAGCAGACAACCGCATCATATCATTACACACTGGTAAATAATTAGAAGACAAAGAGTACGTGCTGTTACCAACAGCACTAGTCAAAACAGCAACCAACGATGGAGACTACCGGTACCTGCGAGCAATTATTGATCCTTGCTCACAAACAAGCTTCATTACTTCGAGTACCATCAACAGATTGCAAATAACAACAAGCAAAGCCAACATGAACATAACGGGAATCTGCGGAGACCAGAAAGAAACCATAAAAAAATCAGCCTCACTGGCAATAATGCCGCGATTCAACTCTGAATTTCAATTAACTATAAAAGCCCTTGTAGTAAATAAAATAACTCATGATCAGCCATAGCACACAATAATCAGTCAAACATCTAAAGAACTTACCACTAGCCGATCCAAACTACCACACACCAGGGCCGATAGACTTACTTTTAGAAGCGGATTATTATGCGGATATTAGACTACCTGAAATCATGACGCAAAACAATCAACAACCAATAGCTCAAAGCTCCGAGCTTTGAGATAATAATTTGATAATTCTGGGAAAAACCACCAAATCAGCTAAGTCAAATGAAAACTTAACAATCACAGCTGCGATTACCACCGAGAAGAATTCTTTGGAAGAAATTGAAAAAAACCTTAAAATTTTTTCGGAAATCGAAGATTTACATCCGCCAAGAAAGCAAACACCCGAAGAAGAAAAGTGTGAAGAGATATTTCAAAGCAGCGTCAAACGGTCATCAAATGAGAGATACACTGGGAAAATACCATTTAACAGCATTGATGAAAAATTAGGCGATTCAAAAAAGATGGCAACAGCTAGATTTCTCCAACTAGAAAAACAACTCTTGAAGAACGACGACTTAGCGGCTCAATACAAAAAATTTATGGAAGAATATGATGGAGCTTGGACATATGCAGAAAATTGATTCAACAGCTAGACCTACATACTATATGCCGCACCATGCCGTCTTCAAACCATCAAGCACTACAACAAAGTTAAGAGTGGTGTTTGATGCCTCAGCAAAAACATCCAATGGTCGGTCGCTAAATGACATCATGCATATCGTTATGAGATGGCGAAAGCACAAATATGCATTTACCGCAGACATTGAAAAAATGTTTCGGCAAATATGGATCTCTGCAGAAGACAGGAACTTTCAACACATACTTTGGCGTGACTCACCGACTGAGAGACTGCAGGAGTACAAATTAAAAACTGTCACGTACGGAACTTCATCAGCCATACTTACCTTGCTGTCAGAACACTGCAACAACTGGCAGAGGATGAGAAAAAATCATTCCCATCCGCTTACCACGTGGTAAAAGTCGATTTTTATGTCGATGACCTCATGACAGGATGTGACACGATAAAAGAAGCGCTGCGGGTACAAAATCAATTAAGTCAACTACTTCGAAGAGGCGGTTTCAATTTAAGGAAGTGGACAAGCAATCATAAGGAACTACTAGCTAACGTCACCGAGACCGGAAGCACAGATGTATACAAAATTAAAATAGATGAAACCGTCAAAGCTCTAGGGCTTTATTGGAAACCTTGTACGGACGTCTTTGAATTTAATGTAGACCTCCCTGCGAACACTAGATTAGTGACGAAGCGGATCTTCCTCTCTATGACAGCCAAACTATTTGATCCGTTAGGATGGCTAGGTTCAAAAATAATAACACCGAAAATTACGATGCAAAACTTTGGCTTCTAGGGCTTAATTGGGATGAGCCGGTCTCACAAGAAATTGCAAAACAGTGGGTTATCTACCTAGAAGAACTTACTCTGCTCAACGAATTGAAAACCCCCAGATGGATAGGATTCACAAGTGAATCAATCGTCGAGATCCATGGATTTAGTGACGCCTCGGAACAGGCATATGCAGCTTGTGTTTATCTGAAAGTAGTCGCTGGAGAGCAAGTTGACATTAGCCTTATAGCAGGAAAAACAAGAGTGGCACCGACAAAACAAAAGTTAACTTTACCACGTTTAGAGTTAAACGGAGCGCCCCTAGCTGCGAAACTACTACAAGAAGTCAAGCAATCAGTAAACATACAACAAGCACCAACTTATACATGGACTGATTCCACGATAGCACTTTCATGGATACAAGGCGAAATTCAAAAGTTAAAATCGTACGTTGCCAATAGAGTATCAGAAATCCGAAGCTTAACTGAACCACATCAATGGCATCATATAAAATCAAAAGATAATCCAGCTGATTGTGCTAGTCACCGAGAACGACAACCAGTTCATACACTTAATAGAAAAAACTTCAAGCTTTATGAAACTAAAACGAATCGTAAAGAATGTTAATATCTTTATCAAAAGATGCAAAAAGAGAATGTAGACCAGTGTAGTCTTTTCAAAGCGGAAATAGAAGAATTGCTGAAGAACAAGTCAGTCAAGAAAAAAAGAAAGTTACTACAACTAATCCCTTTTTTGGATCAATATGGAATTTTGCGGGTAGGTGGAAGACGTCAGAATTCATTGCTAAATTATGAAGAAAAACATCCTGCGATACTTCCTTCTAATCATCAGCTCACTAGAGCAATAATCAATCACGCGCACTTTAAAACAGCACATGGAGGAAAACCCTCTCATACCTAGCGAAAATACACTAAAACGTTAATTTCAAAATGTGTCACTTGTCACAGATTTGGAGCTCATCAAGGGAGTAACCAAATAATGGGAAATCTGCCATCTCCAAGGATGCAACCGGAAAGGCCATTCACTCATACTGTCGTTGATTATGCAGGTCCACTACAGTTAAAAACGAGCAGAAGTAGAGGATATAAAACTTATAAAGGCTATATAGCGATTTTCATCTGTCTTGCTACCAAGGCAATTCACGTATATTCATTGCAGTTTCAAGAGCTTCAGCTCTAGACGAGGATTATGCAGTGACATGTACAGCGACAACGCAACAAACTTCATTGGAGCCAACAACCAGCTGAAAAAAATGAAAAAAGAAGCTCTAGTGGACTTTAACAAAATCGTATCAGAAAAACTAGCTTCAGAAGGTATAACAAGGCATTTCCAACCACCAGCATCATCTCATTTTGGTGGATTATGGGAAGCTGGCGTGAAGTCAGTCAAAACCCACCTGAAGAAGATTTTGGGCAATACCACACTGACCTACGAAGAATTGACAACCGTTTTAAATCAAATAGAGGCAGTACTAAATTCTAGACCCCTATGTCCAATAACTAATGACATAAATGATCTAGAGGTACTCACACCAGGTCACTTTCTAATAGGTTCATCAATAACAACAGTGCCCGAAGGTGATCTAAAGACTTCAAACATTAATAGACTGCCAAGGTGGCAGCTACTGGAAAAATTAAAACAATACTTTTGGAAGAGATGGAGCAACGAATATCTTCGAAGGCTACAATAACGTCAAAAGTGGTTACATACGAAGCCACAAATCAACATAGGGGATCTCGTTCTTCTAATAGAAGATAACTTACCTCCTTCTAAATGGATGAGAGGTAGAGTAGTTGAAGTACATCCAGGAACAGATGGACATGTACGAGTCGTCTCAGTACGCGGCGCAGGAAATTCTATTTACAAAAGAGCCATCACAAAACTCTCAGCTCTGCCAAAAGAAGAACCGCTAACAACATATAGGTGCGAAGATACAGTTGTGGCCAGCGCCGAAAATAATCAATCGAATTTACATTGACGAGTGACAAGAGCAAATACCAACCCAAGGCTATTGCTGTATACACTCTCAATAATCTGCATGTTGGAAGCGGTAGTAGTCCAAGGAACAACAATGAAATACAACATATCACGATTCACCGCTCATCCTGGGATTTACTTTGATAAAATTGGTCACGGTAATCTAATCAACGGTGAGTGGAAGATCATAACGTATTTTAATCTTACACAATATTTGGCTGAACAAGACTATAGAGCACTGTACTCGTCAGCTGGACATATTATGCATAAACGGGACTAAGCATGGGGTTATGCTGATTGCTCCGGCCCACACGGATACCATGAAACACTGCGAAACTATTGTATCCCAAATAAAATCGTCCCACATTGAGTTAAAGGAGCAAATTGCTCGCCAAAAACGGTCTCCTTTCGATTTTATTGGCACGATTGCTAATGAATTATTCGGCGTGCTTGACCAACGTGCTGGTAACGCCCGCAAGGACAGCATCGAAAAATTAAATGCAAATCAACACCACCACCAGAAATTACTACAACAACAGATGTCGATATTGGAATCAACGATCAATTTGATTAAGCACAATTATGAATAAACCAGTCGAAAGTTCGAGACATTCACAAATATTCTGGATAATATAATGTTTCATGAAGAGTTCACTGATTTAGCTCTTCACACTATGATGGAAATTATTATTAATTATTCAAACTCCGTACGCTTCAATCCACAATAATCGACACTATCACAGAGGTTCATCAAGGAAGACTAGACCCTCTCATACTAACACCGCACCAACTCCAAGGGTAGCTCGGACAAATCATTCAAGGCCTGACACCAAGTCAAGACATACCTTTTCGAATCAATGACGTAGCTGCCACGTACAAGATAATTCAAACCAAAACAATAAAAATAGGAGATATATTGATATTCGAAATTAAAATTCCACTGGTTCAGAGGGCACAATTTCATTTATATCAAGTCATACCAGTGCCTACCATTCATCAGCTGGAATATGTATACATCAAACCAACTTCGAACTACCTGATGATCACGTTATAACAAAATCAATACATGACACTTTCGGCTGATGAATTCAATTCATGCACTTCTTTCAACGGAGAATATCTTTGCAATATTCATCAACCACTATAAGATTATGAAACAAATACAAGCAACTGTGAAGTCCAAACACTCAAACGAATTGGAGATCTCTCAATCAGCTGTCAAATCAGCAAAATGAATATCACAACACTATTTATCCCCCTGCGTGAAATGAGATGAAATCCAGAACGCTTTGCAACCCTCACATGCGAAAACGATAGCGGTAGGGCAACTGAAACAACCACTATTTTCATTGATAGAGCTGGAATTCTGGAACTTCATCCAACCTGCATCTTAAAAGGAGACACATTTACAGTGTCTGGATTTAGGACCTCCAGCAGTAAACTCGAAATATCATTTTTGCCACAATTTAATCTAACTGATTTGATAAACGAAAACCACAGGACAAAGATTAAATCTACATCAACAACAACCTTATCGGAAATTGAAGTTATAGAGACCTCAATTCAGCCGCAAAAGCGACTGTTATCACTATTACGTGGCAATATACTTGTTCTTCCCAGTAATTCTTGCGGTTATTACTTGCATAATGCTTAGAAAAATAAGACATCATGCAGTCACCTCCCAGCAGGCTGACCCACTACCGGGGGTATTAATAATGTATTAATAATGAAAATTTTTCACAGCTTTAGAATCCCCAATACCTAAACAAATTCAACCAAAATTAAATAAAACTATTAAAGTAATCAGGAATCTGTAAGATGACAGAATTAATAAAAAGTAGCTAGTACATCTGTAGGATCCATGATAATCAAATAACCCAACTAATTGTTCAATGCTTTAATTATAAAATAAATGAATTAGAAAATATTAAAATAAGATATTAAAAATTAATCTACGATAGTTAACTATTGAATTAAATAAATTATAAATCATATAATCGACCTGCATCGATAATTGTTTATCCAACCTAGAACAAGCTAACCAAAACCTTTACCAATTTATAGTCTTCCAAATAGCCTAGAAAATAATTTAATTAAAAAGTGCATGATCCCGAAAAACTATCTAAGTACAGCAAATTTGACTGCATTTCAAATTTACTCCGTAGCTTCACATCTATCTGTAATTCCAAAAATTCAAATATTCGCTGAAATAGCAAAGTTATAATGTTAAACCAACAATTCCAAATCGATCACAGCCGTCTACCTATATGTACATGTCCTAAACTAGAGTCCCAAAATTCGTTAAGTTATTATTATCACGTTTAAAATAAGAATAATAAGAAATTTAAGAGTTTTAATTTTAATTTTACACTAAAACCTAAAATTCAAATTAATAAATTATTAATTTATATTTCTACAAGAATCTTTATACCGGATGACTGACACGAAGTGTTACCAACTTCAGATTGTCATTGCTGTCAAACCAGTGATGACAGAGCGCTCAAATTTACACTAATGGCATTTTAGTGGGAAATATTCAGAAAAAACGTTATCCGCAATGGAATTCAAGCGTAATAGTGTGATTGCTCTATAATTGGCGGGAAAACCACAGCTGCCGATTGTTAACCAGTTAAAACATCTGCATTTGAATAAAATGTTTGTGTATCGCTATATGTTCGTGTCAGATTGGCCACCAAATTAACCGGATGCAAATCCGCTAGATTTCTTCGGTTTGGGGTATTTTGAAGAGAGCAAGGTTGGAACAAAAAAATACCAAAGTGTCGATCATCTCAAGCAAGCGCTTCGCCGGGAATGGGCCAAATTTATGAACATTTTTGTGAACATTTTTTATTTTGATTCAATAAAATTCATCAAAAAATAAAAATTCTGTGGCATTTTGTTTTGGTAACACTTCGTGTCAGCCACCCTGTATATGAATGAGATTATAATTAAATAATCTGACTCCTCACACACCAATATCCGTATATTGATGAAACTTTATTAATCTGACAACACTCCAATCACCATCTAGAATGATCAGAAATGATCAAAACAAAGACTGGAAGTATATATGCATTTGCCATTTCATCCTCATTATAGTGAGCATCTTTAACAAAGAAAAGTAGTTCCACTCAACCAAAACGCACTTTTCTCCCCCCACTTCTTCAACCAAAAGCAGCACCACATCCATTCAAAAGTCGAAAACAAAACGGATCAATACACCACAGCAGAAACATAAGCCACAATGATGTACTCCATTTCCTAGGGACCACTGTAGATGGCTTCCCAGACATTTAATTAAAAAAAAATTTAATAGCTTTCATACAAAATTGCTTTATGAAATCGAATCTAACGAGAAACCACCCGCCGGTATATTCTAAGTAAATAATCATTTGTTCATACGTAGAGTACAAAAACAACAATTAAATGGAATAATCTGGGATGGATATTTTGTAGTTTTTTCTCGACATAAAACAATTTCCGTCTTATACAAAATAGAAAAAGATACTGGGATGAGATGAAATGTATTGTTAAGGAAATTTTATTTTTTTCTGGGAAGAAAAACTGGACTACCTTCTGACCTGAACAAATATAATAATCTTTAAATAAAAACAATTTAACATCCAAGTTTAATTGCGCGCCGTATTTCACAAAGTTCAACCTTGTCGATTCAACTTAACCTAATTCGGGAGAATTAAAATTACTACACAATGTCCTTTTCTATTTTTAGGAAGGAACATTGTAGGAAATGTGAAATTCTCTTACCGATGAGGTTCACACAATAACGATACAAAATCGAATACGATACAAATCTCGAATCAAAATCTATTAACTAATCGACACAACAAAATGAAGTCCCGCTTCGCAACAATAATTTTATAGTTACACAATGGGTTGATTAATAGAATATCGAATTACCGCGGGGGACTCTCAAAAATAACTAACTTTAAACAATGTTTTATTTATCTTCGGATCCATAATATTCTCAGTATAGAAGTAAAAATTGTAATTAATACAGACTAAATATAACATTTGTATAGATATGTATATACTAAGTGATTTGCAATTCGCTCTCCAAGGACATATTTACAGGACAATGACGAGTATAATCAGTACTTGTTAAGATTTATATATAAGTTATAGTAAGCTGATGGACTTAACATTTTCCTATTAGTAATGACAAATGCGAATTTTTCTCATACAAATTTTTGTTGAGATGAAAATGTTATGAAAATACATAAATAACAATAATACTTTCATCATTACAACAACGTCTTATATTTTAAAACTATACCGATAACATAGACTATAGAAGGGTGCATTACGACAAAATAGATTGCAACGGCGGCGCCATGTCAAATTATCGGATAATTTCGCGAAGGGCGGCTGTTACGGCACAGGTTCTTTGGGTCTATGTCACACCCATATGACTCACAGAAGCTGAGAAAATAATATCATATTATTACCGCAGTAAATAATGACCTACTACTACTCTTCTCATGAATTTAAACAAATTTTTAGTACTATTGAGCCTTATACCATGCATTAATGTTGCAAGTTTGCCCGTAGGTGTCATAAGTGCATGTCTTTTCCTTGGAATATTCCTAAGATCTTATTCGTATCGTCCTTTATTTCATAGTTTACCGTGCCAATTTTACGAATCGAGGTGCGAATTTAGCACAGTACTTCTCTGTTGCCTCACTCTGTGGATGGGTTCTCACAAAAACTGATTGACCAGGTTGGTAGTTTACAGGACGAGTCCTGCTACGGCTATCGAATATGACTCACACACAATATGACTCACACAACTATTGATAAGCATAATCAGAATATTTGACTAATCGCAATTTTTTATTTTGAACAGAAATTTTATGAAAATATTCGATGACTAATTAGCGCATTTGTTGCGCAACATCGTTATTGCTATATAGGGATTGGGAATTTGAGAACATACGATTTTACTTTTATATACTTGGACCACGGTCTATTTTACATTATATACTTTGTTCTATATAACTCTACTTTACATTTCCATGATTTTTGAATATCATTTATACGCGAGCCCATCGAGGCGATTGCAAACAGCAATAATTCTTTAATTCTAAGTGGTTTTGAATAAAAAAATAAATCAAAAAATCTGTCGAGAGACTAATTAAATTCTTTAAGGAATAATATTCTTATTATAATATTTTATCGACACGATAATAATTTTTTTACATCCTTTAAAAGGATAAATTTTGGCAATTTCTGTGTTGTATTCACGACAGTTATATAAGTTCTCTTATATGTACATTACAACTCTAGATTGGTTACATAAAGAATTTTTTAGTTAATGTGAAATTAATTAAACCACCGAACAACCTTCAACCAAAGGAATATTTTGTTTGGCTTGCGGGGCCAATGAAATGGATCTCACGCCTAATTTTTATTTGTTTCCTATTATCGAAAAATTGGGCGATACATTTCTACATTGCCGTCTATATACGGTGACGTCAACACCAACGTTCCTCGATCAGCAGGAAATTACCTTATATACAGCTATCTTGCACATGCGTGCGCTTACTGCATATTTTCAACCGATATTTACCTGGAAATGTTTTACCGATTTAAAAGTTTATAGTGCTAAGTTAAACTAACAAGAAAAAGAAAAATTATGAATTTATATTTTTATATTTAGGGAAAAATCAATACGTGCAAGTGCTTCTAAAATTTACAATAAAAAAAAAATCAGAAAAAATATATTTTTGAAACTATTTAGTAGTTAGTAGTAGTAGTCTAAAAATAATTATTTAATTAAATCTCTAAATATTAGTGTTATTCAAAAGTGAATGAAAAAGTGATAGTTTAATTAAAGTGTTTCCTATACAGGTTTCGCCGTTTGCGCAAGAGTACTCTACGGAAAGACGGGTGAGTTTAGTTTTAAGAAGCGAATAAGTTTTTTCATTAATTTTTAAAATTTTGTGTTTTGTTTATAAAGTATAACGTTCGCGAGATTTTCTTTAATTTTTTTTTGTATAATTAAAAGTCCATTTCGTCGTCGTTATAATTTTTTTTCTTGTATGTTTTAATTTCCTTTAAATAAATAATGTTGTATTTACTATGAAGTGAACTGTTTTCTATTTAGTGGTCAATGGTGTTGTGTTGGATCGGGAATTATAGAAAGGTTACTAATGTTTTTTTTTGTGAATTTTGATGTTTTTTTTGTGTATGTCGGCAAAACCCCCGTATTCCCACTGAGATCTATCCGCTTCGAAAAGTGTTAGCCGCACATGTAAAGGCACGTAACAAAGTGGCACCGAAACATGGACCTGCAGCTCATGGAAGATTGCATAATTTAACTTTTAGACCTCATGGCTTAAAGACCAACACCACCACATGGTACATAACTCTATACATAAGGCTATAATGCATAAACAATCGATTATATAATACAAGGATTCTTTTAAAATTTGTTTTTTTACGAGTATGTTGGTAAACCTAATAAGTTATTCAAGTGGCTTCACCACTTAACTTTAGCATCCGGAATAACCGCTTTAATTAGTATAACATTATTTTATATCCATAGCTTTTTCATTGAATTTTACAGCTTAATTGTTTTTCAATTTTTTTTTTTCAAATTTTATTATTTTTTTGAGCGGGTTGGTTGCTACACTTAATATTATTTATTTTAGATTTGCTACTAACTTGATTTGTTTTTTTTGTGAATTCTTATTAAATTTGTTTTTTTTTCACAACTTTTCAGTCGTTAGTTGAAACTTAAAGATTTTAGGGTATCCTTCCGATGGTCTGATCCAGCAATAGATTTCGTTAAATACCGTTTTTGTACTAGCATCAGATATTGATCCAGCGTCAAATATTATCAGTTGAACATGATGATTTCACGAACGTCCTGATCATATTTGACTTCTGAGTTCTGCTGATTGCAACAACACTCTCCCCTTTGCTTTTTTGCCTCATCTAATGTAAAATAGAATTATTCAATAGTATGTTGTGAAGAGGGAATGGATTGATTTTGCCCTAAAACTTGTGATAGATTACATAGTGATTCTCTGTTTTATCTCACGTTTTTTTTTATAACCCTCTATTGCTACAGTTCTCAATACACTATTACTATTACCGATACAATGTTGCCTATGTTTTTTAGATTATTATATAAAATATGCCTTTCTAGGTTTTAAAAAGCTATGCACTACCTTTTCAATTCCTTACACATCACCATTGACCATAGCTTATTAAAAAAAAATAAATCCTAAGTTTAAAAAATTTAATGACACCGTAATTTACAATTTTAGTTCGAATAGAAATCCTATATTACGTTTCGTTAATATTTCCGTTTGGTTTTATTTAAGTAAAATAATTCTCACAATACAAAATATAACTCCGCAATCATTAACAACACAACAATTTATAAGCAAAACCTCAACGTTGCTTTCTCTTGATTTATTGGCCTTCTTGACCTCTTCTTTACTCGTCTATTACCACAGATTTAACGAAACTACAATATATTTTATGTCGAACTTCTAAGTTCGCCTGAACTCGAGGTTGAATATTTAATCAGAGATTTATCTAGCAGAATAAAAAACGGCAAAGATATGTTAATTAACATGCTTAGAGCCGAACAGTTTGACAGAACCTTGATACGACGGGACACACACGCTAACGTAGATAACCCCGAAACAGAAATCGAAGAGTGTGACGTGCGATATGTCGAACCTGTAAAAGCCACAGAAGAACAAGGAGGCTCATCAACACTTGACTTTGTTACATTGTGTTATGTGAAACCTACCCACTACAAAGACAGAATTTGGCGGTTAATCAGGACAGTGGGTGAAACGGCAGCAACTTCGAAAGTATATCGCAACTGGCGTCATACTTTCAAGCACTGTCAAACTTTGTGGCACGAACATCAAAGTACGGAATCTCAAAATGTTCCAACACATAGCATTGAGGCCGCACAGAGTTCATTTTCTGACAAGCTGGACAATTTGATATCCAATACGTTATTGGAGACTAAGCAAAGTCCACCTCAGTTGTCTAAAATCCCAGAAGGAACCATACCATTTCATTAATCAAATAGGCTTTCGTAAACGTAATGCCAACAATATGAATAATAATACCTCTTGGATTGATAATGACTCATTTACTCTTCAAGATCCAAAAGTAGAAAATGCTGCAGCAGTAAAGCAATATGTCGACTACGCAGAAAGACCTCCACGAGCCGCACAAGTTCGATGGGGAAATTTTTACAAAATTCGGCAAAAATGGAACTTATCCTTTGACGGAACAGATTCTCTTAATGTACACGATTTTGTATATAGATTGGATCAAATGGCAAAGGACGATGGTTTTCCAAGAGAACACTTAACAAAAGTCATATATCTATTTTTAACGAAATCGGATCACCTAGACGCAACTTGGGCTAACATGAAAAAATCTATCCTTTCTTATTTAAGCTGTTCAAACTACGAGGAGGAAATTAGAGAACAGATATTAAGACGTGTTCTCTGATTTTTCTCGGTTTTCTGAACAACAGATCACATACCACCTATGCCAGAATATGTATCCGGCTTTAAAAAATGTGACGCTTCCACACCACAACCAAATTTGTACAGTGGAGGATGCCGCGATTACGAGAAATTATGGGAACATTCTGGATACGACCCTAGACGTTTTTCATTATCGTTATTAGACAATTCCAATTTGGATATGCAAAAATTGAATATATGTTCGCAAACTAGCTCGAATGACGACCAAACCCATTACAAGACGAATGCACAACATGGAGATGCCGGCGATCCAAAGATAGAAGCATTCCAGAAAAGAATCGCGAATCAAAAGGATACAACTGGAACCAAAACTCTCCTACACTACATCTGCTGGAATTGCCACGGCATAGGCCACTGTTACCAAGACTGCGCTAAATCATTCCTAAATATTTTTTGTTTTGGGTGTGGTGCGTCGAACGTTCGCAAGCCTTCATGCCAGAACTGTCTACAATTTAAAAAGGGAAACTTGACACCGAGTGCCAATCACATGGGGGGATTGCGCCTCGGATCGAACTCCGACCAGTTGAAGTAACGGGTACCCTCATAAGTAAAGACAACGTAATCATACATAATATTACTAAATTAGCACCTAAAAATGACAATAACCTTAACATGACTTCATTGAACCGCAAACGGACATCAAAAAAATGGATGCGTTCCATCCAATATTTTAATACCAAAAGGTCCTTTATTCGAACATGTATTGAAACCCTATTAAAGTGTACAAAGACCGATCTTCGGCCGCATGTCGATGTGAAAATACGGTTCAAATTGTTTAACGGATCTTCTCGATCGTAGGGCGTCAGTTAGCGTACTCGGGGAAGGTTCTATTGAATTTCTGAGTGGCGAAAACCAGACATTTCATAAACTTTCTACATCTCACATACAGACAGCCGATGGTTCATATAATAAAATAGAAGGGTACGTATGGCTACCGGTTACCTTTGGCACTAAAACCGAAGGGATTCGATTTGTTGTCATTCCCACCTTGCAATCCTCATTGTATTTGGGAATTGATTTTTGGTGGAAGTTCGACTTACTACCCAATCTAGTCATTGACGAAATCGTAACCGAGGGTCAAACAAAAGGAGAAAACTCGCATGTTCTTAGTGAGCATGACAACAGAAACCTACAAAGAGTTATCAATCTGTTTCCATCATCTGCTAAGGAAGGCGTGGGTAAAACAACGTTACACGAGCTTGAAATAGAGCTGGTAAAGGACTACCCACCAGTAAAGCAGCGATACTTCCAGTCTCTCCAGCCGCGTACAGAAAGACCTTTATAATGAAATTGACAGGATGTTGAGTTTGGGTGTCATCGAGATAAGCAAAAGTTCGTGGAGTCACGATAGTTCGGAAAGCAAACAGAAAAGCACGGCTATGTCTCGATGCTCGTAACCTCAACTCTTTGACAGAAAAGGACGCTTACCCGCTACCGATCAATGACGGACTTTTGGGACGACTTTCAGAGACGAGCTCCATTACAGCACTTGACTGAAAGGACGCGTTAGCGGTCCGCAAGCGGCATATGCCAGAGACAAGACAACTTTTACAGTACTGGGACGGCCGCTCTACCAGTTCAGGGTAATGCCGTTAGTGCTGTGTAATGCAGCCCAATCAATGTGTCGTTTAATGCATAAACCAATTCCTCATGATCTTCATGACTTGGTTGGCAAGGAAGGGATAAGACTCATGGGGATGAGTGTGACGGCCTTTATAACAGAGTGTCTTAAAAAGGTAAATTTTGATGGACTGGTACTGCACAGGAAGCTTTTGATAAATTAAAAAAACTTTTAACGTTAGCTCCAGTCCTCATTACACCTAATTATAGTGCTCCATTCTATATCAAATTTGATGTCTGCTCGGAGGGAGTTGGAGTAGTTCTGTACCAGAAGGATACGGAAAGTAATGAGCGACCAATTTCCTCCATTTCACAGAAGCTTAACCAATCCCAACGAAACTACTCCATAACCAAGCTGGAATGCTTCAAGGCTTCCGTTTTCCATTTATGCATCAACGTGGTAAGGATAATATCGTGCCAGACATGCTTTGGCGAATTTATTGCGATGAAGTTCGAGAATTTCTTGAAAACGTACCAAAGGTATTAGTCCAAACTGAAGGATTGAACATTACTGAATCGAAAGAATTCAGGGATGCTGACTATAGAAATCTTTATTGTAAAATCAGTGAGCAGTTCAATGATTTTCCCGCGTTTAAGCTTGATGACAAATTTATTTTTATTCGCTTAGAACCAAACAAGAATAGCGAGCTCTTAGATATATCTTTGTGGAAGTTGTGGATTCCCGACGGTTTAAGGGAGTTGATAGTTAGTAGAGAGCACGACGAACCATTGGCAGCACATGGTGGGATTAACAAGACTCTGGACAGAATTCATAGATACTTCTTTTGGCCAGGAATGGCAAAGCAAGTTCGTGACTATATAGCTAATTGCGATATTTGTAAAATAACGAAAGCTCCGAACAGACAACAGAAGCCACCTATGAAAGACGCCACCTTGTCAACTCAAGAAAAAACCATGATATTTATCGTCTTGGATCACTTGACGAAATTCGTGTTGCTAAAAACTCTCCACAGAGGGTCTATTACAAGTATTATTGACTACCTGAAAAATGATGTGTTTGGCATATTTGGGATTCCACAGACTATAGATTCGGACAATGGTCCATAATTCCGGAGTATTGAGTAGAAAGATATTTTGAAATAATATGGAATTATTGATTCGAAAACGGCCTCGTACTCACCTCAGTCCAATGCTTCAGAAAGGGTAAACCGATCAGTGAGATAAGTGCCGCCCTTCGAAATGGTATCCATGAATCGGCAAAACATTCTCCTCATTTCTTGCTTTTCGGCTATCATAGAGTAAATCATGGCAATGACTATAAAGTTCTTGATCAATTAGGCAAGGTTTCCGAGGATGAAGTTCTTCGTCCATTGCCAGTAAGATTAGCATTAATTCAAGAATCGGTGAAATAGAATATTGCTAGAGCATACGAGAAAAGTGCCAATCGGTACAATTTGAGAACCCGCCCCATTGAGTTCCAGCAAATGCAGATCGAAAAATTTGTTCTAAATTTGCGCCGTAATTCCTTAAAGTTGTGATTGCTCGAAAAATCGGTACGGTCAATTACGAAATTAAAGACCAGTCGAATAGAATCATTGGAACTTTCCACGCGAAAGATATTCGTGTATAGTATTAGATCAGGTTACAGATCGACATCCAGGTTTTTTTTTCAGTTTCTTTGTCCTTCGTGCCAGTTGTGCCAAAGAAGCTGCTGTGTTATGTCTATCGAATAACTATTGATAAGCATAATCAGAATATTTGAATAATCGCAATTTTTTCTTTTGAATAGAAATTTTATGAAAATATACGATTTTACTTTTATATACTTGGACCACGGTCTATTTTACGTTATGTACTTCGTTCCATATAACTCTACTTTACATTTGCATATCATTTATACGTGAGACCATCGTTCTTTGTGGTTTTGAATTAAAAAATAAATAAAAAAATCTGTCGAGAGACTAATTAAATTCTTTAAGGAATAATATTCTTATTATAATATTTTATCGACACGATAATAATTTTTTTACATCCTTTAAAAGGATAAATTTTGGCAATTTCTGTGTTGTATTCACGACAGTTATAACTATAAGTTCTCTTATATGTACATTACAACTCTAGATTGGTTACATAACGAATTTTTTAGTTAATGTGAAATTAATTAAACCACCGAACAACCTTCAACCAAAGGAATATTTTGTTTGGCTTGCGGGGCCAATGAAATGGATCTCACGCCTAATTTTTATTTGTTTCCTATTATCTGAAAATTGGGCGAGAAAGTTTTACTTTGCGGTCTATATACGGTGACGTCAACACGAACGTTCCTCGATCAGCAGGAAATTACCTTATATACAGCTATCTTGCACATGCGTGCGCTTACTGCATATTTTCAACGGAGATTTACCTGGATATGTTTTACCGATTTAAAAGTTTATAGTGCTAAGTTAAATTAACAAGAAAAAGAAAATTTATGAATTTATATTTTTATATTTAGGGAAAAATCAATACGTGCAAGTGCTTCTAAAATTTCAAAAAAAAAATCAGAAAAAATATATTTTTGAAACTATTTAGTAGTTAGTAGTAGTAGTCTAAAACTAATTATTTAATTAAATATCTAAATATTATTATTTAAAAGTGAATGAAAAGGTGATAGGTTAATTGAAGTGTTACAAGTCCTATACAGGTTTCATAATCGCCGTTTGCGCAGAGTACTCTACGGAAAGACGGGTGAGTTTAGTTTTAAGAGGCGAGAAGTTTTTTCATTCATTTTTAAAATTTTGTGTTTTGTTTATAAGGTATAACGTTCGCGAGATTTTCTTTAATTTTTTTTTGTATAATTAAAAGTCCATTTCGTCGTCGTTATGATTTTTTTTCTTGTGTTTTAATTTCCTTTAAATAAATAATGTTGTATTTACTATGGAGTGAACTGTTTTCTACCTATTTAGTGGTCAATGGTGTTGTGTTGTCATGACACAGTTCACTGTTGTTTGTGGTATCTCGTATGTCGGCAATGAACCCCCGCATTCCCACTGAGATCTATACGATTCGAAAAGTGTCAGCCGCACATGTAGGGGCACATCCTTAGGTTATAACGCTTTGCACTCTTTTCATATGCAAGTGCGATATTTATCTTAACTGTGTCATGTATAAGTGCCAGTGTAATCGTTCCGATTATTTATTTTATGGTAGCCAAATAATAAAAAATGAGGCGAATTTTTAACTGTTTAGTGCAACACATTTCGCAATGCAGACGCTATTTCGGGAAGATGTTTGTCCCATGTCGTATGTTTCTCCGCGATGTATGAATGAATAGCTGACAATACTGAGCGATTAGCTCGTTCAGAGGAATTTGACTGCGGTGAATGAAGAGCAGTTTTCGAATCCGATACGCCAAATTGTTTTAGGAACTCTTTGTACTCATTGCTCTTAAACTGAGTTCCATTATCTGAGTGGATTGTTTCAGGTACACCATATACGTAGAATAACTAATTTTTTAAAAATTCGGTGACTTGCTGTGATGTTCCTTTACTAAGCGGTTTTAATAGCACAAACTTCGATAAATGGTCTAGTGCTATGCAAATCATAGTTTTTCCCTGGCTTGGACGGGAGTTCGGCCCTAATAGATCTACGTACATACGTTGCCACGGTCTCACGATAGTATAAAGATTTCCCATCGGAGGTCTTAAACATTTGTTTGAGGGCTTTATAGTCTTATAAGTTTCACATTTAGATATGTAATCCTTTACTTGCCTTGCCATCGATGGCCAGAAATAGTACCTGCGTAATTTTTCCAAAGTTTTGGCTATCCTCCATCTGAGTCACATGAGCCTATGCTTGAATGGCCTCGGAATCCAAACGTTTTCCAAATCGAAAAGTCTGCAAGTTCAATGTTCTTAGCTGGTTCTAATCGAATAAAAATATAATTATCTTTTACGGTAAATGTTGGGTATTTTTCAGGCTCCTCTAATGTATGATCACGTAATGGAAATGTGCTAAATTAATTGATGTTCTACTGTATACTTTGGGAATATGTTCTAGCATTTCATCGCACCAACTTCGCTGTAATATGTCCGGTACAACATTATCTTTTCCTCTTTGATGTTCGATTGAGAACTTGAATCCCTGCAATTTCAAGCTCCATCGCGCTAATCTTCCGCTTAAATCGCGTTGGCCCATTAACCATTTTAAACTTGCATGGTCCGTAATCAACGTAAACTAAGCGCGAAATTTTTTACCGCTAAAATAGCTGCAAGACATTCTAAATCAGTTATTGAATAGTTCTTTTGTGTCTTATTTAATAAATGCAATCGGTTGCTCGTATCCATTTATATCGTTCTGAAAGAGAACTGCCGCCTCGCCATCCGTACTTGCATCGCACCTTACAAAGAAATGTTTATCATATCAAGGTGTTATTAATACGGGGGCGGTAATGAGAAGTATCTGATTAAACGCTTCCTGAGCCTTTTCGGTCCAGCAGAATTTACCTTTCTTAATAGTCAGTAATAGGAGCAGTCAAAGTCGCAAAGTTTCCGATGAACCTACGATACCAGCCGACCATACCGAGTATTCGTCTCGTCTCGTTTGCTTAACACTCGTAGGTGGTTGAAGGTTGGTGATTGCTTCTATTTTTTGTGGGCCTAGCCGTAAGCCCTTTTCACATATCAAGTATTCCAAATAGCGTATCTCTTTCATTACGAAGTTGCTCTAATCGATATTTATCGTGAGTCCCGCTGTCCTTAGTAGGGTAGCAACCAACTCCACTAACTCAAGGTGCTCCTTCAATGTGCTACTAATAATTAACAGGTCATCGATATAAATGAAAACTTTATCATGTAATTTATGAGGAATTGCCTTATGCATTAATCGGCACATCCACTCCCCGGAACTGTGAAAGCAGTTTTATCTTTGGCAGACTCCACAAGGGGAATCTGTCAGAACGCGTCTTTTAGATCTAGAGCAGTTATATAATTTGTCTGAGAGAGTCTACTTATGAGGCCGTCGATTAACGGTAGGGGATAGGCATCCTTCTCTGTTACGGAATTTAATTTTCGTGCGTCTAGACATAACCTGATTTTTCCACTTGATTTTTGAACTATTGTTACTGGAGAGCTCCAAGCGCCCTTGCTTACATCGATTACTCCTAGTTGTAGTATCCGGTCGATCTCCGAATAAAGTTCCTTTTGTTTTGCTGGCGAAATTGGATAATATCGTGGTTTGACCGGTTTTGTTCCTTTCACCAATTCAATGTCATGGTGATGTAAGGTGGTTTTAACCAATCCATTTTTCGAAAAGGAGGGAAATAATGTAATGATCCTATTTAATTCTTGTTGATCGTTGTCGTTAAGTATATGTTTGTTTTTATCGATTTATCGAGAAGTAATTTTGGAACGATGTTAAATCTTTCCCAAATATAAGGGAGACTGTAGGGTTGGAACTACAAAAAATCTAATTGATACTGTCTTGTTACCAAAAGTTACCGGGAGCCCCACATACCCTACAATATTATTTTCAGTTCCACTGGCAGTTTTAATTGTTGACATAATTTTTTGATACATAGTCTTACAACTTTCCAAGAACTCTAAAGCGCCTTTCCCCAAAACACTGACTGAGGCACCACTATCAAGAAGACCAACTATTGTTTTCGAGCCTATAACTACCTCTGCGTGCGGTCGTGGATCGTTCTTGGTACTTTTGTCTGACTCGGTACGCTCGTTGTTCTATTAAACATATCATCCCATAACCCAGAACACCAATTTTTTGCAGGCCTCCAATTACTTAGGATTGATAAAAGTTGCGGTGTTTCGCCTATAGTCTGGATAATTCTTTCGGTTCTTTGTCTGTAATGTATAGACCCGGCAAATGCTATTTTTAAGAAATCAATTTGTGGTATTGATCCCTGTTGCAATGTAACTTTATGTAATTCGTCATATTTCATTTTATATTCCGCTACCTCTTCCTCTATGTTTTGTTTGGCATGAGTTATTTTAGACGACATAGTTCTATCGACTTATCAATTATATATTCCGTGTTTTTCAAGACCCATCGGGATTAATAGTCATACTAGTAGGCAGATTAGCTATGTTTGGATTAGGACATCCGGCATTAAAATAGATATCATGTTATATAACGTATGTTGCAAGTCTAAATTGATGGTTGAATACAAGTTCTAACAGAATTTGACATTGTTGGAATATCGAAATTTTGTCATACAGCCATATGCTAGGTCAAGTTAAACACACCTGTTACCCACAAACCATCTGTTATTTAACGTTATCAAACGACCTTCGGGTCCCTGTTTCGGCGCCATTTTGTTACGTGTCTCTGTAGGCGATCAACACATAATGTTCGGGTAGGCGTCAGCGGATTATAGGAAGGTTCATTGCCGCTACACTTAGTGTGTGACACAACAAAAACATCGTGTTGAAAAAAATATACTAAATAAGCAAACCAAATAAGCTACCATTCCATCGGACCCACACGCCAGCATTTTCATCACCAACCACAATAAAAAAATTATTATTCCATATACTATAACACAGACAGCTTACTGTCTCTGCAATATATTGCTCTCCCCGGCATAACTTGAAAAGGTTGGACTACCTTAAACTATTTAAATCGCTTGGGCGTGATAAACACCTATTGGGGATAGACTTACGACGCCAAAAGGTAAAGAATTGCTTCAATCAGGGCAGACATCAAAATGTGAATTTTACTCTGGTGGTTCCCCCACATACTGGCCCAGTGACGGAACGAAGAAACCTGACCTAATAGACTCTTATGTAGCAAGAGGTATATCCCAGAACTCCCCACCAGTTGGAAGATGAATTAGAACAACTCAATGAAGTAATTCACTATGCTGCTTTGGCAAGTACCCCCATTATACAAAATAAGAAGAAGCTTAACATATCCTACCCAATGGAAGTTAGAGAGTTGGCAAGACAAAAACGACGGGCACGTAAAACCTGGGAAATAACTAGAACACCGGAGAACAAAACAATTCTTAATAATTTAGGTAACAGTCTCAAATCTCTTCTTAAAGAAGTTAAAAATGCATCAATCTACAGATATCTAGTTAGCCTAACCGATGGAAAAAATTCTGATTATTCTCTGTGGAAGGCGACGAAGGGACTCAAAAGACCCAAAATGCAAGTGCCTCCACTTAAAAAGGAGGATGGAAGCTGGGCAAGAAGTCCTAAAGAGAAGGCTGATCTGTTTGCGGAGTATCTCGAGGATACCTTCCAACAACTATCAAGGCAAACGGCCAATGAAAATATAATGTCAATTCAAAAGCTAAGAATTAAAAGAAGAAGTGAAAAGCAACATGAATGTTAAAAAAGCCCCAGGATATGACTTGATTACTTGCCAAATAACCAAGGCTCTACCAGATAAAGGATTTCGTAAGCTATTACACATAATCAATGCAAGCTTTCGGTTAAAATATGTTCCGTGGCAATGGAAAGAAGCAGAAGTAATCATGATAGCAAAACCTGATAAACCACCTAACGATAAAAAAACATACAGGCCAATTTCATTGCTGCCAATTATGTCAAAACTCTTTGAAAAATTATTACTAAAAAGACTTAACCCAATAATTGAGGACCGACAACTACTACCTCCACCTCAATTTGGATTCAGGGAAAAGCACTCCACAATTGAACAGGTGCATAGAATCACCAACGTTATTGAAAGAACATAAACGCAAAAAGTATGCTCCAGCATATTTCTGGACGTCGCCCAAGCATTCGATAAAGTTTGGCACAGTGGACTGGAATTCAAGCTGCATAGAAATCTGCCGAGGCAATTCTATGCCATACTAAGATCTTATTTATCCAATAGACATTTTCGTGTTAAATATGAGGATGAATACTTCGAACTAAAGAAAATCTCTGCCGGTGTGTCCCACAGGGGAGTGTCTTAGGACCAATCCTGTATTTATTATGTACAAGGGATATTCCAACAACAGATGAAGGAACCAAAGCCACCTTTGCAGATGACACAGCAATCATGGCCATTGGACGAAATCCACACATATTAACTTTACATATCAAAAGGCTTCCCATCTACCGATAGTAATTAACTCACAACCGGTGCCATATGCAAACAAAGCTAAATATCTGGGCATGACTCTCGATGCCAAGCTCAAGTGGAGAGAGCACGTCAAAAATAACAACTTAATATTAAGTTCAGAAAAATGTATTGGCTCATAGGTAGAGGCTCTGAGCTTACAATATACAACAAGCTGCTGCTATATCGGCAAATACTGAAGCCGATATGGACCTACGGTATTCAACTGTGGAGATGTACTAAGCAAACAAACGCCAAAATGATGCAGACGTTTCAAAATAAGGTACTCCGTAGCATCGTAAATGCTCCGTGGTACACAAGAAATGAAGACCTTCACTGGGACTTACAGATGGAATACATCAAAGATGAAATAAAAAAGCCCGCCACCAAACACAAAATAAGGCTCCAGGAACATGGAAACCCCTATATTCGCCATATGATAGATAACCCTGTCGTTGAAAGAAGACTTCACAGAACGAGGCCACTTGACCTAGTAAACATACCAAATTAAAATTATATTTTAAATAGGTTTAATTAATTTTGGGACTATTTAGGGGTTTCACCCCAACAAACCAGAATTATTTAAGAAATGTAAAATTTGTAAATTTGAAAGATAAATTGCTACATGAGCACAGTCTCAGTTGTAATTAATAAAGAAAAAAACATAATTAATTAACTTACCCACGAAATATCCATTGCGTACTCATTGGCATCTTTATGGTTGGACTTCCTGTAAATTAAGAAACCGTTTTATTTTTTTAAATTTACTACGTTAAATTTTACACTACATAATTAATAAAATTAGTTTTTTAAGGTGCTAGTTTGATAAGAAAATCTTTTTTTTCAAAATATTTAATAAATAAAACAAACGAATTTTGACACAATTACTCAATAACCTTATAGGCGGTTCGAAGATTTTTGTTTTTTAAAAGCGTTGAATTTAACTGTTGTTGCTTATTTAAGGTAGTGACCGCAAGTGTTTTGTTTAATACCGTAGTAAACAGCACAACCCCTTGACCTTGATTTTTTTTAGTAATTTTTTTATCATGGAAACGGTTCTGCATGCAAGAATTTTACTTTTGTTTCGTAGCTACGAAATAGTGTCTCTACACCTAACAATTCCAAGGCCTCGCCGCCGCTAGTTGAACGAAAAAATTTGACTTTTAGTCGAACAAATCTAATTAATTTGCTCTAGTAACAATAAACCTGCTAACCGGCCATAGGCGAACTTTAAATAAAAACAATTTAACATCCAAGTTTAGTTGGGCGCCGTTTTTCAAAAGTTCAACCTTGTCGATTCAACTTAACCTAATTCAGGAGAATTGAAATGACTACACAATGTCCTTCGTCCTCTGTAAAATAACTAACTTTAAACAATGTTTTATTTATCTTTTGATCCATAATATTTTCAGTATAGAAGTAAAAATACAGACTAAATATAACATTTGTATAGATATGTATATACTAAGTGATTTGCAATTCGCTCTCCAAAGACATATTTACTGGACAATTACGAGTATAATCAGTACTCGTTAAGATTTATATATAAGTAATAGTAAGCTGATGGACTTAACATTTTTTTATTAATAATGACAAATGCGAATTTTTCTCATACAAATTTTTGTTGAGATGAAAATGTTATGAAAATACATAAATAACAATAATACTATCATCATTACAACAACTTCTTATATTTTAAAATTATACCGATAATATAGACTATAGAAGGGTGCATTACGACAAAGCAGATTGCAACGGCGGCTCCTGTCAAATTATCGGATAATTTCGCGAAGGGCGGCTGTTACAATAGCGACCGCAGCATATTTGCCAGCTAGGTTTCGGCGGTGGGTCGGGTTCCTGTCGCTAAACATAGAGCTTGAGATGCTGCTAAAAAAATGTAACTGTAACCCCTAAATTGACCTTATTGGAAGGGAAATTTATGGAACAATCGCAAAAAAATGACTTTTCTAAGTAATTTTTGTCACATCCATTTTAAAGTGGTTAAGATTTATCACCACTAATGCACGCCGCTCTCCTCGATAGCAGTATCTGATGCATAATATGTTCGATATACCCTTGTATCTCACTTTGTTAACCCGCACTACACAATCGTGTTCGTGATCATACACTCATTATCTTAAATTACCAAACATTGCTCGCTCTGATAAAGATTCCAAAATCACGCAAATTCAAAGAGAATCCAATAAAGTACGATACATTGCGAAGAAACAACAAAAGCAAAAGATAGGCTTTGAAACGGATTGGTTGTTGACATTAATTATTAATATAAACGGTATTTGCAGCTCGGTGCAAAAATCATTTTTCATTTGATAAATAGTTAATTTAAGTTTAAATAGTTAAAATAGTTTTATAGTGGTGTAAGAACAATTTTATAGTATTAAAAAAGGTGGTGGACACAAAATATCTAGTGTTTTAAGTGAATTATTGTTTGGTGGCAACAACAACAAGTGTTTGTTTATATTTAAGCGGTCAAATGGCGAGCTTCGGCCCCAAAAAGGGGCGATGTTTGAAAGCTCAAATAGATTCGCGCCGTTGAGGATGCTGGGAAATAATACCCAACCTTTCAAAAGGAAAAAGATCGAAGAAATGCAAACAAAGAGATTAGGATTCGGTGCAGATATAATGGATTGCAATGGAGTGAATGAAAAATATTAGATATTTTTCAAGCACGAGCAGGAGAGACAAAACCTGTAAAATTTTTCACCTTTTGGAATACAAAAAGCGCTGGATATGATAACCAAAGGTATCATTAAAACGCTCGAGAGCTGGAGAACTGCTGGTTCTGACAAAAAATCAGGCAGCGACGGATGCATTCCTGAAAGCCACCCATCTCTGGGGCAATTGGCGAAAATAAAAATGACCGAACACCCAATACTAAACAGTTCCAAAGGTATCATTTTCTGCCACGACCTAAAAAGATTAACTGAGGAGGAAATCAAAGAAGGGCTTAAGGACCAAGGCGTCATAGAGGTACATATATAAAATAAAGAAATGGGTGAAAAACAAGTTAACGGACACAACAGCAATTACCCTGACTTTTAATTCATTCACCAGTGTTACCGGAATATGTGTGGGCAGGCTTTCTACAACTAAGTATTCGGTTGTACATTCCAAATCCGTTGAAGTGTACCGAATACCAAAAATTTGGACACACAAAAAAGAGATGCACAAGTGGTCCTAAGTGCTACAAATGTAGTGAAGCAACACCAAACAACCAGCCGTACACTACACTAAAATGCATAAATTGGGGAGAGGCACACACCAGCAACAGTATGGAATGTCGAGTATATAAACGAGAGGTAGAAATAGTGAAAATTAAAACTGTAGATAGATTAACATTTCCCGAGGCGAAAGTCAAATATTTTCGATTATATGCAAACACCACACTAGCTAACCAGACATCATACGCAGATACACTAAAAACCGCCTTTAACAAACCAAAGAACCGCCTTCAACACCACAAAAGCCGCAAAACAAAGAAAACCAACTAGAACAGACAAAACCACAATCATATCAAAAAACTATTTCAACTTCAAGGCAACAACAGACACAATTAAACCAACCACAACAACAACAGCAACAATGAAGTACAACAACAACAAAACCAACAACAGCCGAACCAACCAAAACAACTACTAGAAACGAACAAACTACAACAACAAATACAGCAAGTACAACAACAACAAGGAAGATAGCAACAACAACCGCAATCAAATCAACAAACAACTTGTAATACACCAATGGACATAGAGACAATCAAAAAAATGAGGCATGGCTAGCAATTGGAAATTAGCAATTTGGAAATGTAAGTATGATTGATGATGAATGAGGGAAGGAGGAAAGAGAACACTTTTGCGTTTATAAATGCCCCCTCCCTTCTTCATTTCTTTGAATGGTAGAGCGAATGCTAAGATCCAATGAATGCGTGAAAATTGGCCAGATAAATATTCGCAGCATATATGCCAATGGCGATATGTTGCGGAATTTACTGACCAATAACGATGTGAATGTGATGATTTTGTGTGAAACGTGGGAGCGTGAGGATGAAACGTTTCGTGTGAAAGGATACAATTATCTGTCCAGACCGAGGGCTGATGGCTTCGGCGGAGTGGCGATATCAGCCTGGTCCTGTGTGACATACCGTGTTTCGAGCACATCGAAGTCATCGCAGCCAAACTCGAAATCTGGACAGAAACATGTTAATTGTTAGTATCTATGCAAGTCCAGTGTTGTTTACGTCTGACAGAGAGAGTAGCCAACGAGATTTTCAAATTTTGTTTGAATGGGTGGAAGGCAACGCTCCATGCTGGATTCCGATCTCGTAGTCCTGAATGATGGTGGGTCGACTAGAATGGCGAGAGTGGGGTCGACAGTCAGCGCGATAGATTTAGCTTTAATATCTAGCGGGCTGGCGGGCCAAGTCATTTGGAATGGCACAGATGAGAATTTGGGTAGTGATTATTATTTGATCAGGACATGCTTAGGTGGTATAAATATTCACATAGACCGTAAGGTCATTTTGAATGGTAAGAAATGGGTCGAACGTATGAAAGAGACTTTCATAATGAAAGAAGCAAATGAGGTTAACCAACTTGAGGATGAAATAGAGAGAGAGAGAGTAAATGAAATGTGTACTATAAATGTCAGAGGGAATGAATACAAGGTGAATGGTTGGTGGAACAATGAAATCCAGTATTGGTATGAAAGGAAAAGGATAGCATTGAGAGAGTTCAATAGGTGTCTATGTCATGAGTGTAGAATAAATTATGGAAGGATGAATGCAAGATTGAGAAAGGCTATCCGTAGAGCGAAAAGGAAAAATTGGCGAGACTATGTGTCCAAAATGACATATAGAACCACAACTAAGGATGTATGGGATAAATTTAATAGAGTGAGAGGATATAGAACGCAAAGCAGAAATGCAGTGTTAGATGACAAAGAGAATGGAGGTGTCTTTTTACAAATGATTACGGACGTATACGTAGCAATTTGAGCGATAGATATGAAGTTTTGTTACCTGACAATGAAAATGAATTTATGAATCATATGTGTAAGGAGTTTAAATGGGAAGAGTTCCGAGGGGTTTTAGCAATATCCAAATCTATTACTCCCGGAACTAACAGAGTGAGTTATAAAATGATTGGTAGATTAGAATTCGAAGCCAAGGCGGCCTTGCTTCGAATTCTCAATCAGGTATGGATGAGTATTCAGAAAACGGAAAAATGGAAGGAAAGCAGAGTGGTACCTATTCCTAAAAGGGATCGGGATAGAAATCTGGCAACAAATTGCAGGGGAATATGTATGTTGAATGTATTTGTTAAAATTGTGATTGGGATGATGCAAGGCCGTATAGATAAATTTGTGAATGAGGCAAATTTACTGCCAGAAACCACCTTTGGGTTCCGTCACAACCACTCTGCTAATGAATGTGTAGAAAAGTTTGTGTTGTAAGTACAAAAGGAAAATAAGGATGTTGTGGCGGTATTTTTGGATATAGAAAGGGCACATGATTACGTGGTTCCAGGGAAACTTTATCAGATCCTTATGAACTTGGGGTTTCCTTGGAAAATTTGCAAATGGGTGTATAAGTTCATGGATGAGAGAAAGTTAGTTTTGTGTGGTAGAAGGTATAGGTTGGAAGGAGCGGTGACTATGAGCCTCCCCCAAGACAGTAAAATCTTACCGAATCTCTTCAACCTGTACACGAGCTCGATACATAGGTGTAACTTCTAGGGCAAAGTCATTTTGCAATTTGCAGATGACTTTGTCCTGATGAGCAAGGGGAGGACCATCGAGGAGGCCTTGAGCCGGGCTCAAGAATGTGTGAATCAGGTAACCGAATGTTTGAGTGAATTGAATTTGAGGGTAAATTCGAGTAAATGTTGTAGTATGGCTTTTAGAACGAATCGGATGGTTGATGTGCGAGTATATAATGAGCGAATTGAGTGTGTGAAATTGATTAGGTATTTGGGAATCTGGATTGACAGAAGGATGAGTTTCAAAGTGCATATGGAGGCCGATAATTGTAAGAGTAGATTGAACGTGATTAAAAGGGTGAGCAAACCGAAATGGGGAGCTCATCCGGGTGTGACTGATATGTTACGAAAGGCGCTATTGTCAACTAAATTTGCGTATGGAATGGGTATATATAGTGATGGGTCCAAGATACTAGGCTTAAACAGTTGATGCTTGTGGAGAATGCGTATGCCAGACTGGTATTGAGAGTGATCAATTCAACACCAATACACACTCTGTGGTCTGAATTAGGTGGTTTGTCTCTTAATTATAAGAGGGAATGGATCACCGTGCGAGAGACTGTGCGAATGTTAACTAAGGACAGTAAATTGGTGAATGAAATGAAAGAGAGATTGCAAAGAGGGACGGTTTACGAAAATATTAACATATTCTCCAAGATTCGTCCGGCAAATCCGAAGGTCCCTCCGAGCATTCTAATAGTGCGGTTGAAGTTTGGTGACACAACAAAAGCAATGATGAAGCCATGAGTTATCGGTTAAGAGTGAATTTTGCAAAATGCGAATGAATTATGTTGCATATGTGGAGGTATATACAGATGCAAGTGTAAATGATGATCGAGTAGGTGTGGGAATTATAGAAGGGAATTATAGAATGCCGAATTGATAGGGATTATAGAAGGGATAAAGTTGGCAATGACACAAGGAAGAAGGATAATATGGTTATTCTCTGACTCCCGGAGTGGGATGGAATTAATTAGTAAGGGTGGGGGAACTCATGGCAATGTGTATGTGGAAATGCTGTATAAGTATCTTCAATCTTGTGAGAGGGAGGTCATCCTTCAATGGATATCTTCACACCTACAGATTGAAGGTAATGAAAGAGCCGATAGCTTGCGAAACGGGGTTGTTTGATTGAGGATGTAATTGAATATGAATTCATGGATGCAAGAGACGCACTTCGCATGTTTCAGGTGAATCTGTGTAAAAAATGGGAGAGAGAGTTTGTTGAAAAATGTCAGGTGAAAGGTAAGAAGTTCTTTGAGTTGGTTAGGTCTCCTTTGAGGCAACCGTTTTTTAAGGTGCTCAAAGGAGATACTAGAATGTTACGAACTATGGAACGAGTGAGATTGAATCATGGAAATTGGAAAGAATGTTTGAAAAAACGCAATTTGGTTGTGTGTGAATCATGTGAAAGCTGTTTTGTTGTGGAGGACATTGAACATTTGATTCTGAAATGTTCTATATTTAACCAGAGCAAACAAATGTTCGATGTTCTATTGAGTACAAGTAGTTTGACTGAATTATTACGAATGGGAATGAACGCATATAAGAATGTGTATGAATTTATTAGAACAAATCACACAGAAGTATGAAAGGGGATCGATGTGTGCTAGGCGTATGAAAAGAAATTAAAATTAAAATTAACTTAGAATATAAAAAAATGAAAAAATTAAAATTGTAAATTTTGAAACGGGCCACATGGCACCAAATTTTCGGAGCTAGTGCCAAAATAAAAAAAATACGGTATTACGATATACATAAGTGAATGGACATTTTGCTCATCTGATAATACTGAGAGCAAAAAACAGTAACACTTTGTTCATAATTTTAAATTTTTTTATTTATTTCTCCAAATCCATTTCGACCCCCTCAAAGAATCCCCCGGCCTCAATACACTTGTGCCAACGTTTTATCCAATCCTCGAAACAGTTGTTAAAGTCAATTTCCGGAATAGCCTCCAATGCGCGTAGCGATTCACGTTTAATGTCTTCAATTGACTCAAAGCGGTTTCCCCGGATCGGTCGTTTAAGTTTGCTGAACAGCCAGAAGTCACACACGGAGATAAATCAGGCGAATACGGAGGTTTCGGAACGATATGGGTGGAATTTTTGGCGAAAAAATCACGTAAAACCAATGCAGTATGAGAAGGTGCATTATCGTGGTGCAAAAACCAAGAGTCGACCCATAACTTCGGCCTCTTTTTACAAATAGCTTCGCGCACACGACGCATAACACTCAAATAGTATCCCTTGTTGATAGTTTGGCCGGTCGGAAGGCATTCGGAGTGCACCACACCTCGATAATCGAAGAAAACTGTCAACATCACCTTGATTTTTGATTTGCTTTGACGTGGTTTTTTCGGTTTCGGCTCATCTTTGGCACGATATTCGGCCGATTGATTGTCTGTTTCCGGGTTGTAAGCATAGATCCAAGACTCATCGCCAGTTATAATACGTTTCATGACATCCTGGTAGTCGGAAATCATTGTTTCACAGGCCTCAATGCGACGCTGTTTTTCAAAAAAATTGAGTGATTTTGTAACCAATCGTGCTTTCACTTTTCTTAGGCCCAAATGATCTTTCAAAATGGTTCTCACTGATCCTTCCGATATTTCAATGATGCCAGTAAGGTCTCTGACTATTAATCGTCGATTCTCGAGCACCAATTCCTTGATTTTATTAACGTGTTGATCATCAGTTGATGTTGATGGCCGTTCTAGACGTGGTTCGTCGTCAACACGTTCTCGACCCTCTTTGAACAATTTGCACCAATCAAAAACACTTGATCGCGACATACAATTATCACCGAAGGCCTTTTGCAATATTTTGAACGTTTTGGCACCACAAAATTGATTCCGCACACAAAATTTAATGGAACTTTTATGTTGAATAATTTCACTCATTGTAAAAATCGCCGAATGCACTTTTTGTACTTCAGAAAGACAAGCGTATACTAAACACTAATGATTATTTTGATGTGACATTTGGCACAGATGTCACTGACAGTCATACCAACATAGGAAAAATAATATTTCGACAAATGGTTTTCCGCGCGAAATTTAAACTATAAAGTCTTACTACTTTTTGCCCACAGCGTCATTCACACATTTGTAAATTACATACCTATTGCTGATCTTCCACTTGTAATCGAATGCCTCTGTCGTAAGAATGTGACAACTAATGTTATTCCTCCATGGAGGACGACAAGATAATTAGATGACTCTGATCATATGGGACTAACGATTTTTGGATTCAGCTCCCAACTCGAAGTATGTTCTTATCATCCACGAAGGGATTAAATTATATTAACCTTTTCTTCATTGAATTGTTCATTCTACATGGTTTACTAGATTGGGATAGTAATTTTATATTTCACTTTTACGTCAATAATTCGAAAATAAACTACCCCAGCCAAAGCCTTCTCAGACGCATCCGCAAAACCATGAATTTCAACCTGTTTACTATTAATCGTGTTCACCAATTTTGGTATGGCGATGGAATCAATGGTTTTTAATTCATCTTAATATTTTGACCAGGTTTTGTCGATTTATGTGGGCAATTTGTCATCCCAACCGATTCTACAAAAATCTTGAATCAATCGGATAGATGGTCTTTTAGTTAAGGTGTTTAAAGTAAAGGGTGTTTTTTTAGGAGGTTTGTTTTTCCGATAGATGTCGTTTTATTTTATGACAGTTGTTTTGACAGCTCAAAGTGGCATTTCTACTCAGTATTGTTTGGCAAATCATTATGAATAGGTTAACTCCAGAACAACGTTTTCAAATCGTGGAAATTTATTTTCAAAATCAGTGTTCAATTAAAAATGTTTATAGAGCACTTCGTGAATTTTATGGTGCACATAATCGTCCGTCAGAGACCACCATAAAGAACGTAATTACCAAATTTCGGTCTACATTCACTCTTTTGGATGCCAAGCCACCGACAAGAATGAGAAGAGTTCGTACAGAAGAAAATATTGCTGTCGTTGAGGCCAGTGTCGAAGAAAACGACAATTTATCGATTCGTCGTCGTGCTCAGCAAATTGGACTTTGTCCATCGACTTTATGGAAAATTTTACGTAAAGATTTGGGTTTGGTGCCATACAAAATTCAATTGGTGCAAGAATTAAAGCCACACGACCATCGTTTGCGCCGTGAATTCAGTGATTGGTCGTTAAATCAATTGAACGAAGATCCATTTTTTTACCGTAAAATTCTCTTCAGTGATGAGGCGCATTTTTGGTTAAATGGATACGTCAACAAACAAAATTGTCGCATTTGGAGCAAAGATAATCCACACGCCGTTCTAGAATTACCAATGCATCCTGATAAATGTACTGTTTGGTGCGGTCTATGGGCTGGTGGGATCATCGGTCCATATTTCTTTAAAAATGAGGAAGGACGACGCGTTACCGTGAATGGAAATCGATACAGAACCATGTTAAATGAGTTTTTGTTGTCAAATCTTGAAGATATGGATATGAATGAAATGTGGTTTCAACAAGATGGTGCCACTTGCCATACAGCACGTGAAACAATCGACTTATTGAAAGAAACTTTCAACGACAACATTATTTCGAGAAATGGTCCGGTGAATTGGCCTCCGCGTTCGTGCGATTTGACGCCACTCGATTACTTTTTGTGGGGATACGTGAAGTCATTGGTTTATGTGGATAAACCTCAATCGATTGACGCTTTGGAAACCAATATTCAACGTGTCATTGCTGACATACGCCCTCAAATGCTTGAAAAAGTGCTGGAAAATTGGACCTCCAGAATGACATTTGTGAAAAATAGTCGTGGTAGCCATATGCCAGAAATTGTGTTTAAATGTTAAATGCCAAAAAATTATCTACCAAATAAAAAAAAATTTTGGTCATTTCATAATTTTATATGTGTTTTATTCAAAAAAAAAATCGGCAACCTCTTAAAAAAACACCAATTTAGAATGGTATAGACGTTGCGTGTTGAATCGCGGTTGTAGTGCGGCCCAATACTCAATGTACCACGTCTGCCAGACGTGTTGTTTCATATAATGCAGCATTTCCCATCTATTTAATTTGGACAATTGCTATTTGGAATTCGTTTCTTTCACCTCGGGAACCAACACTAGTGGATGTCCTACGACAAAATGACCTGGTATATAAGAACATCAACTTCTCTATCAGTTGGTATTTCACAAAGGGGCTGAGAATTCAAGATTGACTCTATCTCCGCAAGCAATGTATGAAGTTCTTCTGATATATATTCTGACAATGGGATCTATTTCATTGAAGCAACTATACCCCATTTCAGTGATGTATGGGAAACGGGGAATAAATCTATTAAATTGCATTTAAAACGAAGCATAGGAGAAGCAACACTCACGTTTGAGGAGCTCTATGCAGCATGTCTAAATTCTTGACCGCTAACTCAACTTACCAGTGATCTAACAGATCTATCAGCAATAATACCAGAACATTTTTTGAAAAGAAATTCTCTTAGGGCACTGCCAGCTGCATATATAAACCACATACCATTAAAAACAATGTGGCGCGCTATGGAGAAAATGGTTCAGGACTTCTGGAAAAGATGGTCCTCAGCACTTCTGCAAAAGATGGTTCTCCTTTTCACCAATTACAAAAATGAAATAAATGGAAATATAACCAACCAAACCTAAGGGTCAACGACTTGGTATTACTAATGGACGACCAACAATCGACCACACGGTGGAAGTTAGGGAGAATTATGACACATGCAGAAATCGATGACTTAGTTCGAGTAGCTACCGTGAAATGCGACAACAATATCTTCAAGCAGGCAATTGTGAAATTGTGTTTTTCTAATTGAGGAAAATGTAATGGTTCTAATGCCCATGACGGCCAGCCAGAGTGAGAGGGTTTCGAGGCATCATCATAGACAAGTACAAAAGAAGGGCAACTTCCCTACTCGCGCCATCACAATTAGAACATAAGCTCGCACTCATTAGAAGACACATACCAACGACCATCACCATACCTTCTTCATGCATATCAAAGCATGATAGTACGCAGTAGAGTGACACCAAGAAACTTCATAGTAAACATGGGATAGTCATTATCCTTTGTGCGGAACTACTCAATGTTTGCAGTTTTTTCAATCCAGAATATTTAGCAGTAGACATACTCACCGAGAACAATTTGCGTTACTGACCAAAGAAGAAATTAAGAATTGCCAACTATTCCAAGGAAACAGATTTCTATTGGAAGTATCGCCAATATATAACCTCATGAGCACCCAAGCTCAATATAAAGTGGTAATCCTACAAATGAAAATGAATCTTGAGGAATCGTGATCCATATCCGGACTGTAAACGCATCGAATCAGTGGATAAAAATCAATATCAACAATCAATGGTTATATGCCGTTCACAATGAAACAAAGGTCGATGTAAAACGATATCAAATCCTATAATCTGCAAGGATCAGGTGTAGTGCAAATCAAGGCTGGATGTGTGCTACGAGATACGAATTTCTACATCATTTCAGTCGGCTCATTTTCTAATTATATAGAACTGAATCTTGCAACTTCAGGAAATTCATCACACGGACTAAAAATATAACGGCCGCATATGAATATCCACAGTTCGTAACGCTCCAAGACACAATAAAATTGGAGCTAGATGTAAAACCACTTAGCAAAATGGAGAACCATGGGAAAAGAGTCATCACATTCACCATTATGCCTTCGAAACACATACTTTTTTGGATTCTTTTAGTATTAGGTTTCATTTGGGGCATCAGATACATAAGCCGATTGAATAAATCAGATGATCATCAGATGATTCCATAAAATGTTTCTACTAATAGTCCCCGTGATATCGTAATGAGATTTTGCTGTCTTATTAGCTAATGATTCCGAAGCCTGAAACCACTATTCATTTGGTTCAAACATCTCTGAGATCGCTGCTGGAATATTCCAAAATTACAGAAATTCGTATTAATTCGTAATATGGAATTACGGATTGTACATTCCGAAGCCTGCAATTTGGATCGTATATTCAGAAGCCTGAAACGACTATTCATTTGGTCCAACCATCTCTGAGATGGGTGTCGGAAAATACCAAAAATTACAGAAATTCGTAATAATTCATAATTCGCAAGTGGTAGAATGATTCAATAAATTATTTCTACCAGTAAACCCCGTGATATCGTAATGAGGTTTTGCTGTCTTATTATCTAGAGATTCGGCCTGAAGTCACTATTCATTTGGTCCGGACATCTCTGAGATCAGTTCTGGAAAATTCGAAATTACAAGTATTCGTAATAGTTCATAATGCGCAAGTGGTAGAATAACTCAATAAACTATTTGTACACTAAATTATTCAGAAGCCTGAAATCACTATTCATTTGGTCCAGTCATCGCTTAGATCGGGGTTGGAAAATGCCAAATTTACAGAAATTCGTGATAATTCATAGTACGCAAGTGGTAGAATGATTCAATAAATTATTTCTACCAGTAAACCCCGGGATATCGTAATGAGATTTTGCTGTCTTATTTGCTAATGTTTCCGAAGCTTGAAACCACTATTCCAGAATTGGAAAATTCCAGAATTACAGAAATTCACAATAATTCTTAATACACGCAAGTGGTAGAATGATTCAATAAATTATTTCTACCAGTAAACCCCGTGATATCATAATGAGATTTTGCCGTCTTAATTGCTAATGATTCCGAAGCTTGAAACCACTATTCGTTTGGTTCAAACATCTCTGAGATCGGTGCTGGGAAATTCCAGATTTACAGAAATTCGTAATAATTTATAATACGCAAGTGGGAGAATGATTAAGTTATTAAATTATTTCTATCGAAAAAATACCGAGGCACTAGAATATACAAAATAGTAGAAATCTTACAAAATTCGCCAGAAATAAATCTAGAAATCTAAGTTCGGGATTAACCTGGAAGACCATCAATTGAATGCGACCAGCCCGAACTTCTTAAAGCGATTAGAGAAGTTGCGAAATTTGATGTGCTGCACATGAAAGGAGACAAAACGATACTTATAGGAGTGTTAAAACTTTAACGGTGCTAACTACAGCGTTAAATAAAAACAGATTTGATATTTTTCGAAGTAGCATGTATTTAAGATTGCTACCAAGACGCAGCAATTCCGTTGAAGGAAGAAAGCATATAAAAACCTGCACCAGTTAAATTATTCACACCACAAAATAATCAACATATTGACGGAAAGTTTTGCGTTGCCAACATTAGGCGTTTGGCAGAGTTATCAGCTTTTTGGGACCAAACTAAGTATGTTTTATTTCCCAGGACGACAAGGCACGGGTACCAAGTGGAATGACTGCCACACACCAACAAGCTCCGTTACTCATGCATCTAGAGTACAGGGGTCAACTACCCGATCACAATTGGGTAGTAGCTAGGAAACATACGCTGATTTCTTATGTTTATGCAGGAATTCAAATAACAGATTCTGTTGGATTTTCTGTTACGCTTTAGGTCACGGGATGGATTTCCAAAGTTTGTTGGATATGGATGAATTTAAAGTAATCACTCGATTTGAGGATGCTGTTAAACCAATTTGTAATTTTAGCGCAGATGGATGACCAGACGAAAATCCGCGATATACAAAAGTGATTCAAATGAGCATCCACCATTTCTGCAAACCTAATTTATAGGGTTTATTTGTTGTGACGAATGCTCTTGGTAGATAGATTTTCGAAGGCAAACCATAGATTTCGATTTATAAAAACAAAATTTTAGAGATGCTGGCGAATTCACAGCGCCTAAAACAAAAACATCAAAGGGAAGTGTCTGAAATTTCAGAAAACATCGCGGAGTTTAGTCCGATGTGCTGTTATCGCTAAAGACAAATACATCATCCATATTTGGAGTGTCATATGCTAGATACAATTTTAAAGTCTGATACCGAATTAAAGCAATAAAAATAAATATGCGATATATCATCCATTCAGCCTAACAGAAGCACCTATGTATTATGTAGGTATATTGTCTAACTAAACTTAGTAAATGTATTTGTTGCTATAATCACCGAAATGCAAATTGAACTGCAAACGTTAATTATCAGGTAGGTTATAAAATAAGACATCAACAAGAGAATTAAAAAGGCAGATCCTCGTATAATATCGAACATATTTCAAGTGTGACACATATGTCACGTCACGTTTTACTTATATGTTACCAAACCTCGAACATTCAATTCGTGTGCAAAATCTGAAAATATGTTGAGTTCAAGTAATACAAAAAATTTGTGAGGTCGTAGTGCAAAGGGCTACTTCTGATGCGTTTTCTCACGTTCACTTTATTTCAAGATTACTTTGAAAAACATAAAGACACAAATCTTCCCCTCGACTCAGCGTGTACTTTAAATAAGTTTGCATTCTAATAATAAAACATTGATTTTGAATTTTCTTTTTATATTTATCTTCTAAAAATAATCATGCATTATATAGACTATTTTCATGTATGTGTATGTTGTAACTGCTTAACTCATCCTCCAGCTGTTTAAGTTTAATAATTAAAAATAAAATAAAAACTCGAAACTGAGAAGAGAACAATTTAATTGACGTTTTTCCTAGTGTGCCGCCATCTCAAGCGCAGTGGTCTCGGTCTACCTCATAATTATGTACAATACATTGTGAAATTAGTTAAGATCACTTGTGATCATTCAACTATAAAAAAAATCTATTTATGTGTGGCTTGTGTGTCCACCTCGCGTTAATTTTTCTTTTAACGATCGTCCCACCGGATTGTCTATTGTTTTATGAATATCATATGTTCGTTTACGACTGTACAAATAATACGAAAAAAAAATAAACGACAAATAAATTCCGAGGTCATTCATGTGCGGGTAAAATTATTTAAATTTTCAAATTATTTGGCGCCCGTCATTTCACCATCAATCATATACTATCCGTCGATCAACATAGAATTTCTACCAAATAATCGTGAAAAATAACAAAAACTAAATTGCGCGATTGACCTAAATGAGCATCAAAGCTATTTCTATCTTTCGTGTATTTTAATCAATGTGCTCTTGAAAATTGTTCGGTTCAATATTCTTCGTACATCGAGTCATTATTAAAATTCTATTTTTTCTTTAATTTTATTATAATCGATCTCTTTTTAATGTGTAATATAATCCCCTGTGATCGAACCGATCGGCTATAAAACGAGATCGGTTTTTTTATTTTAACGATTGTGTTATTTATGTTTTAAAAATAATCTTTTTAGAAAAATACAGTTAGTCCACAAAATAAATGATCGGTTTCGATCAAATATACACATATACTCGTGGTGATCGTATGTATTGTGTTATTATTTTTTCTTTTTGCTGTTTTCACGACGTTTGCCCTGGGGTATTGAACCACTCCATATAAGAACTCGTCTATTATCTATATTTGAGACGCGGAATATGTTCTCTCTTTCTTTTTTAAAATGCTACGGTTTAAACGGTTATCTTGTTCTAGCATGAAAATTAAAGAAAAACTAATGAAAATAACGCAATCAGAAAATTATAAAATGTGAGTTTTTGTTTTTGTTTATTATTTCAGTTTTGTGTTTGTATTTATTCGTTATTCTCTTCTCATAATGCGCAAATTTTTGTTTGTAAACAAAGAGAAAATAAGAAAGTGTAACATAGAAAAAAATATAATTAGAAAAATCGATTGTCGATGATTAGCCAAATACTTCATAGGAATGTCAAGGTCACATGATCAAGGATGCCACTTTTAGACCGTGTATAAATAGATTAGTGCATTCGACGTCATGGTTAAATATCTTAGTAAAATAAAATCGTGGTATGACTTCAGGGCTTTGTGTACCAATTTTATACTTGATCGACGTGTGAAAACTATATAAACTCACGACATTTATTAGTCAATGATCTTTTTCCTATGCCAAACAATTATGCAAATAGTCAAATTTTGAATTAACATGTCAAGAGTAGATATCAAAAGTTGAAGAGCTGAATGACCTTAATGCTTGTAGCACAATCCAATGGAAATGGCACTGGAATTTGTTACAAATTAATTACAAATGTGTAACAACAGGTAGACAATTTTTTACAGGTCCCGTTATTCTGCAGTTCGTGTGAGGGCTGGCATTACACTAAGCTACACCACACTTTTCGTATTTTTGTTAATATTTTCTGTATCGTGCTGGGGGTGGTACTGGAACGTTTTACAAATTAATTTTTATTTTTACAAACACATCGGCATAGTTCAACCCCCAAAAAGACTACCCCTAAGGAGTGCAATTATTCAAAAACCATATTTTCCGTTACAACATGTTTATCGCATTTCAGTTAATATTTGTTGTATCGTACTGCGGGTGATACTGGAATATGTCTACAAATTAATTACAATAAAATGGCATAATTAAACCTCTAGGAATCTACCCCAAATGGAAGTAACCATTTAAAATCATTGGATCGTTCTGGGGGTAATACTAAAAGTTTTTACAAAATAAACTACAACATATCGGAATAGCTCAATTGCCAAAACTTGCCCCTAAAAAGTAACAGATAATGGTAGTAAACACCCGCACAAATCAACCAAAATGCATCGAACTTCCTTCCTATACAAGAAACAGGTATCCCTAAATTTATTACAACAGCTCACAGCCACAAAAATCGACTATAATGTAGCGAATTACCTTCCTGTGCAAGTAATAGGTATCCCTGAATTTATTAAAACAGCCCACACCAACAAAAATCAATCAAAATGAATCAAACTTCCTTCCCATGCAAAAAATAGGTATCCATGAATTTACAACAGCCCACACCCATACAAATCTATCTTAATATGTGAAATCACCTTCCTATGCATGAAATAGCTATCCTTTAATTTATTACAATAGCCCACACCCATAAAAATCGATTAAAATGCATCGAACTTCCTTCATGTGCAAGAAATAGGTATCCCTGAATTTATTACAACACCCCACGCCCATAAAAATCTATCTAAATGTATGAAATTACCTTCCTATACATGAAATAGGTATTCCTAAATTTATTACAACAGCTCACATCCACAAAAATCGATTATAATGTATCGAACTACCTTCCTGTGCAAGAAATAGGTAGCCCTGAATTTATTACGACAGCCCAAATCCACAAAAATCGATCAAAATGAATTGAACTTCTTTTGTATACAAAAAATAGGTAACCCTGAATTTATTACAACACCCCACACCCATAAAAATCTATCTTAATGTATGAAATTACCTTCCTATACATGAAATAGGTATTCCTAAATTTATTACAACCGCTCACATCCACAAAAATCGATTATAATGTATCGAACTACCTTCCTGTGCAAGAAATAGGTAGCCCTGAATTTATTACGACACCCAAATCCATACAAATCGATCAAAATGAATTGAACTTCTTTTCTATACATGAGATAGGTATCCCTGAATTTATTACAACAGCCCACATCCACAAAAATTTATCTTAATCTATGAAATACCTTCCTATACATGAAATAGATATCCCTGAATTTATTACAACAGCCCACACCGACAAAAATCGATCAAAATGCATCGAACTTCCTTCCTGTGCAAGAAATAGGTATCCCTGAATTTATTACAACGGCCCACACCCATAAAAATCTATCTAAATGAAATTACCTTCCTATACATGTAATAGGTATCCCCGATTTTATTACGACAGCCCACATCCACACAAATCGGTCAAAATGCATCGACCTTCCTTCCTATGCAAGGAATAGGTACCCATGAATTTACAACAGCCCACACTCACAAAAATCGATTATAATGTATCGAACTACCTTCCTGTGCAAGAAATAGGTAGCCCTGAATTTATTACGACAGCCCAAATCCACAAAAATCGATCAAAATGAATTGAACTTCTTTTGTATACAAAAAATAGGTAACCCTGAATTTATTACAACACCCCACACCCATAAAAATCTATCTTAATGTATGAAATTACCTTCCTATACATGAAATAGGTATTCCTAAATTTATTACAACCGCTCACATCCACAAAAATCGATTATAATGTATCGAACTACCTTCCTGTGCAAGAAATAGGTAGCCCTGAATTTATTACGACACCCAAATCCATACAAATCGATCAAAATGAATTGAACTTCTTTTCTATACATGAGATAGGTATCCCTGAATTTATTACAACAGCCCACATCCACAAAAATTTATCTTAATCTATGAAATACCTTCCTATACATGAAATAGATATCCCTGAATTTATTACAACAGCCCACACCGACAAAAATCGATCAAAATGCATCGAACTTCCTTCCTGTGCAAGAAATAGGTATCCCTGAATTTATTACAACGGCCCACACCCATAAAAATCTATCTAAATGAAATTACCTTCCTATACATGTAATAGGTATCCCCGATTTTATTACGACAGCCCACATCCACACAAATCGGTCAAAATGCATCGACCTTCCTTCCTATGCAAGAAATAGGTACCCATGAATTTACAACAGCCCACACTCACAAAAATCGATTATAATTTATCGAACTACCTTCCTGTGCAAGAAATAGGTAGCCCTGAATTTATTACGACAGCCCAAATCCACAAAAATCGATCAAAATGAATTGAACTTCTTTCCTACACAAAAAAGAGGTATCTCTGAATTTATTACAACAGCCCACGCCCATAAAAATCGATCAAAATGAATCGAACTTCCTTCCTGTGCAAGAAATAGGTATCCCTGAATTTATTACAACAGCCCACACCCATACAAATCTATCTAAATGAAATTACCTTCCTATACATGTAATAGGTATCCCCGATTTTATTACGACAGCCCACATCCACACAAATCGGTCAAAATGCATCAACCTTCCTTCCTATGCAAGAAATAGGTACCCATGAATTTACAACAGCCCACACCCATAAAAATTTATCTTAATGTATGAAATTACCTTCCTATACATGAAATAGGTAGCCCTGAATTTATTACGACAGCCCAAATCCACAAAAATCGATCAAAATGAATTGAACTTCTTTTCTATACATGAAATAGGTATCCCTGAATTTATTAAAAAGTCCACACCCATAAAAATCTATCTAAATGTATGAAATCACCTTCCTATACATGAAATAGGTATTCCTAAATTTATTACAACAGCCCACACCCACAAAAATCTTGACATCTTTTATGTAGCAACTTAGTCAAATAAATTTAAAGCTGGGCGCATTTTAATTTGTAATATGCACTGGGTGAAGTTAGCGCAATTCGTAAATGGATAGATCCCACGTCTATAATTTTTGCCCCTTAAGCAATGCATTTGAGTTCTGACACTAACAGTGAGCACTTGTGCCAAAAATCAGGACATATTTTATTTAGCATAATAGTCAAATAAATTAATGATAACTTGGACTGCTTGAAGTTAGGCCAATTCGTAAATGGCTGGATCCCATGTTTATAATTTGTCGTATTAGGGAGCATTGAATTTGAGTTGTAGTTCTAACAGTGGACATCTGTGGCTAAAATCAGAACATGTTTAATGTAGCATCATAGTCAAATAAATGCTGGACGCATGTTTAATGGTAATTTGAACAGGGTGAAGTTAGCGCAATTCGTAAATGGCTAGATAGAATGTTTATATTTTGTCGTGTTAGCGGGAAATAAATCTGAGCTGTTGCACTAACAGTGAACATCTGTATCAAAAATTAGGACATGTTTTATGTAGCATCATATTACACAATAAATAGATTATAGTCATAATTAGCCGAGATGTTGTAGCATTGGAAACTGCTCTACAGGAGTTAATAACTCTTTTGCGATATGCAGGATTAGAAATAAATACACAGAAACGTACAACTCTTATAAGAGATCCCGATTGTTCCTCTAATCCACCTTCATCAATAGTTCTTGCAGGGATTGGATCAGGCCCAGTTGGATTCTTGAACGATCTTCCTGGGGAAATCTCTCTTTTAAGCTTAGCCTCCATCGCCTCTATCTGTGGCTGGTTGTATTGTGTGCCGTCATCCAGGTAACCATACAGACATTCCTCTTCCTCCGGTACGTACTCTGATGTGTCTGGATGAGACAGCTCGTGAACCTTTGGAGCTCTCGGATCAAACGCTACTTGCCGCCGAGGAGGTGGCCTGTAAGATTCGGATGCATTTGACTGCAGCGACAGACTTGCCTCAGGATTATGTCCGAATCTACGCCACATAGCTTCTAAAGCACTGCAGCGGCGGATGTAGGCCGGTAGGTTCGAGAAATCGTTTTCATCATGAAGTGCAAACTGTAGACCTGGTCTAATGTTCCTTCTTAGGATGGTATATATCGTACTGTCAACTTTGTTTGATTGCAACGCAATCCTCTGTATCGCTTGGTAGAACTCTTGTACGGTTTCTCGCGGATACCTCTGCTTTCGATTACTAAGCATCCGACGTATGTCGTCATCCGTGATACTTGGCGTGAACCGGACAATCATTGCTTGTCTCACTTGTTCCCAGGAGGCTCCGGGGTTACGATCGACCGTATTCCAAAACTACTCGAAAGCTTCATCCTCTAGGCAGAGATCTAGTACTCGCACGAGCTGGTCATAGGGGATATCTGACCTATCGGCATGCCACTCTATTCGTTTGAGAAAGCGTTGGATCGTTAAATCGCTTTGGAGTCCCTGGAATCTGATTTTCCATGTTTTTGCTTCCTGCCGTAATTTTGTATTACTCCAGGCTGGTACTTCGGGAAACTTAGTAGAATTATGAGGCATCCTATTGGACGTATCGAATCCAGTCTCGTCTCCCTTTGTTCTATCCGAACTGCTAAACTTCAATTGATCTATTTCATGCCCAAGATCCTCCAACAGGTCTTCCCCAAGATCCTCTAACATAAACGGGGGCTTGGTTTTGATCTGCTGGACATCTTTGCTAGTCCCAACCTCATCTTGGGGTTGTGTTGGCTTTCCCCCGGGGGTAACTGTAGCCTCTTTGCTTGGTATTTCTATCACTAACCCCTCTATCTGCTCTCGGGCTTGCTCTGGGGCCAGCTTTCCGTGCTTCAGCATTGCTACCACCTTGCCGAGAACGTGGGTGGCTTCCCTTAAACACGTTGACATTTCGGAGAACTTTGGGGACTTGCTTACCCGATCGGCTCGACCCTGAATGTGAGCCAATCTTGCAGTCGTCTCCGGCTGCCATTCTTCGGTTGGTACACTATCTTTTAGGTTTTGCATCACCCCTTCCCATACCGACTTTAACTTCTTTGTACAGGCCTCAATTTCACGTCTGGGTTGTTTGTGTGCGGCCTGGTGCGCTTCGCTAGGCGCGAAGAACGAATCCTCACGCTCTTCCACTATTTTACGCACTAGCGCTTCTTTCATCGTCTGAGTTATTTCCTGGTTGGCTTTGTCAACCAGGTTGCGCACCTCAAACTCTATACGCAACTCTTCCTCACTGAGCTTGTTTATATAAAGCTCCATCTTAACTTATTAGGTAAACAAAAACTGACTACTAATAAACAGTTTACTTAATTATCCTTAACACAAAAAAATGAAATTGAATAATTCAAAATATATACAACCACGGTTTGGGTCGGACCCACCATGGGTCGACAATAAGAATACCACTATTATTGGGTCAAACAAGGAAAAGGAAAAGGAACAGATTTATAATTTTGATCAGCTTGCTAATCTACCTTCAATTATGCAGTGGGCGTCCCAACTACATACGAGTGATCCTCACTGCCATGTTGGTTAGACTAACGAAACTGATTAAAGTACCTGCTTGATCATGTCATCAGCCTTACCCTCGTTCCACAATCCAGATTCCTATCCTACATTTGGAGACAATGGATCGTGTGAGTGATAAGTCAGAACTGGCACGCAATAATCCGATATCTACGAGGCCAAATGCTCAGCTCTCGCGGCCGGATTATTGTTTTATCAAGAAGGAACGATAACTCGCCGGCTATCGCTAAGATTTCCACAACGTGTCCCATAACCTACTTGTAACTTATGTCCAAAACTTGGAGTCATATAGCCGTCCACAATCAGAACACAAGATTGAACAGCTACAAGTGCTATGCCCTGGACGTACTTAATCTAAAAAGGAGGACTGGCGAACCCATCCCTAAGGATGCAAATTTAAAATTGAATTAACGAGGTGAAATACAGCGAAACCTAACTAACGTTGTGGGTGGAAATCTACTTTTTAGCCAAATTTATCCTCACTTGGCGTAACTTCTTACTACAAGCTGGGTTATTAAAACTGAGGAAAAATTGAGGGGGCAATCTTTACCATCTGACCGGGATATGGAATGATGTTTCAAATTTAACTGGGAATGTGCAGCCCTTTATACCCCCGGTATCTTCCCCGGCTGAGAAAGAGATATGCACATTGCTCCAGGGATCACACTATTCACCCTTGCCTGTACAGAATTGAAAGATTGTTAGTTGTACCAGGTACCGAAAACCGTACAACTCGATAATTAATTCTTGAGAAATGGTTGGTGTTGCTACTACCGAAAATTTTTTTTTCTTTAACATATCGACAACATTTGAGACAGTGGTTCATTAAATGCCCGCATTTAAACGCCATATGAAACGCCAGATGTTGTGTTCCAGTTTATGACAATCCTAAATATATAAATTTTAAATTCCAAATGCTATCACGAATGTTGGTTTATCCCCCAGAGTGTGGGTTGGGACATGCCACAGATAAACCAAGAATTCGAAAATCCAGCAATGCAACTTAAAAGTTTTAGATTCACCCCAATATGCTTATGACCCACCACTGAATCTGGTCAGGCATACCTCTAGAGCATGACCGCTGCCATACTCATACCGGTCAGAATCTCATATCTGTATTGACAAAAACTTATAAATAAATCATTTAATTAAATTGTTAAGACAGGGAACAGATGTTGAGCTCCCCGGTTTGGGCGCCACTTGAAACGGGTTAGCCTCTTAGCTATTGAGGCCAGCCCGGTTTCACAGAATTTGCCACTACCCATGTTCGCACTCCTTGCGGCATTTATTCCCGCAGCTCAGTCTTTTAGAGGAAAATGGCGTGGGTATTGGAGTGCATGGATAGCGGCCTTGCTAGCCGCAGAAGAAAGGGGGAACAGTTGAGTGAGATAACGGACCCCTCCATAGTGGCAGTGTCGTCGACCCATTATGCGGATCGAGTCGACCGAGGTTGTATATTATGGTGTTTACACCACCATATTAAATCAAATAAAACGAAAATATATTGGCCTCGGGCCCACAAGAGATGTTAGTAAGTATTTTTTATTTTGGGTATCACGGCGGTTTTGGCAGAAGGGGAAAGAGTGCCTATGTCACAACATTCCCGTCCCGAGAGACAGCCAAAAGAACACCATGCTACCTGGGCCGTAAAAGTTAGTATGCTGAGCCCCGATATACTTACCAGATTACTTCTGAAGGTGAAGAAATGCTGCTGATTCAAAAAAAAAAAAACACAATAATTTACTGTACGTTGTAAACTTTATTAAAAAAAAACAACAACAAAAAAAACAAAACAAAAACTAAAAAAAACTAGATATTTAACTTAATTATCCGCCGAGCTGAGCTACTACACGGATAATTAATGTTGACTGACTGCCCTTAACCAAGAAAATTTCGCGGTATTTATTCCAAAATTAACTACTTGTTGAGAGAGAGAATTTACATTTTAACCCAGTGATTAAAATTGTTCTCTCAATCAACTTACATTTTATTTTTGATGACAATCCAGAAAACTTTTAGAAAACGCGCATGTTGTGAATTTCCGGCTCGTATTTGCTACTAGCGGAAGTTTGTACAACAACAAATACAAATGGTTTTGATTTTCACATAGGTTGACGTATTCGTAAATATGTCAACGCTATACATAAATAAACCACTTGCATTTATCGTGTACTTGAAAAATGTAGAGATGTCGAATTACATAAACTATTTACGCTTACCCCACAGAAACTCATTAAAAAAAAATTCTAACATGAATTAATTAAATGGCCTTGTAGTAAATAAACGTAAAAAGAAAATGTGAAGACGTAGCATGACTGGTACATAAGTTAGATATAGTTAGAGAATTATCTCCAAAGTCATGCAGATAAGAAAAATTATTAGTTTTTTTGTTTGGGATAGGTTAGTAACGGAATTAAATAGAATTCCGTTACAACTTTCACTAGAGTCGACACCATGCGTTACTTAGGAACGTATTTGACAGCGAAATTAAACCGGCCCGAGGTATTAAACCGCGTTGTCATTAAGCATTTGGGATTGCACGTCAGATGCAAGGCTTCATATGACAAAATAAAGTACCATTTAATACAGTTCTAACTATGTACAACACCACAATTGTACCAATACTAACATATGGTTTAACAACAGCAGTTCTTACCGCCGCGAATAGACGCCGTTTGAGAAAATACGAGCTGATTGCATTAAGGAAACTAGTGGAATTTAGTATCTAAAAGCCGAAAGTAAAGAGGGTGAAGGAGTTATTAAATGGCAAAACAATCACTAAAAAAGTTAAGGTTCATCGGATTAGCTATTGGGGACACATTTATTGCCGTGAGCCGAATCGTGTACTAAGTGCGGCAACGACTTATATTGCAGGCCCGAAAAAGTTAGGTCGTCCGTGTTTTACATGGAACGATACGCTCAAGCAAGATCTTAACTATTTTGATAAATCTTTTCGTGAATGGTTGGCACTATTGCCTTGTCGGAATGAATTACGAAAGGCAGCAGAGGAAATATACAATTTGGAAGAGTCTGATTCTAGTGATTGTATTGATTATGAAGATGAAGCAGAAGGTATTATACTTGTTTAAATAAATAAATAACAATAAATAAAAATAAAATCTAGTTTTATCAGGGTGATACAAATAATATGGTTTTATGTAGTTTCGTCCTTATATGTGGGGTATACTTTTATCATGGACTGATAATAAACTATGTCATATTAAATGCATATTTGTTATACCAGGACTGAGCACGGTCGTATTCTATAAGCCGTGTTGTGGTGGCACACATGAAGCTTTTTCACTTCTGTTAAACAGTATTGTGCGTATGCGAACGAACACGACATTGTTTATTTATTTACTCGATTGTTATGTATAGATTCCGGAAATATTTGAGTGAAAATATTTAAAGGGAAATATACAGAATAAAATCACGCATTTAACTTCAATCGCCCTACCGTTCCTGATAAAAGTTAAATCATCGACACATGTCACATTTAATTTCTTATTATTTATTAGCATTACAAATATGTTTAATGGTTATTGATCCAATCTTTTTAACCATTCGGCTATACGATAGATATGTTGTTTTGATTAAAAATTAGATTCAGATTTCAGAAGCAGCGAAAAACTTTTAATGGACAATTTTGTAGTAGAGAGACCTCTGTTTTTCCAGTGGTTCGGCTCCTATTTTAGTTAGGCGTTTTAGTAAGATTTTTTTAAAATTATTAGTATTGCATCCAGTGAGAGAAAAATTAAAATTTTTTATTATTTTAGATCTTTTTTTAGATTTTATTAAAATTAGGTATTAACGAAAATTCAAGAAGATAAGTTTGCAGATGTGGGTGCAATTAAATAACAATTTTTAATTTTCAGATGACCGGTAGTTTTTCAGTTACATTATTAATAATTATTTCGTAGTTAGAATTGTGTCGTCATTGTGTTACTAACTGTCGACTACTTAAGTGTCTGTAACCGGGTCGAATCTCTCATTACTAATTTAACCTTTCCTATCCCTCGATTTTGTTATGTGTAATAAAGGTGTACGGTGGGACCCGGTCATATCCGGGATTACTTGTCTAATGACTTGGCCGTACATCTCGATCAATCAATCAAAATCAAACAATCATATTACACAACAAATAGATGCTGCATTAGGTGACATCAATAACATACAAAAATTAACTTCTCCAGCTGCATGCATTTCTCACTAGAAAGACACTCAACAAAAATAATTCATGTCCTTTTACATATACACAATAAGGCAGCACATCATTCCTCCAAATCAACTTAATCAACTTTATAAGGCGCTTCAAGACAAATAATATCTTATGCCTCCTGAAGTCCTGTTGTCCGCACAAAATAAAAACTATGAACTATTGAGACTGTATAAAATCATGTTATGTAATGGAAGACTAAGTGGTCAATTTTTGAATTAAGAATCCCATTGATGAACACAACGAAGTATCAAGACATCATACCGACATTTGTTACAACAACTGAAGGCACCTGCATTAGACCGGCAATCGATTATATAGTTACTTCATGACTAATTTGGGCATTGTTGCCCACTGCTACATCCAAACCCTTCTTCCAGTCACAACAATTCTATTTGTAAACTAAGCAATATCAGTAGTATATACTTGTGGAATGTAAAATCGTAAGAGAAATATCTAGAAGTCCGCATGACACATGGAATGTGCTAAAGAATAATAAATGGATTTTTCAACTAAAAATATGAGCCACATGCATGAGCCGTGCTGGAATAATATTTATGGAATTGAACTATTGATTACGCTCAAGTGAATAAATAAACGATCAATCGTCATATTTATCAACGTCATCCCAAATAGAATATTTTCATACTTTGGCTAAGAATTAAATGGAACCAGGCGTTCCAAAAAAAATTAGTTACATGCATTACCTGGCTGGAATAAGGTTTAGAGAACCAAAGTATTGATCGCGCTTAACTTAATAAATAAAAGTTCAATGTATCAAATTTCGTCATATTTATCCCCGTCATTCCCAGAATATTTTCATACTTTGGATAAGGATTAACTGGACCTAAACCTTTCTTAAAGTACTAGCCACATGCACGACTCGTGCTGACGTAAGGTTTAGGGAGTCGAAGTGTTAATCGTGCTCAAGTGAGTAATGTGTGATTTTGCTCGTCATATTTATCCCCGTCATCCCCAGTAGAATATTTTCATACTATGCCTAAGAATTAAATTTCTTAAAATCTTATCCAAATGCATGACTCGTGCTGGAATCTAATGAACACAACTCCGTTAAGTATTACGCATGCCATTCCAACATGATATGCCACACAATATCTTGCAACAAAACGCCTCCGGGCACTCGAAAAAACAGCACCAATTTTTAATTAAAATATTTTTAGCCGAAGCAAACATACAATCGCAAACGATTCCTGTTACTCGATGGCTCACTTTGAGTAATTTTCCAGAAAATCGTTCGTGTGGTTTTCGAAACTCGAATACAAACATAAAAATATTGGTTGTATTTGTTGCTCATACTAATATCTTAGATATAAATTTAATTAAAAAGATAGATGATAATGTTTTATTGATCAATATTCAATCAATTATTTGATCGTGCAATTGATCAATTTTCGTAAAGTATATTCACTAATACTTAGGCATATTTTGAGGCTAACCCAGAAAAAATTCGGTTAAAATATTTCTAATTTTTTGTTTTTATTTTTAGGATAAATTTATGAAAAAGTTCACGCGCATTGCTACAGGCCATACAACCCGATGAACAATTCAATTACTACATGAGTCATTTCCTAGTCGTGTAATTTTACATTTTGGCGATCAGAATTGGCTACCCAGATCATACGATTTAACGTCGTTGGACTTTTTTCGTTGAGTTTGCCGAACAATTTTGGCAAACAGTACGTATGTGCCAGCAAACCCGATCGATAACAAATAGGACACGGATTTTTTATTGATTATAGGGTTGTTTCATTTGAAAATTGTTATCTTAGGTATAAACTAGCTACATATGCTGCATCTCTTAGATATCTCTGAGATTGAACCAATTTTTTTTAAAGCGAACATTTCCATTTAAATTCGCACACCAACGCCAATAAAAAATGGGATGGGTGGTGGTCGTCATATTGACATATCTCTTAAACAGTTCTGAGGTTTATCATTAAAAATACTCATCTGTACGTTTCCCAGAAAAATATTTTTATAATTTCTTCTAGTAAAATGTAAATACATCTTTTCGAATTTAATCTTTCATTTACATTTGTCACATGTTTCTAACGTCTTCGGTTAATTGAAATTTTAGTTTTTCGTTACAAAACTTTTTAGAAAGTTTGCTTTTGTTTTTATTATTAATTATTATTACGCATGATTAGGGATTTTTCATTATAGCTGCTTTTGATTTATTCTACAATAACATCTAACAAATACAACTTGCAAACTAAATCACTACAATCCTAGATGTTCGTTTTTCTGAATATACCTTTAATTCTAAACAGAAGTAAATATTTTTAAATTGTGTGTGGTTCCTGGTTATTTAAAAACTCCTAATTAGTTTTGCACAAGCGGCGAATCATTTTTCTTATTTCTATTAAGCGATCTCTGTAACATTATTTAAGTATAAATAAGGAAAAACTGGTACCTACGAACATATGCCAAGTTAAAAACATCGAATCGCACCTTTTCTACTGGTCACCACCGAGGCCCGAACCCAGGATTCCTGAATAACAGAGCAATCGCTCTACCGGATATGCCAACCATGGCAACAGGTAACTTTACGAAATGTTTACAAACGATACGTTTTACCGATTATAATGGCCTAGACGTAGAAGTTCTTTACTGCACATCCTGATCATGAGATCTTTGAATCACAAAGTAAAACATTTTCGCTAACGTGCCCCTCTCTCTTGATACGATGATTTCCGACTAGTCTAACGATCTGTCACTCTAATTATTTAAATGAAACAAAAACATGATTTTCTTTCTGATCATAAAATTTACTAGAAAAACACAACCCGACTAGCAACGATTGAGTTCAGCTCTTATAACCCTAATGCTGCACCAGCACTTGTAACACAATCCAATGAAAATGGTACTGGAATTTGTTACAAATTAATTACAAACTTGTTATGCTTGGAAACTTTTTTACAGGTCCCTTTATCCTGCAACTCGTGTGTGGGCTGATATTAGACAAAGCTGCACCACACTTTTCGTATTTTTATTAATAATAGTTTTTGGAGGGTTGAACTATGCCAAACTCTAATAAGCATAAGTGTTGTTGAGGTTGAAAGCCGATGTAGAAGTGAAAAGCGGAATTCGAAGCACTTTGATAAATAAAATAAAAAAACAAAGAATTCAATTTAATTTTAAAATTAATGAAAAAATTCTTTATTATTTAAAAAAATAACACTTTGGCTGCTGGTTGTAGAGCGGCTGCCCCTTCCAAAAGTCCAAAACTAATAGGAAAAAATTTAAAATTTTGTATGATTTATATACAAAATTTTGTAATGCAATATGGATCGTAAAAGTTGAATTGATCCAGTATTGTTGCATTTGGTAAACAAGGCAATACAAATCTGAATTGCATCCACCAAATCTGGTTTCAGCTGGTTACCAATTTGCTTGTGTTATAGACGTACGTTCGCCTATGAACACTATTTCAATGATAAATTTAATTTGTTCTGATTGCCACGCCATCATGTTAACTTTGGTATTAAATGATTGTGTCATTGGTTATCACAATTATTTAATGATGACGGAGGGCATCTATAATACAATTTAAATATTTTTGTGGCTTGGTTATCACGAAAAGGCTGGTGGCATCTATGATACGATTGCAATACTGTTCGTTTCAATGATAAGTAATTATTGGTAACGATTTTTATTGATATGATAATCGGCATGATAATGAAATTTACTAATTTTGTTTTGTGTACCGATTTTATGTAACAAGACTGTTTTTGCATATTCATTTGGAATATAAATATTTATACGGAGAATTGTCCATTAGTAAATAATTCAGTCTACGGAGAATTGCCCGTTTGTATATTGTGCGGTGTTTCTTGTAGTTGAAGAAACAGGCCGCTACAGTGTAAACACAAAATTTTCTGCATCGTATCATTTTGTGTCGGGACCAAATTTATACACCAAATTTGCAACGAACTTCGAGGGATTATCGAAAGGACAAGCAGATGATCATGCAGTTGCGCTACTTTGCCTGGTAAGCGAATGCATTGTTACAAATGTATTTATTGAGTGATCCCTTTTATGTCATTTAAATTTAGAATAGTAAACAAGTGCAATTCTCATTCGACTGAAGCATACAGCGATTTAGTTAACATTAAATTAAGTTACCCAAATAATTGTTTAAAAATGAATGTTAAGGAATAGTAGTTAGACTAACTTAAGATACCAGATGCCATCAAGGATTTGCCACCTTTTGATGGTAATAGTCGTACGTTGTTCGACTTTATATGTAGAAACGTTGAAGAAATTTTAACGATAGTTAAAGATCTTGATGGAAAACCAAACGGTAAAATTAAGCTAAGGGCAATCAGAAACAAAGTAGTTGGAGAGGCCAATGAACTGTTAAATATGTATGGCACTCCATTAATTTGGGATAGTATTCGAATTAATTTAGTTAATCATTATAGCGAGAAACGAAATGAAACTAGTTTAGTAAGAGATTTGCATAGATTAAGTCAAGGAGTAGATTCAATTGAATGTTATTACTCAAAAATTATTTAAATTTACTCAACCATAATGAATAATATTAAAGTAAATGAGAAGGATAATAATGTATTAATTAGGGAGCCCCTAGACTCTACAGTAAGGTCAATGCGACCCACGACACTAATGGAAACCTTTAGCTTCTGTCTAAGAGAACAAAACATTAGTTACATTAAAAATTATAATCATAATAAGAGTAATATGCTAATTAAAAAACCTTTACATATTAAACCACTAATAATATCGCAACCTAATAACACATTTTATAGATCTAATGAACCAATAAATTTCCCTAGTTCTTCTCAACCTAGATTCAATCATGATCAATTTGTCCAGCATCGATCCAATTTCCAACCAAATTTTAATACCTTTAGACCTTATTTTAATCAACCAAGATCAACCGTCATACCCTCAAAAACCACCTCATCATAATCATCACGAACCCATGGACACATTGAGTGGCCATTTTAAAATTAAACATCCAATTAGATATAATAGCAATAATAATAGTAATGGTAATAATAATATTCAGAGAAGTAATAATAACAATTTCTTTCGGTCGATGGGTCAACCAAGACTTCATGCAGAAGAGTTATGTTCATTAGAAAACAATTTTCGAAATAATTTACAAGGCGATAATAATCAAATTCAAAAACCTAACTCTGAATATTCATACTATAATAACTACCCAATTGAGAATAATCCACAACCCGATTTGCAGACTGAATACTATTGTCCGGTCGAAAACAAAATAGACGATCAGGATTTTCCTGCACCAGCCTTGGAAGCCAATACGGGTACTTAAACCTTAACAAACACTAGTCATCCCTTCTGCCGTATATACATATAAAAGTATCAAATAATCAAGTTTTCAAATTTTTAATAGACAATTTTTAATAGGCCTAATCTTGTAAATTCCGAAATTGTTACAACTATCGAATCAGTTGAAATCAAAACTGTATTTAACACTCACTCTTTAAATAAACAGATAACTGTAGAAGGACTAGATGAATTTAAAACAAAAGAAAAACTTCAATTCCAATTATTTAGTTTTCACAACTATTTCGATGGGCTAATCAGCCTAGAGATTGGAAACCAAAGATGGCATAAGAATCCCATTAATTTTCAAACCAAATCTTATGTCTAAGCCATACAAAATTGAGTCTGAAACTAAACTAGTAGCACATATACCTGTCGAGATTCTGAATGGCGACATTTACACTAAACCAGTGAAAATTAAAGATCAGTTAATAATTCTGGAAGGAATATACCGTTGTAAAAATTGGTATGCTTATGTCGAAGTAATTAATTTTTCCAAAGTTCCCAAAACCTTTATTATTGATCAACCTATAAAGGTTGAACCTCTAAAAAATAATAGCCATGCTGAAATTCATAATTTCCCAGTAAATAATTTCCATAGTAATTGTAGTAACGAAACACCACAAACAGATAATTTAGACTTAATTCGAATAAATCATCTAAATGATGAAGAAAACAAGTCGATAATCAAATTATGTAAACACTTTCAAGACGTATTTTATAAAAACGGACAAGGCTTATCTTTTACTAATATAATTAAACATTTCATACGTACGATACGATATCCATACGTACATAAAGAGGAGGTACAAAAACAAATTACGAAGATGCTAGAACAAGCTCTTTGCCATGGACGTCCACAATTTGGATCGTTCCAAAAAAACTAAACGCCAGTGGAACACAAAAGTGGAGGCTCGTAATAGACTATCGATGACTCAATGAGAAAACGATAGACGACCTGTACACTCTTCCAAACATAAATGAAATCCTCGACAAATTAGGAAAGTGTATGTACTATATTTCACTACACTGGATTTGGCGTCAGGATTTCACCAAATCGTAATTAAAGATGAAGATATCCCAAAAACCGCATTCAATGTAGAAAACGGGCGTTATGAGTTTGTGCGAATGCCGTTTGGTCTAAAGAATGCCGCATCCACCTTTCAACGGGTGATGGATAATGTGCTGCAATACCTACAAGGCAGAATTTGCCTATGCTATATGGATGATACTCGTATAATCATCTTCTCAACCTCACTTCAGGAACACCGAGAAAATCTTACAAAGGTATTTACAAAGTTTAGAGAAGCTAATTTGAAAATACAAGTTGACAAGTCAGAATTCCTCCATAATGAGATTTCATTTTTAGGACACCTAGTCACTAGCGAGGATGTCAAGCCTAATCTAGACAAAATCAAAGCCATACAAAATTTCCCTTTACCGCGAACCGAAAAACAGATTAAATCATTCCTAGGGCTTCTAGGATATTACAGAAAATGTTTTCGTGGTTTTGCTAAAATCACCAAACCCTTGACAGAATGTTTACGGAAGACAAATAAAATAATTATAAATTCGAGATATATTGAATGCTTTGAAACATGTAAAACACTTCTTTGCAACGATCCCATTCTACAATACCCCGACTTTACAAAAACCTTTAATTTGACTACAGATGCTAGCAATTTTCCTGTTGGAGCCGTATTATCCCAGGGACCCATCGGTTCCGACAAACCCGTTTGCTACGCAAGTAGAACTTTAACTCAGACTAAACAGAACTATAGTACCATAGAAAAGGAGCTGTTGGCCATTGTTTGGACCACACGTACTTCCGTCCCTATCTGTATGGCAGGAAATTCAACATCATTACGGATCACAAATCGTTAACATGGCTAATGTCTTTAAAATAGCCAAATTCAAAACTAATTAGATGGCGGTTAAAATTGGAAGAGTTCAATTATGAAATCATCTATAAAAAAGGAAAATTAAATACCAACGCTGACGCTTTGTCAAGAATTGAAATTAATTTAAATGAAAGTAAGGACGATACATGTAGAAATAGTAGTAGTAACAGTTGTAATGATAATAATGTTAATGACGACACAGTTTCTAATGTTAGTTTCATAGAGGAAAATGAGACCGGAGGATTACCGATATCTGACCGACCTCTAAATGAGTTCACAAACCAGTTAGTTTTAATAAACGAAATAAATGCTAAACCAAGTGTAAAATTAAATATATTATTTACAACGAAAAAACGAGATATAATTACGCAAAATAATTTTAATAACGAAAAAACTATAACTGATATTATAAAAAACTATACCGTACCGAAAAGGGTAACATGCATAGTAACAGATGATAATACGTTTAAGGTCATCGAATCAGTATACTATAAGTATTAAGATAGTTAGATGTAAAACATTAGTGGAAGACGTAAGCAATCAGGATAAACAAGAAACCATTATTAGAGACTATCATAACAAATCAAATCATAGGGGAATAAATGAGACGTATCAACACTTAGGAAGACTATACTATTTTCCAAATAAGAAAATTCTAATATCGAAAATAATCAATAATTGTGACATTTGTGCAAAATTCAAATACGAAAGAAACATGAAACCCCTAAAATTTCGAATTACCGGAAACACTGAATAAACCTCTGGAAATTATACATATCGATATTTATTCTGTCCATAAAGAAAATTTTCTAACGATAATCGATAAATTTAGTAAATTTGGTAGTTCTTACCTATTAAACGGTAGAAATAGCATCAATATTATTAGTTGTTTAAAACATTTTTCCGCACACCACGGAGTTCCAAACAAACTAGTAGTAGATACTGGAGCCGAATTTTTATTAACAATTTTCCAAGATTTTGTTAAATTTTATAATATAGAGTTACGTGTCACTTCAGCAAAAAATTCAAACGGAAACTCTCCCGTAGAGCGATTTCATTCTACGCTAACATCTACAATCAGAATAAAACTAAAAGCAAGTAAGCGAAGTAATGAACGAATTCAATTCATTCGGCGACTAAATTAACACCCTTCGAACTCATAACAGGACACTAAAACGAATTCAATCCAGTTAATACTAAAGATAACTAGTTAACACCGCATGCCTATTTACCGAACCACATAAAGGACTAGCAAAACTTACCTAAATTAATACACGACAGAAATTTAGAAACCAAAGAGAAACGAATAAATAAATTAAATGAAAAACGCATTGACCCAGTAGATTTCGAATCCAACGAACAAATTTACGAATTAGAAAATAGACGAAAATAATTAGACCGGTGTGAAGTACTTAACGTTAATGAAAAGTGTAGCTACACATTGTAACGAAGACTCAAAGAGAGTTGAAATTTTTTGTACACTATTTAGACACCATGTCAACTTGAGGACACTAAATTTCACACTCGGCACTCATTGGTCCGATGATTTTTTGAATTATGAAAGACTTAAGTGAATTTGGCCAAATACGCTTTCACGTGTAGCGCCATATCGCTAATCACAACATGCAAATTGTTAAGAAATTTTTTGTACACATTTAAGACACCATGCCAAGTTGAGAACACTAAATTCCACACTCGGCACTCATTGTTCCGATGATTTTTTGAATTATTAAAAATTAAGTGAATTTGGCCAAATATGCTTTCACGTGTAGCGCCATATCGCCAATCACAACATGCAAATTGTCTTGAAATTTTTTGTACACATTTAAGACACCATACCAAGTTGAGAACACTAAATTCCACACTCGGAACTCATTGTTCCGATGATTTTTTGAATTATGAAAGACTTAAGTGAATTTGGCCAAATACGCCGTTTCACGTGTAGCACCATATCGCCAATCACAACATGCAAATTGTAGAGAAATTTTTTGTACACATTTTAGACACCATGCCAAGTTGAGAACACTAAATTCCACACTCGGCACTCATTGTTCCGATGATTTTTTGAATTATGAAAGACTTAAGTGAATTTGGCCAAATACGCTACCACGTGTAGCGCCATATCGCCAATCACAACATGCAAATTGTCTTGAAATTTTTTGTACACATTTAAGACACCATGCCAAGTTGAGAACACTAAATTCCACACTCGGAACTCATTGTTCCGATGATTTTTTGAATTATGAAAGACTTAAGTGAATTTGGCCAAATACGCCGTTTCACGTGTAGCACCATATCGCCAATCACAACATGCAAATTGTAGAGAAATTTTTTGTACACATTTAAGACACCATGCCAAGTTGAGAACACTAAATTCCACACTCGGCACTCATTGTTCCGATGATTTTTTGAATTATGAAAGACTTAAGTGAATTTGGCCAAATACGCTACCACGTGTAGCGCCATATCGCCAATCACAACATGCAAATTGTCTTGAAATTTTTTGTACACATTTAAGACACCATGCCAAGTTGAGAACACTAAATTCCACACTCGGCACTCATTGTTCCGATGATTTTTTGAATTATGAAAGAATTAAGTGAATTTGGCCAAATACGCTACCACGTGTAGCGCCATATCGCCAATCACAACATGCAAATTGTCTTGAAATTTTTGTACTCATTTTAGACACCATGCCAAGTTGAGAACACTAAATTCCACACTCGGCACTCATTGTTCCGATAATTTTTTGAATTATTAAAGAATTAAGTGAATTTGGCCAAATACGCTTCCACGTGTAGCGCCATATCGCCAACCACAACATGCAAATTGTCTTGAAATTGATTGTACACATTTTAGACACCACGCCAAGTTGAGAACACTAAATTCCACACTCGGCATTCATTGTTCCGATGATTTTTTGAATTATGAAATAATTAAGTGAATTTGGCCAAATACGCTTTCACGTGTAGCGCCATATCGCCAATCACAACATGCAAATTGTCTTGAAATTTTTTGTACACATTTAAGACACCATGCCAAGTTGAGAACACTAAATTCCACACTCGGAACTCATTGTTCCGATGATTTTTTGAATTATGAAAGACTTAAGTGAATTTGGCCAAATACGCTTTCACGTGTAGCGCCATATCGCCAATCACAACATGCAAATTGTCTTGAAATTTTTTGTACACATTTAAGACACCATGCCAAGTTGAGAACACTAAATTCCACACTCGGAACTCATTGTTCCGATGATTTTTTGAATTATGAAAGACTTAAGTGAATTTGGCCAAATACGCTTTCACGTTTAGCACCATATCGCCAATCACAACATGCAAATTGTTAAGAAATTTTTTGTACACATTTAAGACACCATGCCAAGTTGAGAACACTAAATTCCACACTCGGCACTCATTGTTCCGATGATTTTTTGAATTATGAAAGACTTAAGTGAATTTGGCCAAATACGCTACCACGTGTAGCGCCATATCGCCAATCACAACATACAAATTGTCTTGAAATTTTTTGTACACATTTAAGACACCATGCCAAGTTGAGAACACTAAATTCCACACTCGGCACTCATTGTTCCGATGATTTTTTGAATTATGAAAGAATTAAGTGAATTTGGCCAAATACGCTACCACGTGTAGCGCCATATCGCCAATCACAACATGCAAATTGTCTTGAAATTTTTGTACTCATTTTAGACACCATGCCAAGTTGAGAACACTAAATTCCACACTCGGCACTCATTGTTCCGATAATTTTTTGAATTATTAAAGAATTAAGTGAATTTGGCCACATACGCTTCCACGTGTAGTGCCATATCGCCAATCACAACATGCAAATTGTCTTGAAATTGATTGTACACATTTTAGACACCACGCCAAGTTGAGAACACTAAATTCCACACTCGGCACTCATTGTTCCGATGATTTTTTGAATTATGAAATAATTAAGTGAATTTGGCCAAATACGCTTTCACGTGTAGCGCCATATCGCCAATCACAACATGCAAATTGTCTTGAAATTTTTTGTACACATTTTAGACACCATGCCAAGTTGAGAACACTAAATTCCACACTCGGAACTCATTGTTCCGATGATTTTTTGAATTATGAAAGAATTAAGTGAATTTGGCCACATACGCTTTCACGTGTAGCACCATATCGCCAATCACAACATGCAAATTGTCTGTGAAATTTTTTGTACACATTTAAGACACCATGCCAAGTTGAGAAAACTAAATTCCACACTCGGCACTCATTGTTCCGATGATTTTTTGAATTATGAAAGACTTAAGTGAATTTGGCCAAATACGCATCCACGTGTAGCGCCATATCGCCAATCACAACATGCAAATTGTCTTGAAATTTTTTGTACACATTTAAGACACCATGCCAAGTTGAGAACACTAAATTCCACACTCGGCACTCATTGTTCCGATGATTTTTTGAATTATTAAAAATTAAGTGAATTTGGCCAAATACGCTTCCACGTGTAGCGCCATATCGCCAATCACAACATGCAAATTGTCTTGAAATTGATTGTACACATTTAAGACACCACGCCAAGTTGAGAACACTAAATTCCACACTCGGCACTCATTGTTCCGATGATTTTTTGGATTATGAAAGAATTAAATGAATTTGGCCAAATACGCTTTCACGTGTAGTGCCATATCGCCAATCACTACATGCAAATTATCGAGAAATTTTTTGTACACATTTAAGACACCATGCCAAGTTGAGAACACTAAATTCCACACTCGGAACTCATTGTTCCGATGATTTTTTGAATTATTAAAGAATTAAGTGAATTTGGCCAAAGATGCTTCCACGTGTAGCGCCATATCGCCAATCACAACAAGCAAATTGTCTTGAAATTGATTGTACACATTTAAGACACCATGCCAAGTTGAGAACACTAAATTCCACACGCGGCACTCATTGTTCCGATGATTTTTTGAATTATGAAAGAATTAAGTGAATTTGGCCACATACGCTTTCACGTGTAGCGCCATATCGCCAATCATAACATGCAGATTGTAGAGAAATTTTTTGTACACATTTTAGACACCATGCCAAGTTGAGAACACTAAATTCCACACTCGGAAGTCATTGTTCCTATGATTTTTTGAATTATGAAATAATTAAGTGAATTTGGCCAAGTACGCTTTCACGTGTAGCGCCATATCGCCAATCACAACATGCATACTGTCTTGAAATTTTTTGTACACATTTAAGACACCATGCCAAGTTGAGAACACTAAATTCCACACTCGGCACTCATTGGCCCGATGATTTTTTGAATTATTAAAGAATTAAGTGAATTTGGCCAAATACGCATCCACGTTTAGCGCCATATCGCCAATCACAACATGCAAATTGTCTTGAAATTTTTTGTACACATTTAAGACACTACGCACAGCTGAGAACACTAAATTCCACACTCGGCACTCATTGTTCCGATGATTTTTTGAATTATGAAAGAATTAAGTGAATTTGGCCAAATACGCTACCACGTGTAGCGCCATATCGCCAATCACAACATGCAAATTGTCTTGAAATTGATTGTACACATTTAAGACACCATGCCAAGTTGAGAACACTAAATTCCACACTCGGCACTCATTGTTCCGATGGTTTTTTGAATTATGAAAGAATTAAATGAATTTGGCCAAATACGCTACCACGTGTAGCGCCATATCGCCAATCACAACATGCAAATTGTCTTGAAATTTATTGTACACATTTAAGACACCATGTCAAGTGAAGAACACTAAATTCCATACTCGGAACTCATTGTTCCGATGATTTTTTGAATTATGAAAGAATTAAGTGAATTTGGCCAAATACGCTTTCACGTGTAGCGCCATATCGCCAATCACAACATGCAAATTGTCTTGAAATTGATTGTACACATTTTAGACACCACGCCAAGTTGAGAACACTAAATTCCACACTCGGCACTCATTGTTCCGATGATTTTTTGAATTATGAAATAATTAAGTGAATTTGGCCAAATACGCTTTCACGTGTAGCGCCATATCGCCAATCACAACATGCAAATTGTCTTGAAATTTTTTGTACACATTTTAGACACCATGCCAAGTTGAGAACACTAAATTCCACACTCGGAACTCATTGTTCCGATGATTTTTTGAATTATGAAAGAATTAAGTGAATTTGGCCACATACGCTTTCACGTGTAGCACCATATCGCCAATCACAACATGCAAATTGTCTGTGAAATTTTTTGTACACATTTAAGACACCATGCCAAGTTGAGAAAACTAAATTCCACACTCGGCACTCATTGTTCCGATGATTTTTTGAATTATGAAAGACTTAAGTGAATTTGGCCAAATACGCATCCACGTGTAGCGCCATATCGCCAATCACAACATGCAAATTGTCTTGAAATTTTTTGTACACATTTAAGACACCATGCCAAGTTGAGAACACTAAATTCCACACTCGGCACTCATTGTTCCGATGATTTTTTGAATTATTAAAAATTAAGTGAATTTGGCCAAATACGCTTCCACGTGTAGCGCCATATCGCCAATCACAACATGCAAATTGTCTTGAAATTGATTGTACACATTTAAGACACCACGCCAAGTTGAGAACACTAAATTCCACACTCGGCACTCATTGTTCCGATGATTTTTTGGATTATGAAAGAATTAAATGAATTTGGCCAAATACGCTTTCACGTGTAGTGCCATATCGCCAATCACTACATGCAAATTATCGAGAAATTTTTTGTACACATTTAAGACACCATGCCAAGTTGAGAACACTAAATTCCACACTCGGAACTCATTGTTCCGATGATTTTTTGAATTATTAAAGAATTAAGTGAATTTGGCCAAAGATGCTTCCACGTGTAGCGCCATATCGCCAATCACAACAAGCAAATTGTCTTGAAATTGATTGTACACATTTAAGACACCATGCCAAGTTGAGAACACTAAATTCCACACGCGGCACTCATTGTTCCGATGATTTTTTGAATTATGAAAGAATTAAGTGAATTTGGCCACATACGCTTTCACGTGTAGCGCCATATCGCCAATCATAACATGCAGATTGTAGAGAAATTTTTTGTACACATTTTAGACACCATGCCAAGTTGAGAACACTAAATTCCACACTCGGAAGTCATTGTTCCTATGATTTTTTGAATTATGAAATAATTAAGTGAATTTGGCCAAGTACGCTTTCACGTGTAGCGCCATATCGCCAATCACAACATGCATACTGTCTTGAAATTTTTTGTACACATTTAAGACACCATGCCAAGTTGAGAACACTAAATTCCACACTCGGCACTCATTGGCCCGATGATTTTTTGAATTATTAAAGAATTAAGTGAATTTGGCCAAATACGCATCCACGTTTAGCGCCATATCGCCAATCACAACATGCAAATTGTCTTGAAATTTTTTGTACACATTTAAGACACTACGCACAGCTGAGAACACTAAATTCCACACTCGGCACTCATTGTTCCGATGATTTTTTGAATTATGAAAGAATTAAGTGAATTTGGCCAAATACGCTACCACGTGTAGCGCCATATCGCCAATCACAACATGCAAATTGTCTTGAAATTGATTGTACACATTTAAGACACCATGCCAAGTTGAGAACACTAAATTCCACACTCGGCACTCATTGTTCCGATGGTTTTTTGAATTATGAAAGAATTAAATGAATTTGGCCAAATACGCTACCACGTGTAGCGCCATATCGCCAATCACAACATGCAAATTGTCTTGAAATTTATTGTACACATTTAAGACACCATGTCAAGTGAAGAACACTAAATTCCATACTCGGAACTCATTGTTCCGATGATTTTTTGAATTATGAAAGAATTAAGTGAATTTGGCCAAATACGCTTTCACGTGTAGCGCCATATCGCCAATCACAACATGCAAATTGTCTTGAAATTTTTTGTACACATTTTAGACACCATGCCAAGTTGAGAACACTAAATTCCACACTCGGAACTCATTGTTCCGATGATTTTTTGAATTATGAAAGAATTAAGTGAATTTGGCCACATACGCTTTCACGTGTAGCGCCATATCGCCAATCACAACATGCAAATTATCTTGAAATTTTTTGTACACATTTTAGACACCATGCCAAGTTGAGAACACTAAATTCCAAACTCGGCATGAAACAATTAAATATTTTGCCAAATACGCTTCAACTTGTAGCGCCATATCGCCAATCACAACATGCAAATTGTCTTGAAATTTTTTGTACACATTTTAGACACCATGCCAAGTTGAGAACACTAAATTCCACACTCGGAACTCATTGTTCCGATGATTTTTTGAATTATGAAAGAATTAAGTGAATTTGGCCAAATACGCTTCCACGTGTAGCGCCATATCGCCAATCACAACATGCAAATTGTCTGTGAAATTTTTTGTACACATTTAAGACACCATGCCAAGTTGAGAACACTAAATTCCACACTCGGCACTCATTGTTCCGATGATTTTTTGAATTATGAAAGACTTAAATGAATTTGGCCAAATACGCTTCCACGTGTAGCGCCATATCGCCAATCACAACATGCAAATTGTCTTGAAATTGATTGTACACATTTTAAACACCACGCCAAGTTGAGAACACTAAATTCCACACTCGGCACTCATTGTTCCGATGATTTTTTGAATTATGAAAGAATTAAATGAATTTGGCCAAATACGCTACCACGTGTAGCGCCATATCGCCAATCACAACATGCAAATTGTCTTGAAATTTTTTGTACACATTTAAGATACCATGCCAAGTTGAGAACACTAAATTCCACACTCGGCACTCATTGTTCCGATGATTTTTTGAATTATGAAAGAATTAAGTAAATTTGGCCACATACGCTTTCACGTGTAGCACCATATCGCCAATCATAACATGCAGATTGTAGAAAAATTGATTGTACACACTTAAGACACCACGCCAAGTTGAGAACACTAAATTCCACACTCGGCACTCATTGTTCCGATGATTTTTTGAATTATGAAAGAATTAAATGAATTTGGCCAAATACGCTTTCACGTGTAGTGCCATATCGCCAATTACAACATGCAAATTATCGAGAAATTTTTTGTACACATTTAAGACACCATGCCAAGTTGAAAACACTAAATTCCATACTCGGCACTCATTGTTCCGATGATTTTTTGAATTATTAAAGAATTAAGTGAATTTGGCCAAAGATGCTTCCACGTGTAGCGCCATATCGCCAATCACAACATGCAATTTGTCTTGAAATTGATTGTACACATTTAAGACACCACGCCAAGTTGAGAACACTAAATTCCACACTCGGAACTCATTTTTCCGATGATTTTTTGAATTATGAAAGATTTAAGTGAATTTGGCCAAATACGCTTTCACGTGTAGCGCCATATCGTCAATCACAACATGCAAATTATCTTGAAATTTTTTGTACACATTTTAGACACCATGCCAAGTTGAGAACACTAAATTTCACACTCGGAACTCATTGGTCCGATGATTTATTGAATTTTGAAACAATTAAATGAATTTTGCCAAATACGCTTCCACGTGTAGCGCCATATCGCCAATCACAACATGCAAATTGTCTGTGAAATTTTTTGTACACATTTAAGACACCATGCCAAGTTGAGAACACTAAATTCCACACTCGGCACTCATTGTTCCGATGATTTTTTGAATTATGAAAGACTTAAATGAATTTGGCCAAATACGCTTCCACGTGTAGCGCCATATCGCCAACCACAACATGCAAATTGTCTTGAAATTTTTGGTACACATTTTAGACACCTTGCCAAGTTGAGAACACTAAATTCGACACTCGGCACTCATTGTTCCGATGATTTTTTGAATTATGAAACAATTAAGTGAATTTGGCCAAATACGCTTTCACGTGTAGCGCCATATCGCCAATCACAACATGCAAATTGTCTTGAAATTTTTTGTACACATTTTAGACACCACGCCAAGTTGAGAACACTAAATTCCACACTCGGCACTCATTGTTCCGATGATTTTTTGAATTATAATTCAGGTTTTAAAATAATTTTTGTTTAAAAAAGTATTACTAAAACTTATTTTTGTAGTACATATTGTGATTCTCATTATTTTTTGTTTATTTTTAATGATTTTAATTAAACAACGCATTTCGAATTCCAAACTTTTTTTCTTTTGCAGCTACACTTTTTGATAATATGTGTATCTAGACTCTTTGAGTCTTCGTTAAAATGTGTAGTTAGACTTTTCATTAACGTTAAGTATTTCACACCGGTAGTAATTAGCACCACGATTCATGCAACATAAGATAATCAAGAATAGAATAACAAAATCACACTAATGACAAACAGACGAAAAGTGCATAAACAGAAAGTTAAATTTAGACGTAAATTTCAGAACAATACTACTGAGCCTAACTCCAACGAGTAGGTGAAAAATTCCCAATACTAGTATTGAGGAAGTGTGATAAGTCGTATTTTTAGCCTTAAGTAGTTAGTAATGTATAAACGTAATTTCAGGTTCACCCTCTTCAGCATAATACAAAGACAGAAGATAGAAATACATGACTTAACCAATAACAGAGGACTGTTACCATTAAATAAATAATTTGATCTTAATTAAGCCAAGATATAGACTCAGACGTGGACTAATTAACGGATTAGTATCTGTAATCAAAACCATAACTGAAAACCTGGATTACGAAGATTACATTGAAATCAATTAATCTGGAACATCAGGTAAACAACCAAATAATAATTAATGAACGTATGATACAGAGATTCAGAAACATTTCCGAACATATTAATAAACAACAAAACACCTTAGAATATCAGATTAATCGATTTCAAAACGACATCATAGATACATTGAACAACGTTGAACACATGTTAAAAGTCAATCAATACCTTGATCTATTGTTCTTTGACATTCAAATATTGAATAATCATTCCATCCAGAATCCATAATTTCAAAACATATCTTGCATCCACAAGAAATAGAATATATTTACGAAAACCTAAAGCAACAAAACATAGATGTGGAAGTCGATGAGAATATATACGAGTTTTTAGAATTAGATGCATATTTTAACTAATCAAATATAATTTGTATCATCCAAATATCTACCTTTTATCCCGAATCATTTTCTTTCTATAGATTGAAACAATTACCTATCAATAATACCTATACCTTAGAATTGAAATCCCCATTCCTTTTACTCAATAAATATTTTAATCAATATGTCGACGAGCCATGTACAAAGGTCGAACAAACAATAAACTGCTCCAAAACAAAACTATTGAAAAACACACAAGAAGGATGTATAACAAATTTGATCAACGACAAAACAGCACATTGCAATTTGGTTGAGGAAACAATTGAAGACACTATCGAGCCAATCGAACAAAACTTCCTGTTCGTATTTACACACACGGAAATCATGATGGAAACTACATGTAACAAAGATGCGGAAAGTAAAACCATAAAAGGAATAGCACTTATATATTTTGAAGACTGTACAATTAAAATAAAGAACGTCCAGTATTCAAGCAAGAGCGATATTTGTTACAATTCCATGCATAATAGGAACCATCATGTTAATAAAAATGATCAAAAAGAGAAGGATCATCTAACCAGTTCCAGATCCACCAGCTACTTCACCACAGTCAATTCAGCTCAGCTGGGCCTCGCTTCATTCTTAGGGGGGAGGAGTTACGTATCACGTCACCCCAATAACAACACTCAACATTTCTCACCAGACATTGGACATCGACATCAACAATTCAATTTCAATATATTATACAGTGCTGGGAAAAAAATTGGGCAAACATATTTTGTTGCAAATTGGAGTATTTTCTTGCTAAAATTACAAAACTTTTGCAAGCAATTGGCTTATTGTTTCATTTTAAATACATGTATGATGTAATTTTTTGAAAACAATAAATTACCTGCAATTTAGGGGTAAAACCCCGAAAAATGCCTAAATAATCAAAATACGTTGATTGAACTTACTTTTTAATTTGTTTGTTTTTTATTGATTTATAGAAGTTGTATCTTTAATATTAATATTTTGTGGGACCGCCTTTTGTTTTTATTACACCGGTACAACCCCGCAACCTTACGCTTACCGTTCTTGGCCGTCATTAGGGTGCAGATGTTTCATTGCCTGTAATTTTTTTTTAGTATAAATAGTGCATATTTTGTAAGATTAAGTTATTCAATAAGTGATCCTAGTCAAATAAAGAATAAAGTGAAATTTTAGTTTAAAAAAATGGGAAAAATTAGTGGGCAGTGTAAAAGCAATATGTTAATTTTGGCGCGAGAAAATTTAACCACGCGTGAAATAGTCAAAAGATTAAACATTCTTAAAAGTACTTTTGCGTGGAATATTAATAAAATGCGAGAGATGGGCAGTACTCAAAGAAAGAAAGGCGCTGGAAGGCCCAGAAAGACAACGTCAGTGGAAGATCGTTTCATAATTTACAATGTCGTCGGAACCGTTTTAAAACTTCATCGGACATAAGGCGGGATGTTGAGCGAGCAACGGGAAAACAAATTTCAGCTAGCTAAGTGAGAAAAAGACTTGTTAAAGCTGGTTTGAGAGCACTTAAACCAGTCCAGAAGCCTGAGTTCACATTACTAGTGAAAAAAAACGTTTGCTATGGACCCAGGAGCATGTTTCTTGGACTCCAGAGATGTGGAATGATGTGATTTTCTCCGATGAATCAAAATTCAAGCTGCATGTTGTAGATGGAAGAATTCTCGTAAAAAGAAAACCGGGCGAGAGGCTTAGCAACGAATGTCTTTTAAGACTTCCACCGAAAAATGAAGGAGTTATGGTCTGGGGATGCTTTTCTGGAAATGAAACCGGTCGATTGTGCTTCGTTAGTCCCAGCATTACAGCAGCTGTTTATCTGCAGGTCCTACACAACGAATTTCAGCCTTCTGTCTTAATGCTTTTTGGCGAGACTTGCAAATTTATTTTTCAACAAGACAACGCTCCGTGCCATACCGTCAAAGTTGTGAGTTATTAATTTTGAATTGTAGATAGAAAAATTGCCTTTCAGATCAACATAAATAATTTATTAAAAACTTGTCTTTTTTCTTATCTCTTCATTTAAAAGTAAAAACGTACTTCTCAGAAAGAAGTGTCGATGTGTTGAGCTGGCCCCCGTATAGTCCAGACTTAAATCCCATTGAAAATATTTGGTCTATAATGAAGCTGGAAGTAGCAAGAAACGGCCCAGAATCGATTCAAGCTTTAAAAAGTTTGTTGGTGACGATTTGGGAATCCATAACTGTATCGCTGTAATAAAAGCAAATGGCGGTCCAACAATATATTAATATTAAAGATAGAACTTCTATAAATCAATAAAAAACAAAACAAAAATTAAAAAATAGGTGCTTAATTTATTCCATTACTTTAACTCCAATCAACGTATTTTGAATATTTTGGCATTTTTCGGGGGTTTGCCCCCTAAATTGCAGGTAAGTTTTTTTTTCAAAAAATTCCATCATACATGTATTTAAAATGAAACAATAAGCCAATTGCTTTCAAAAGTATTGTAATTTTAGCAAAAAAAGACTCCAATTTGCAATCAAATATGTTTGCCCAATTTTTTTCCCAGCACTATATTTCTAAAGTCTATGCATATTTTGATTTTTTCATTTTTAACATATTTTAAAATTAATCATATTACATTTTCATTTTTTTTATTAAAGTAACTTAATCAGCATTAAGTTTCACGTTGGTAACGATAATTAAATTCTAGAACAGAAAATCAGATTGTACTTGTGATTCAACGAAGGAACATCGTCAATAAATTCTAAGTTTAAAGAAAAAGGTGAAAGACAAAGTGACACAAAGTGAAGTCAAAGTGTTTTTAATATAAAGATTCTTTATCTCGGGCTGTATGGCCTGTAGCAATGCACGTGAACATTTTCATAAATTTATCCTAAAAATAAAAACAAAAAATTAGAAATAGTTTAACAGAATCTTTTTTCTGGGTTAGCCTAACCGTTCGGTTTATTTCACTAGTAAAGTAGTATTAGTGAATATACTATACGAAAATTGATTAATTGCACGATCAAATGCTTGATTCAATATTGATCAATAAAACATTATCATCTATCTTTTTAACTAAATTTATATCTAAGATATTAATAATGAGCAACAAATACAAACAATATTTTTATGTTTGTATTTGATTTTCTGGAAAATTGTTCAAAGTGGGCCATCGAGTAACAGGAATCGTTTGCGATTGTATGTTTGTTTCGGCTAAAAATATTTTAATTAGAAATTGGTGGTTTTTTCGAGTGCCCGGAGGAGAATACAATGAGACTTAGTTTCGAAAAAAAAACTCGTTTAGGTGCCATTCAATGAACCCGTTAAATGGCGTTTTGTTGCAAGATATTGTGAGACATACCATGTTGCAATGGTTTGCGTAATGCTTAACCGAGTTGTGTTCATTAGATTCCAGGACGAGTCATGCGTTTGGCTAAGATTTTAAGAAATTTAACTCTTAGGCATAGTATGAAAATATTCTATTGGGGATGACGGAGATAAATATGATGAGCAAAACCACACATTGAACTTTTATTTACTCACTTGAGCACGATTAACACTTCGACTCGCTAAACCTTACTTCAGCACGAGTCGTGCATGTGACTAATACTTTAAGAAAGGTTTAGGTCCAGTTAATCCTTATCCAAAGTATGAAAATATTCTGGGAATGACGGGGATAAATATGACGAAATTTGATACATTGAACGTTTATTTATCAAGTTAAGCGCGATCAATACTTTGATTCCCTAAACCTTATTCCAGTACGTGCCATACATTTGGCTAATATTTTTTGGAACGCCTGGTTCCATTTAATTCTTAGCCAAAGTATGAAAATATTCTATTTGGGATGACGATGATAAATATGACGAGGAAAACCATAAGCCACTTGGGCGCAATCAATAGTTCAGTTCCATACATATTATTCCAGCACGGGTCCAAAAATTCATTTATTATTCTTAGCGTAATCCTTATGTCATGCGGACTTCTAGATATTTCTCTTACGATTTTACATTCCACAAGTACTACTGATATTGCTTAGTTTACAAATAGAATTGTTGTGACTGGAAGAAGGGTTTGGATGTAGCAGTGGGCAACAATGCCCAAATTAGTCATGAAGTAACTATATAATCGATTGCCGGTCTAATGCAGGTGCCCTCAGTTGTTGGAACAAATATCGGTATGATTGCTTGATACTTCATTGTGTTTAACAATGGAAACCTTAATTCAAAAATTGACCACTTAGTCTTCCATTACATGACATGATTTTATACAGTCTCAATAGTTCATAGTTTTTATTTTGTGCGGACAGCAGAACTTCAGGAGGCATAAGATGTTCTTTGTCTTGAAGCGCCTTATAAAGTTGATTAAGTTGATTTGAACGTAGGAATGATGTGCTGACTGCCTTATTGTGTATATGTAAAAGGACATGAATTAGTTTTTGTTGAGTGTCTTTCTAGTTAAGCATCAGGAGAAATGCATGCAGCTGGAGAAGTTAATTTTTGTGTGTTGTTGATCACCTAATGCATTTGTTGTGTAATTTGATGCTACATAAAACATGTCCTAATTTTTGATACAGATGTTCACTGTTAGTGCCACAACTCAGATTTATTACCCGCTAATACGACAAAATATAAACATTGTATCTATCCATTTACGACTTGGTCTAACTTCACCTAGTAGATATTACCTTGAAACTTGCGAGTTATGGAAAATCAATTTTTATAGATAATCCAAATTTTTTCGGCTAAAGTTTTCTGCCATGTTCAAAAACATATTATTATCGGCTCACATTTTAAGATGTTTAGGAAATCGAGGCCAGAGTAAAACCGAGCACCGCGCTACCCGAGAAGGGGGAGCAAGAGGTCCAGCCTATTAGGGGAAGCTCGAAGAGTGGTACCTCTCCAGAGGAAACATCACAGCTAGTGGCGAACCCAAGTGAGGGGTTAACTAGGGATCTTAGGGATCGACTATCTCTAGGCATCGGGATGGGGGACACATCGGACTATGAGGGGGGAGATGTGGACCTCCTTAAGTTTATTGACTGCGGTGGTAGTGAGACGAAGCATATCGTCGACTCCGTCGGGTCCAACTAACCGACGTAGCACAGCTGTCGTGATAAGGTGAGTAAATACTATTACCAATGATCAGATTTGTGCAAATAAATCTACATCACACCAAGGCTGCTTCGGCGGCGCTACTTCTCAGACTTTCTAAGTTAGGGGAGGAGATAGTTCTGATCCAAGAACCTGGGACCAAAAAAAAAAAAGATCTGCGGTCTGCGAGCGAAGCGGTACACGCTTTTTACGCTTGTGGGACGGAAAAGAACAGATCATCAAAATAATGTAAATGTGTTTCTACTTCCTCAGTATTGCAATGGGGACATCACTGCGGTCTGTATAGAGACGGAGGGAAGGAGATTCTGGCTTGCAGCCGCATACATGGACCGGGAGAAGCCAGTCCCGTCAGATTTACTGGGGGCACTTGTTTGTCACGCAAAAAGGGGAAGGTGGGGCAGCTCGGACATCAATGACAGGGCTGAGTTACTTTTCGAATTTCTTTTAAGAACTAATCCCGTTATTAGTAATATAGTTCGGGAACCGACCTTTATTATTAGCAATGGACAGGAGGTTCTGGATGTTACTCTGGTCTCCGATTTAATTTCACCTATGATCAGGGAATGGAGGGCGGCGAAGTAGCATTCCTTCTCTGCTCATCGGTACCTAACGTTTGAGCTCAATCTCCAAATTACAAATCAGTGCGTGTTCAGAAATCCCCTGAGGTCAGTATGGCGCATATATAGGGAGGTATTGGAGGGCAGTATTCTATATAGAGTCCCAGGACTCTCAGACACGGGTAGTGATCTGAATTCAATGATGGATACTCTTATCTAGGGCTTGCAATACCTCTATGAGGAAAGCTTGCACATTAACAAAGCTGAGGGGAAAGCGAAAACCTGCTTGGTGGACCTCAGGCACTTGCGAAGTGACGAAAAGTCTGTGAGTCTGCTTTCAATAGAGCGAAACGATCAAGAGAAAGTCAAGATTGGGACTTCTATAAAGAATGCTTCAGAGTATACAAAATCTCGCGCTTAAGAAAGATTCTCTCTACTAGTCCAGCTGTCCCAGGTTATATGAAAAACCGGATGGCGAATGGACGGTTTCTAGTGAAGAGACTCTTGATCTTTTAATGGAAACTCACTTCCCGGGTAGTGAGGATGAGTCGATTGCGGGGCCTTTGGGCGGCGTCCAACTGTTGTGTACAGAGGATATTCTGAATACACGGCAGATAAAATGGGCTATTAAAAGTTTTAAGCCCTTTAAATCAGCTGGTCCGGATGGGATTGTACCAGCAGAAATTCAGTAGACCTTGGAGGTCTTACTTGCCTGGCTGGAGGTTACTTTTGAAGGGTGGCTGAAGATGGAATACATCCCGAAGAAATCAAGGGAGGCTAGGGTGATCTTCATCTCGAAAGCGAGTAGAAGCTCGCACAGCAACCCTAAGAACTTAAGACCAATATCTCTGTCATCTTTTCTGCTGAAACTATGGAAAGGTTGCTGGATGTCCATTTTCGTTCGAGAATTGTACGCTGAAACTGGGTACAGTCTCAACATGACATACCTTGATTCGGCAAATTGAGAAGTCACTGGATTTTCAAGAAATCTCGTTGGTGGCGTTTCTGAAAGTGGAGGCAATTAGGGAAGGATTGTTGCCACTTGAGATTGAATACCCTGTAACCAGGCTAATTAATCACCTGCAAGGTAGCAGTAGGATTATAGTGGGGATGGGGGAAGTATCCGTCAGAAAATGGATTGTTCGAAGAACACCCAAGGGAGAACAAGACCCGTACTACTGTATGGTACGAGTATATGGTGACCAGCTCTGGAGCAAATTATCATACAGGAACATGATAGCGAAGGTGCAGAGGGCAGTCTGTATGCTTGTTAGTGGGGCGTTGAAAACGACCCCCACTAGTGCTTTAGATGTCATGCTGTACCGTCTCCCGTTGGATATTATCGGTAAGCAAATGGTGGTCAATACGGCCGCCCGACTATCTGCGATTTTGGGGTGGAAGTGCCTGCAAAAAGAGCAATTAACTAAAGTTAATTCTGTGAGAGATGCTCTGGTGAATTTGGATTATATAATACCTCTTTTGTGTTTTTCCAACCGTTTTAAGATGATTCTCCCTTCTAAGGGGGGCCTCATAATAGTCTCATTATGGAGACCGGGGTAATTAAATTCTTCACCGACGGCTCCAAGCTCGATAGCAGAGTGGGACCTGGTGTGTTCTGTGGAGGAATTAAATATAAGTCTATCTTTTCGTCTACCTGATTACTGCAGCGTGTACCAGGCTGAAGTTATAGCGATTGAAGAGGTCATGAACTGGTTGAAGCACAGTGTAATATTGTTGACTCATTTCGTTGACTGTCCACACAGACACAGTCGGGAGGCCATTCTTTCACTGGATTTAGTTTTCCTGGCGTTAAGGGTGGCGTTGGATTGTTACACATCTATTAACGAGATCAGTGAACATTTCAATATCCAGTTGGTCTGGGTTCTGGGCCACTTTGACGTCGAGGAAAATTGCAGGGCAGAAGAATTAGCAAGGTATGGTACGACTCTCCAACTGAAACTAGGGAGAGAATGTGTAGGAAGGACTATGTCTGTGCTGAAAGCAGCGAGTCACAGGAAAGCAGTTGCCTTGGCAAATGCTAGGTGGCTCGACAGTTGAAGCGGTCTAAGATTTTGATCACACTAAGGAAGCGTGACTTAGAGACTCTTGTTCACTTCCTATGCTCATGTCCTATGCCAGCTGGCAGAAGACATGATCACTTGGGCAAATACACTATGGACAGCCTCTCTGGTATCGAAAGCTGTGTTACTTCTGTTACACTGATATTGTCCAAAATTCACTGGAATTTTCTTATTTGTGGAAAAAACTTGAGGATGAAATTTCATATCAATAAATCAATCCGTGAATCTGAAAAGCCGTTTATTTGACAAAAATCGTAATTTCCGGTGATAGTTTTGAAAATTGATTTAAATTTTTTTTTATTTGTTGAAAATTTAATTTAACAACTTTTAGCTTATAATCGTTTTTATCGTAAATGCTATATTTTTCAAAAAATTTGGAAAAAACAGAAAAGCTCCAATGGAAGCTGCAACTTACGGCCTACCGATTTCGACAAAAAATTACGGGGATCTCCTAGTTTATAAAAAAACGCATATGTATATAGTTTCATTCCGATCAATCAATCCATCTGTGCTGTACAGAGGTCGAATTTTTGATGAAAACCAGTTTCTTTTGAAAAATGGTCATTTCCGCTTAAATTTTGGAAACCTGATCTGGGGCGGTATTGTTACAAATTTAATTTGGCTCATAGTCGTTTTTGTCGTAAATGATTTACTTTGCCAAATATTTGCAAAAAACGAAAAAGCTCCTATGGAAGCTTCTGGTAAACCGATTTTGTCCATAATTCACTGGGATCTTTTTATTTGTGGAAAAATCTTAAGGATGAAGTTTCATTCCGATTAATCAATCCGTCTGGCCTGTGCAGTGCCGAATTTTTGTTGAAAACCCGCTTTTTGACAAAAATCGTAATTTCCGGTGATAGTTTTGAAAATTGATTAAAATTTTTTTTATTCGTTGGAAATTTAATTTAAAATCTTTTAGTTTATAATCGTGTTTATCGTAAATGCTATACTTTTCAAAATATTTGCATACAAATTAAAAAGCTTCTATGGAAACTGCAACATCTGGCCTACCGATTTCGGCCAAAAATTACGGGGATCTCCTAATTTATAAAAAAAAACGCATATGTATAAAGTTTCATTCCGATCAATCAATCCATCTGTGCTGTACAGAGGCCGAATTTTTGATGAAAACCAGTTTCTTTGGAAAAATAGTAATTTCCGCTTAAATTTTGGAAACCTGATCTGGAGCGGTATTGTTACAAATTTAATTTAGCTCACAGTAGTTTTTGTCGTAAATGATTTACTTTGCCAAATATTTGCAAAAAACGAAAAAGCTCCTATGGAAGCTTCTGGTAAACCGATTTTGTCCATAATTTACTGGGATCTTTTTATTTGTGGAAAAATCTTAAGAATAAAATTTCATTCCGATTAATTAATCCGTCTGGCCTGTGCAGTGCCGAATTTTTGTTGAAAACCCGTTTTTTGACAAAAATCGTAATTCCGGTTATAGTTTTCAAAATTGATCTGTCTCGATGTTGTTGGAAAATTTAATTTAACAACTTTTAGCTTATAATCGATTTTATCGTAAATGCCATACTTTTCAAAAAATTTGGAAAAAATAGAAAAGCTCCAATGGAAGCTGCAACTTCTGGTCTACCGATTTCGGCCAAAAATTACTGGGATCCAATTTATGAAAAACGATTATGTATAAAGTTTGTAGAGAAGGCACAGACATCTGCAAATACACCTTACACAGCCACACGCACATCTGGTAAAATCTGTTTTTTGTTATTTCGGCGATTTAGCGAATGGTAAATCTGCAAAAATCTCGAAACATTTATATTAAAATAATTTTAGATAATAAAATATTTTTTTTTAAGTTTGCAATAAATTTAGTTCACCTTGAAAATGAATGTGAATTACGAGCACATTTGAAATGATATTTGACCATGGAAAATAAATAATTTCGACATAAACTTTATACCATTTAAAGTATATTTATATACGGAATAACAACAATATACGGAAACTATGCATACGAGTATAAAAGGCAGAAATACTACATGATTCAGTCTGTCATGGAGATGTGTTTTTGTTTTTAATCGAAGCGCAAACTCCGGATAACATATAGAAAATAATAAGATGATCGTATAAATAAGTTCAGATAATTTTACCTTGGTTAACTTTTTAATGTTGAAAAAAATCTTCATTAATAAAACCATCAGAAAATGAGGAAAACTTCTATATTCGGATCCGTTGTTTTACGACCTGCGATCATAAATATGTGGGTAATTAATGCGATCACAATCATTTTCCGAAGTCGATAAACTATAAATAGAGGAAAATATGCACAAAATGAGTAAAGTACATTAGTTTTGTTTTGCATTTGTGCAGTAAGCAAGTTTTTAATTCAGTTATTAACCTTTGAAATTCTGAAATGTTGCGATTGCGAAAATTTATGGACGAAAAGTCCAATGAACTAGTAGAAATCAACGCTTCCAAATCTGAATCTGAGGGAAAAACTATCCCAGAGATGAACGAAATTAAAACAGCACTGCAAGCTGCCACTATTTCACAACAAAAACAACTGAAGCATCTAGAAGATAAGATGATGGAACAAGGAAAACAGATAGCTAAAATTCGGGATACAATCGAGTCTCATACCTCAAAAGTTGCAACTAAGGTAGATTCTATTGAATGTGAATTACTAAATTTTGATGGTAAATTGCGAAATGGAACAGAACAAGTAAAACCGAGAGAGGTGGCCACATTAATCGTTCACCCAGCAACACCAATAAAATGTAAAATTCCAGCATTTGATGGAAATTCCTCATATTTAATTTTTAGGATTCAGTTCGAGGTTGCAATAAGGGATCTTGATGAGGAAGAACGTAAAAATGCGCTTATTTGTTCATTGCATGGTCCAGCTGCGGAAGTGCTTCAACAATTCTCATTTTCTGAACGAAACTACGAAAATCTGATGGAAGCGCTAGAGTTGAAATACGGAGATAACCACTTATCATCTCTACGTCAAAGAAAATGGCAAATAGAGCCAAACGGTTTGGTAGAGGTCGCAGATGACATGCGTGATAAAAAGTTACAAAGTGAGTTGGAATTTGGCGGAAGTAAATCGGTTGCAGGAAAACAAGGATCAGAGGATGAAAAAAAATACCCAATCACCAAAGATCCAAAGATAACAACCAATAACAATTTGGCTCAGGAAATCGAGGATTTTACGGAAAAATTAATTAAAATCATTGCCGAAGAGAACAAACGCAACGTTTTACTTCGCCAAATTCTGGAAGAAACGAGTCGCGCGTCGCCATCACGTTTAGCAGACAAATTAAATAAATTCCTCGAAGAAGATGAACAACAAAATGTTAGTCAACGTATGCATGTAGTATGTAGTAATCGCTCTTCATCATGGAAAAAAGCGGGGCAAAGCAAATACAAGGTGGCCGAAAAGTCAAACATATCAGCCGTTGCTGATGTAATACATAAACTTCAGGATATGACAGAACGGTTATTGGAAATTAACAACGAGGAGACAAAATACAGTGTTAACCAGCAACAAGATCAGCAGCCAGAAGAAATTAGGGACATGTCATGGGCACCACCTGGATCAATAATAATTTAAAATTAAAGAGTTTTGTGAAAGTATAACTTTGTTACAGCGTTGATATGCACGCTTCTATAAGCATAAGCAATATTATAGAAACCATCGTACGATCGTTTTAAATGCGTGGACTACTAATAATAACACCGCATGTATAACCAAGTAAACTAATATTTCATATATATTAACCCTTGTGTCTATATGAAGAAAACTATCCCTATGTATACTCGAGCTTAAATATTGTATTTTACGTGGAAAATGAAATAAAGTAACGTTTTTTCGGTGCAATAATTATTTATTATGTTTTATTGCAAGATATACTGAATTTGTGTTTACGTTTTATGGAAACATATTCAGTGTCAAAATTCCGTGAACGTTTCTGTTTTAGTAAGATGTTACGTAATGTAATTGTAACTTCTTATACAATGATGAACCATTTCTAATCTGGATAGGCCACAGTCGTTCCGCATTATTTATGCCATCGTAAATTGCACAAAAGCTTTGTGTTGATGACGATACGACAACAAAGGTGCAACTCGCTTCTCATTTACAACCTAGAGAAATACGATTATAAGTATTAGATGTAAGTATTCAAAAATGATTTATATTATGCATACCTAATATTTAAAAATAGAAAAAACTGTAATCGAAATGTAGAAATTGTAATTAAGTTGTTATACGTAGATTACATAGAGTAAAAAATTTATTTTTTTTATTGCAAAGTAAATGTGAGAATGTCTTAAAAAAGCCATTAAAGAACCCTAACTTTCGACCTTAATAAACAAATTATAATGATTTTCGCAATTTATTTTTAAACTAAATTTTGTTAATTAGCCCAATCATATTCGGTATACACTTTATAACTGGATAAACGTATTTTTTTTGGCATGCAACTGATGTCACAAATATACTGGTGGGCATTCGCGGGCAAATTGACGTACTCGTATATGAAGTTATCTCAGCATTCTATCCTAGAAAATAAATTTTTTTGATCAAACAACACTAACAGATCATTAACCAATTTGCCCAGATTACGATTCATTTCGTTCAATTAAATTATATTTGTGAACTTAGCCAAAAACAAATAAAAAATTATGAAATTTATTAAATTCGAGTTGTTTTTCATATAATTAATAAAATTAAAATCTAAAGTTTGGAAAAACTATAAAATTCTGAGATGCATAAAGTAATGGAAAATTTAAGGTCATATAAGAAGAAATTCGATTAGCGGCGAGTTCCCAAAAATGAACTCTGGCGCTATGAATTTCATTAAATTCTTATTTTTGGCGAAATAATTCTAGTTTTAGCGAGCGGGACGAAAATTTATGTGAAAATCAATGAAATCCCTAGCCCAGAGTTTATTTTTGGGAACTTGCCACTAAACGAATTACATTTTATTCAGCAACAATTTAATTACTGGTGAATAAATTTCAAAATCATGTAGCCCTGATCCGAGACATTTTTAGTTTTTGCGAAATAAGTTTAGTTTTATCGAGCGGGACGACAATTTAAAAAAAAATCATTGAAATTCCTAGCCCAGAGTTCATTTTCGGGAACGTGCCAATGAACAATTTTCTTCTAATTCTGCATAAAACTAGCTACTAGTGTATACATTTCAAAATAATGAAACCCTGATCCAAAACATTTTTAGTTCTGGCGAAAAAATTTTTAGATTTATCGAGCGGGACGAAAATTTACATAAAATTCAATGAAATTCCTAGCTCAGAGCTATATTTCGAGGTCTTGTGCCACTGAACGATTTTCTTCTAATTCTGCATAAAATTAGATACTAGTGTAAACATTTCAAAATCACGTAGCCTTGACCCGAGACCGGTCAGGTTACTTTTGGCGAAATAATTTTAGATTTATCGAGCTGGACGAAAATGTAAATAAAAATCAAAGCAATTTCTAGCCCAGAGTTCATTTTCGAAGTCTTGCCACTGAACGGGTTTCTCCTTATTCAGCATAAGATTAGCTACTATTGAATACATTTCAATATCATAAAGCTCAGCTCCGAGACATTTTTGGTTTTTGCGGAATAATTTTAGTTTTATCTAGCGGGACGAAAATTCATATAAAAATCAATGAAATTTCTAGCCCAGAGTTCATTTTCGGGAACTTGCCACTAACCGACATTTTTCTTATTAAACATAAAATTAACTACTTGCGTGTACATTTCAAAATCATGTAGCCCTGATCCGAGACATGTTTAGTTTTGGTGCAACAATTTAAGATTTATCGAGCGGGACGAAAATGTATATAAAAATATAAATATATATAAAAATCAAAGGAATTCCGAGCTCAGAGTTCATTTTCAATGTCTTCCCACTGAACGGTTTTCTCCTTATTCAGCATAATATTAGCTACTAGTGTATACATTTCAATATCATGAAGCCCAGATCCGAGACACTTTCATTTTTTGCGAAATAATTTTAGTTTTATCGAGCGGGACGAAAATGTATATAAAAATCAATGAAATTCCCAACCAAGAGCTAATTTTCGAGAACTTGTGACTAACCGATTTTTTTCTCATTCAGCATAAAATTAGGTACTAGTATATACAATTTGAACCCATGTAGTTTTGGCAAAATATTTTTAGATTTATCGAGCGGGAAGACAATTTATATAAAAATCAATGAAATTCGTAGCTCAGAGTTCTATTTCGAAGTCTTGCCACTAACCGATTTTCTTCTAATTCTGCATAAAGTTAGCTACTAATGTATACATTTCAAAATTACGAACCCTTGATCCTACACATTTTTAGTTTTGGCGCAACAATTTTAGATGAATGGAGCAGGACGAAAATTTATATAAAAATTATTGAAATTCCTAGGTCAGAGTTCATTTGCGGGAACTTGCCAAAGAACGATTTTATTTATATTCATCACAAAATTAGCAACTTATGAGTACATTTCAAAATTATGTAGCCCTGATCCGAGACATTTTTAAACTTGGCGATATAATTTAAGATTTATAGAGCGGGATGAAAATGTATATAAAATTCAATGAAATTCATGGCCGATAGTTCATTTTCAAAGTCTTGCCACTAAGCGATTTTCTTCTTATTCAGCACAAAATTAGCTACTGGTGTATACATTTCAAAATAACGTAGCCCTGATCCGAGACATTTTTAGTTCTAGCGCAACTATTTTAGATTTATCGAGCGGGATGACAATTTATATAAAAATCAATGAAATTCCTAGCTCAGGAGTTCATTTTCGGAAACTTGTCACTGAATAATTTTCTACTGGTGCATACATTTCAAAACCACGTAGCCCTGGTCCGAGACAATTTTATTTTGGCGAAATAATATTAGATTTATCGAGCGGGATGAAAATTCATATAAAAATCACTGAAATTCCGAGCTCAGATTTCATTCTCGGCAATTTGCCACTAAACGCTTATCTTCTTATTTAGCATAAAATTAGCTACTAGTTAGTGTATTCATTTTAAAATCATGTAGCCCTTAGATTTATTGAGCGGGACGAAAATTCATATACAAATCGTTGAAATTCCTAGCCCTGAGTTCATTTTCGGAGATATGGTACTCAACGATTTTCTACTAATTCAGCATCTAATTAGCTACTAGTGTATACATTTTAAAATCATATAGCACTGATCCGGGACATGTGTAGTTTTGACGAAGTAGTTTTAGATTTATCGAGCGGGACGAAAATTTATGTAAAATTCAATGAAATTTCTAGCCCAGAGTTCATGTTAGAAATCTGGCCACTGAACGATTTTCTTTTTATTCAGTTTTAAATTAGCTACTAGTGTATAGATTTGAATATCATGTAGCCCTGATCCGAGACATTTTTAGTTTTGGTGTAAGAATTTTTGATTATCGATCGAGTGGGGCGAAAATGTATAAAAATCAACAAAATTCCTAGCTCAGTGTTCAATTTCGGGAACTTAAAACTGAACGATTTTCTTGTAATTTTTAGTTTTGGCGAGACATTTTTAATTTTGGCGAAATAATTTTAGATTTATCGAGCGGGACGACAATTTATAAAAAAATCAATGTAATTCCTAGCTCAGAGTTCATTTTCGGGTACTTGCCAATGAACGAGTTTCATCTAATTCATCACAAAATTAGCAACTAGTGAATACATTTCAAAATCATGTTGCTTGTTCCGAGACATTTTTAGTTTTGGCGAAATAATTCTAGTTTTATCGAGCGGGACGAAAATTCATATAAAAATCAATGATATTCCTAGCTCATAAACTTGGCACGGATCGAATTATTTCTTATATGGCCTAAGCATTTTTGGTTATACCGTTGTGAAAACCCCTTACTTATTGCAAGTTCTCATTAACAAAAATTCCTTTGTTTCTTAATTCTGAAGAGCAGCCGTTGGTCCGCTAGCTAAAATGGGCGATGAGCGTGGGACTTGAGAAAACATTGGAGGTATGAAGCTGCTATATTATAACGACTATTGAGACAGTACCAAGAATTACATATCTCATTCTTCATTTCCCCCCAAATAACAATATAATATAGGTAAATAAATATAATTGAAAAATATTATCACTTACCATAACTGTGTGATTGACGCGCTTCCCCTCGACCAGCTATAGATTGATTGCTACAAAAATAATGTTCTAAAACGAAATAAGCTTGATAACTTTAGTTGGTTCACTTCAAAAATTATTAATAAATATTTTCACAAAATAGATTTTTTTAGAAAAGGTACATTATCACTAATTTGTTAATCACTTAAATAAATTATAATTTCGGCACTACTGATTTAAGAAATGAGCCCGCAAGGTCGCAACTGACCGCGAACACAATTTGTATTATAGAGTTTATACGAGTTTATAAGTATCCAGTTTTAAACGGGTGCGGTATCCGAATTTCCGCCTATTTAATAATTCGGCGGCTATCAAGGATCCGCGTCTCAATTTTAATGCTCGATATAAATGCTCGGCAAATGATGGTAGGTGGCTAACCTTCGAATACCCGCAACTTGAGTGTTATCATTGAGTTATATTGAATAATTGAATGCAATATTATTTATTCTTGTATATCTTAGTTTCTTAGTGCAAAAAATATATTTTTAAGAATAAGAGGTATAATTATTAATTTTTTAGATACCGCAGATCACCTTTGAGCTCGGAGGAAAATTTGGGTGAGTTATTTTGTATTTAACGTAAATTTTTTTATTATATGCTCCTACACATCACTGTGTCTCAACTAGGATTTCGTAAGAAATATTATAATGTTTATTTATAAATTTTAATTTCCATTTATACTATAATAAATGAATTTATAAAATGGAATAATTTCGTTTATTGAGATGATGATCAGCGGGGTGTGAAATGAAAGGTGAATAGTTCAAATATTTATTTTCACGTGTAAGTTTTGTTGGATCTTTTTTTGTGTTTAAAACCGTCCTCCATAACCACTAGAAGTTACCCAATAATAAGACACGTGGTGTCGCCGAGGATCCGGTAACAAATGAACCAACTAGATAAGTTTCAACCTCGATGAAGGCTCTAGCTGACGGGTTGACTCAGCAGGCAGGAAACTGTTCCGTCCGTTGTTGTTCTGATTTATTGTTAAATCGTCGACAGGTGAAGCATAATTGGATAAATCGTCTTATTACGTTTCTCGCTAGTGAGTTTAACCAAAGCCAGCAACTGCTTGTGGCTTGCATGCAAATATCTTAAGAATTAGCAGTTCTCGAATGATAGCCTTCGTTATGACGTACTCGTGTGATAATGTAATTGGATGTTTGCTACCATATGGTACTTCTGCCGTTCTCCAAGCGTCCTCTCATCCGTAGCTCATTATGATCGCCTATATATGTAGAAAGAGAAAATATATTAGGCAGTTTCGGTTTAGGTTTATGACTTAATAATAAGTTAATTTCTAGCTTGTAGCTTTCATATTGAACGAATCGAAATATATAACATTCAGCGCTTCAAATCTCGTATATACACAATTTTTTGGCACGCTTACGCTTGTCGTAAAATAAATGCTAACACATATGACTTCATAATCCTGAGAGATTGAAGAAAAATGGGATGAGATTGAATCAACTTCGTCATTTTCAATTGTAGGTGACGATGGTAACACTTGTGGAACCTTATGTAATAATTTCGGTCCCTTAGCCTTGGTACAAAAGTACAAAATGCCATTGGTAATGATTAGTGCTGGAGTATCTTTCGCGGTTTGGATAGCGGAGGAGAAAGTTGACACGTAAGGTATCGCCGTTTTGGAATGGTGAGTGCTTTGATGGAGGCGACTCAGGTTTTGGCAACTATAATGTTGATCTTAATCCTTTCGTTACGCAGGCATAGATAGCCGCAGCTTACGCACCCTTTGACGCGTCCGAGAATCCATGTAATTGCTCTTTATCTGTATATATAACCATCTCGGAAATTGACGGTCAGCAATCCGGGCTGTTCGCGAATTGGTAGATACTTATTCAGGATGGTTGGTGGTAACCCTTCATCCCAATTAATACCCTCCAACCATAATGATTGGAATATAATTTTCAGGCCAATCGTGACGGGTGATAATAGGCCCAATGGATCGAAGATATGGATCGATTCTGAGAAGTAAGACCGCCTTGTTACTATGAAAAATGGTGCTGATAATGATACCCTAAAATGAAAGTAGTCTTCAACAGGGTTATATTTTATGCCTAAGACCGAAATCAGATGATTATTATCGGTTGGAAAGTTCTCCAATAGTAATAAATGATTAGTCGACCATTTCCGCATGTTCAAGCCACTAATTCATACTTCAAAAGTGAAGTTGTTTCTCGTTGTAGGTTTAATGCTTATTCGATGCTGTTACTGCCAGACTTCAAACCGTCCATATATAAATCGATTTTAATAACATTGTTTATCTCCCAGGTGGTGAATTGAGACTGTGGCTAAAAATGGTGCGGGAGATGTGCCGTAGGTTACGTTCTTTAGCCGGTAATGTTTTACCTTTGAATTTTGGTTTTCCCTCCATAAGATGCGATGGTAATCTTTATCGGTATTTGAAATCGCGCAATCTACCTAAACATTTTACGATGTCTGCAGAAAAAACGTATTAGCCTTTACGAAATCTGACAAACAAATTTTCTTCATTCAATGAATAAACGTTATTTGATTTGGCAGAGGCATCGAATACGACGCGAACCTTAGTGGTGGAACCTGATTCTTTTATCAAGGAGTGGTGTGGTTAATAAAAGACCTGCTTACTAAGTTTTGATACCTCAGCTTCTGGGATTAACTGCATGTATCCTAACTCCAAATATTCAAGTAGGAAAACTTCATAAGATGTCTTCAATTGCTCATTATGGTTTAATCGTTTCTCCCGTTTCTCCAACTTTTGGTTCATCCTGCTTTAACGGCAGCCGAACGTTATTTTGTTGTATATTAGTAGTAGAACGAAATAGATCTAGACATAACTGCTCTTCTGTGGTTAGAGGTTTTACTGGAATAATTTCTGCAACCTTCCATAAATGTTCGATTGCGGCCTCTATATGCTGAAGCACTTCAGTTACTAAAACATGGGATGAAGTGATGCTAGTTTCGGTTGAGATTGACTTCTGTGGTTCATGTGTTGGTACGGTACCGCAATGTAGCCATCCTAACCTGGTGTTTTCAGTCTAACAGACTTCGGCAACTTATCCAATTTCCGTATTTATCTTGAATATCTAACATGTTGACTGTTGGTAGAATAGAAACCTATAGAACTAGCTAGATACCAAATCAAAATTTGTGATCTAAATCAAAAGTTTGTTACCAAGATTTTCATTTAAAATTTGGACTGATTCGGATCAATGGATGTCATGAAATGCAGTAAATACGAATATAGCAATCATTAGGAAAACGCCGATGTCTAAAAAGATTCTAAATTAAATCGGAAACTATGTTGCCCCACATCAGTTTTTAAAAATGAAAAAATGAAGTTTTCCATTCAACTTTATTAGATGCCAAGCAGATTTACTGTCTGGGACGAATTGATTTCATAGCTTTCTGCAATTACAGCTTCCATAGGTGCTTTTTCTTTAATCGCAAATGTTTTAAAAAGTAAAGCATTTTTGAGAAACAAGTATGACAAAACGATTCTAAATTAAATTGCCAACAAAATTGCTAATATCATTCTTCTAAAATTATAGCAGAAATTATGAGTTTTGATAAAAAAGAGTTTTAACCAAAATTCTGGATCTCTACACTTCTCTTCATATTTAAGTATCTCCATAATTCGAGGATCCTAGAGAGAATCCATTGATCCAAAAGTTAAGGGAACACGGTTTTCAATAAAAACTTTTATTTGAAAGAAAATTCTTTACAGGTTCCGGTTGATTGTGGAAGGACAAATAAATAGATGCACGCAGGAGATGATCGATTGAGCCGAATAATCTGTCGACATTGTCGTATTGTAAGGGGAAATTTGTGGAAAATTTTCTCCACTCTCTTAGTTGTTATATCGGGAAATCCATTGAGCTTATTGGATAGATAGACCACATATCAAAAAGGATCGTTATGTCTAGTCTGGGTGGATTCTACATAATTAAATTTGAGAGTAGAGAGATCACAAGGTGGGGTGTTATCTTCTTTCTTTAGAACTTGGTCTTTAATGACCTGATGAACTACACCAGATCGATTCCTCACTCTAAATGGTATTAGCTTGACCATCACAGACAAAGCAGATTATTTTGACCTTAATTTAGACAGCAAGTTATGCTGGAAACCTAATTTGAAATAGTAAAGAAAGACACTATAACACTTTACTCTTATAAAACAACCATCGGGAAAGAATGCGGTTTCAATGTGGTGGCCGGCGAACGTAAACAATTATAGCAAACAGCTACCCTGTACATCAGTGAGGTACTTCATTTCACACCCTTTCATATCCTAGGTAAATAAATGACCGCGAGCTCAGCTATAAGACTCAATAATCAGCCCCTTCCGTGACCATCTTTTGATGAGACGTTTAGAAATGAAACTCCCACCAGAGAGCTCTTTGTGTCAGACATAAATGTGATACCTTCTTCACGGATTATTTAAAGATGGACAATAAGCGGTGGGGGGGGGTATGGTGTTCGATAACAGTAATAATTTAAACCTCTCCTCCCATCACCCCGATCACTGCAGGAGGTCTCAAGTTGAACTAATTGCGAGAAGAGAGACCGTAGACTGGTTGCGATATAATTTTTAGAGACAGTCAGCTTGCGATTAAAGCGCTAAAATCAATTTTTCTTACGTTGAACATCCATTTGATTTGGGTGCCTGAAAATTTTAATATTACTGGAAGTTCAAAGGAAGATGACCTCGTGGAGCTATGCGCAAACTAACGTTTCAGGAGAAAGCTGTAAGACTAATGAATAACAGTTTGGGTAATAGTGCTACTTGAGAGCATAAGCTCGCAAAGAGCCTCAGTGTCGCCTCTCGCGATTACTATCCTATAGCTGAGAATATGAAAAGGGGAGCAAAATGTACTTCATTTGCTTTGTATCCGCCCCGTCTAGCGTCAAGCAGACACAGATATCTGAGGAATTTTCCAAAAATGGATTGTCGTTTCCCTCAGCAAGGCTCTTTTTTCCTACGGGCATAAATTCTACTTTTAAGGCATAGTATATTAGAAGAACATTTGCCGATATTTTAATGAAATTAGATGAATATGCACTCCTTACTGTTCCTGAGGTGTGGAAAAGTTTTACTATTTTCAATTGTGACACATGTTGGTTTGACAGTGGCCGAAATCAAAAATACAAATATTAATGCATGCTGGAAGATCATCTGGCCAGATCTAGTGAATCAGAGAAATACTGTGCCGTCAACTGAAATGCGCTATTTAAACATTATCGATCTGGCTCTTTCTCCGATGTAGAGGAATTGTATGAAGATAAGGAAATGGCCAATGCCCAGCTCCCAGAGTTGAGGTGTTTGATGGCATGGTAGAAATTCACTAAAATAACAATTAAAAAATGAAGAATTTTTTTATATTCGTGAATGCAAATAAATGTTGATTACGGATTTTTCAATGGCTTGTAATAAAAAAATCAATGCTCAATTCTGAAACCACACAACTAACAAAATAACTAAATCTGTGTTTGTTCATACACGCTATTCAGAATAACTTATATTTACAAAAGAATATTTTGAATGATAAAGGGTACGGCGATTATGGGAACCCAATGTCTAAATATGAATCTACATATCCATAAATCAAATATGTGTTAAATGTTGACATTTATTTACCTAAACGGTTCAAATTTTAGCTTGATATGCAAGAACATTATGCGAATATTGAGAAATAGCTAAATAAATTTTCGTTTACACGATTGCAAATTATCTTTCTGCTTAGAGAATCAGGGCACAGAGAATCACGAGAAAACTATTACAGGCCAACAGGGGTTTAAATTGACGCTTATGTACGAAATAATACACAATTTCAGAATGTAAATTTTTATAAAATAAATATTTTTATTTTTATTTTATTTATTTATTTATTTATTTATTGATAGATTGACATAACAATTTTAGTAGAGGAAAAGCACATATGGAAGCATAATAAATGAACATCAACAAAAAAATACTTCCATTAGGCATAAAAACCTCAGATTTTTTCAAAAAACAAATCCACTCCATGCTAATACCCTCCATGTTGAGCTCAAGTTCATTTGTTACGGAGGATACTGCAAGAAGTGAATGGTTACAAACTACATACAAAAACAATATAAATAAATATAAAAATATTATTATACAAATGTATTGTCATTCAAGCGCGCCACGCTAAATAACTCGTTTTAAAAGATCTAAGCGACGCCGATCTCTTAATATCTAATGGAATAGAGTTCCAAAGAGAAATACCTCTAACAGAAAACGAAGTATTTAGAGACCTACACAAGTTTATAGGGGGAAGTAAACGTAAATTTGAAGAATAAGACCTACTGAACAATATGCTGTATAAGATAGCGGAAAATTTCCAGCAGAAAAAATGTATTTTTGCTATTCACCGCTAGAGGCATCACTATCACAAAAAAAGACATTTTTCTGCTGATATTTTTTGAAACCAGCAGAAATTTTTTGAAATTTTCAAGCAGAAAATAATAATACTTTCATAATTCTCAGCATAAAGTTTTGTGAAAAATCAAATAATTTATGAAAAAAAAGCGAAAATATATGTTTTAAGGTTTTGCGTATGTATAAGGACTCTTAAATACACTAAAATTACCATAATCATCATAATACAAATAGAGAAACACAAAAAACGAATCGCCTACCTTTATACCACTTCATAAAATTTTAGTTATTATATGTATGTGAAATGTTTTCAGTTTTTTAACAAAAGTGTTAGAAAAACCCCCCTGTAACTACCCTGGGCTTATGTTTTTATGGTAGCTGAGATCATAATCTATATACATGAGCAACATAAGAATCATGGCTGGCGTCAGTAGCGTTCCATAAATTTTAGAAGTCATTTTAATGTGAAATGTTTTCAGTTTTTTAACAAAAGTGTTAGAAAAACCCCCCTGTAACTACCCTGGGCTTATGATTTTATGGTAGCTGACATCATAATCTATATACAAGAGCAACATAAGATTCTTAACTGGCGTCAGTAGCACCTCTTCAACGAATACCCAAGGTAGTTACAGGGGGGTTTTCTAACACTTTTGTTAATAAACTGAAAACATTTCACATTAAAATGGCTTCAAAAATTTATGGAACGCTACTGACGCCAGTTATGATTCTTATATTGCTCATGTATATAGATTATTATCTCAGCTACCATAAAAACATAAGCGCAGGGTAGTTACAGGGGGTTTTTCTAACACTTTTGTTATAAAACTGAAAACATTTCACATTACAATGACTTCTAAAATTTATGGAACGCTACTGACGCCAGCCATGATTCTTATGTTGCTCATATATATAGAGTATGATCTCAGCTACCATAAAAACATAAGCCCAGAGTAGTTACAGGGGGGTTTTTCTAACACTTTTGTTAATAAACTGAAAACATTTCACATTAAAATGGCTTCAAAAATTTATGGAACGCTACTGACGCCAGCTATGATTCTTATATTGCTCATGTATATAGATTATCATCTCAGCTACCATAAAAACATAAGCGCAGGGTAGTTACAGGGGGTTTTTCTAACACTTTTGTTATAAAACTGAAAACATTTCACATTACAATGACTTCTAAAATTTATGGAACGCTACTGACGCCAGCAATGATTCTTATGTTGCTCATGTATATAGATTATGATCTCAGCTACCATAAAAACATAGGCCCAGGGTAGTTACAGGGGGGTTTTTCTAACACTTTTGTTTAAAAACTGAAAACATTTCACATTAAAATGACTTCTAAAATTTATGGAACGCTACTGACGCCAGCCATGATTCTTATGTTGCTCATGTATATAGATTATGATCTCAGCTACCATAAAAACATAAGCCCAGGGTAGTTACAAGGGGGTTTTTCTAACACATTTGTTGAAAATCTGAAAACATTTCACATTAAAATGATTTCAAAAAATTATGGAACGCTACTGACGCCAGCTATGATTCTTATGTTGCTCACGTATATAGATTATGATCTCAGCTACCATAAAAACATAAGCCCAGGGTAGTTACAGGGGGGTTTTTCTAACACTTTTGTTTAAAAACTGAAAACATTTCACATTAAAATGAACTCAAAAATTTATGGAACGCTACTGTCGCCAGTTATGATTCTTATGTTGCTCATGTATATAGATTATGATCTCAGCTACCATAAAAACATAAGCCCAGGGTAGTTACAGGGGGGTTTTCCTAACACTTTTGTTAAAAAACTGAAAACATTTCACATTAAAATGACTTCAAAAAATAATGGAACGCTACTGACGCCAGTTATGATTCTTATGTTGCTCATGTATATAGATTATGATCTCAGCTACCATAAAAACATAAACCCAGGGTAGTTACATGGGGGTTTTTCTAACACTTTTGTTTAAAAACTGAAAACATTTCACATTAAAATGACTTCTAAAATTTATGGAACGCTACTGTCGCCAGTTATGATTCTTATGTTGCTCATGTATATAGATTATGATCTCAGCTATCATAAAAACATAAGTCCAGGGTAGTTACAAGGGGGTTTTTCTAACACTTTTGTTAAAAAACTGAAAACATTTCACATTAAAATGAACTCTAAAATTTATGGAACGCTACTGACGCCAGCTATGATTCTTATGTTGCTCATGTATATAGATTATGATCTCAGCTACCATAAAAACATAAGCCCAGGGTAGTTACAGGGGGGTTTTTCTAACACTTTTGTTGAAAATCTGAAAACATTTCAGATTAAAATGACTTCAAAAATTAATGGAGTGCTATCAACGTAGGCGATTTTTTTTGTGTTGCCCTGTATTTGTATTATGATGGTTATAATAATTTTAATATATTTTAAGAGTCCTTATACAACCGCAATCGTTCTTTAAAGAAAATTTAATTTTTTCGTTTCAAAACGTTTAAATCTATATGTTCTCTTCTTTTTCATTAATTATTTGATTTTTCATCAAACTTTCTGCTGGTCAGAATTATTAATTTGCTTAAAAATTTCAAAAAATTTCTGCTGGTTTTAAAAAATATCAGCTGAAAAATTTCTTTTTTGTGATAGTGCTGCCTCTAGCGGTGAATAGAAAAACACATTTTTTCTGCTGGAAATTTTCTGCTATCTTATACAGCATCTGAACAATAACTTATTAAATAAATAGGGAGGTTGCTTTGTCCTGAAAAGCTTAAAAATATAAAGGCAAACGCGAAGTTCAGAAAAATCAACTAAATTACAACCCAAAATCAAATTCAAAAAGGGCGAACTGTGATCATATTTTCTAATACTAAAAACGAAACGAGTACAAGCATTGAAACATCTTTGGAGAACATTCATACTCTCCTGAAGCATACCAAACACAACAACATCCCCAAATAGAAAATGTGGAAGAAGGTGCGAGAGGAACATACGCTTTTTAAAATTACTATCAGAAAAACCAACAACTTTATACAAACAACTAAGCATTCCAAAAACCGTTTTGCTGACCTTAATCAAATGATCACCCCAAGTTAGAGTTTTATTGAAAATTAACCCTAAATTTCTAACTGTATTAGAGAATGGAATTAAAGAATCACCGAGAAAAATTCCAGGGAAAGAGGAAGTATCTATAGATTTTTTATAAATTATAATAGACTGAGATTTATTAGCATTAAGAGCGAGCCGGTTAGATAGTGACCAATTATAAATTCTTACCAAATCTTCATTAATAAGAGAAATATTAGAGTTAATGGAATCATTATCTAAGCGACTACTCCTATAAATGTGTACATCATCAGCAAAAATATGAAAAGAAGAATGGCGAATCGAACATGCAACGTCATTAATGTGCATTGAGAATAGTAAAGGACCAAGAACCGACCCCTGAGAAACGCCAGAAGAGACAGGTAAGAAGTCAGAAAACGAATTATCAAAAAAGACTGCCTGAAAGCAACCCGAAATATAGTCTAAAATTAATTTAGCAGCAGAGAGAGAAAAATTAAAGTTCGAAATAAGCTTATTAAACAAAATTTGGTGATTAATTGAATCAAACGCTTTCATACTACGACGAATATCATCACAAACATTCAGTAAAGCAGTGGTAGTACCGTGGAATCTTCTAAAACCCGATTGAAAAATACTAAGCAAATTAAAGCTATCAATATGAGATTGAATTTGGTTTTTTACTACCAATTCAAACGCCTTGGACAGAGAACTTAAAATACTAATAGGTCGGAAATGGGAAAGCTCAGAAGGATTGCTAATTTTAGGAACAGGAATAATTTTACTCAACTTCCACTGAGCGGGATAAAACGAGGTCGTTAAAATAAAATTTTAAAATATGTAACAAGTATCTTGATACATTAGGAAAAATACGCTTAACAAATTTTAAACTAACCATATCTAGACCAGTGGATTGCGATTTAACTTCCCAAATTGCAGAATGCAAATCATCAATTGATATATTTGCAAATGAAAAAGAATTTAGGGATTCTACGGATACTAAATCAATATTGGAAATATCATGGGTGGAACTAGAATTACTTAGGTAACGGTTAAAATCATTAGCTTTGAAACTTACCGAAGCACGCCCTTTGCAACTACCAAGGCCCAAATTGCGAACGTTACGCCAACATATCTTAGAGGGAAGAGAAGGATCTAGCTTATCCTTGAAAAAATTTTGCTTAGCGATACGAATTAAACTTACCACTCTATTTCGAGATTGCTTATAAGCTAGATAAGAAATTTTTACGCGGGGAAAATTTTATTTTCACGCATTCGACATGAAACTCAAGGTCATTATTATTATTGTCATTATTACGGTTTAAAGAACTTTACTTTATCTCTTACTAAACTAGAAAAATTCTTTTCATCATCTATAAATATAATAAATTTCTAAATGCGTAACATCAAATAGTTTTAGAATTACTAATTTATTCCAAAATTGCACCGTAAAAATCATTTGTTTTTCTGTACGATTTATGAACTTGGCAATGAATGCAAATCAATATAGTTAGACTAGGAAAATTATAAATATGAAATAAATATTCTATGATGAATATGATTATAAAATATTACTATTAATACGAGCAAGTAGTTAAATAATATTTAATTGTTTACATTTTTTGAAAACTTAAAAACCAATTTGTTTTAATCATAAAAGAGTACATTAAAAATTAATTACATAAACAGTTTGCCTTTTTAGATTGTTTCTTTATATTAATTATTTTAATAATATTCGATTGCCACCCATACCGTGGGAAAATGATGCTTCAATAAGGCAATAAGATGAAAAATAAGCGAGTTTCTGTATTTATAAAAGTTAAGTTTTTGGTCGTACTGAACTTAAAAAAAAATTATTTTTTTATTGTGGACAGTTATGAACCTCTTCACGAAATACTACCTGGAAAACAACAACAACATAATGCTACGTGAGATCTACTTTTTAAATGTCCGCGGAGTATTACTTCGAAAACCACGCGCAACAAAAAATGCAAAATATGCATAAATACATAGATATGCATTTATGCACATGTTGCATATCAAGTGTCAATGTAAATGTAATAGATTAAATTGATGTAGTTAGTTGTTAAGTTAGCGTCTAAGAATAAACATCAAACTAAAGTGTAAACTAATTAAATAAACAATTTCAATAAATAAAAGAATAAATAAGTTAAACCAAAGTAAATTGTTTTTTTATAATAATCCAGTGATTAAAAACATAAGTGGCGCAGTTGGTAGGATATTTTTTAATATCCATTAATCTACGCGATAACTAATTAAAAATCGGGAAAGATAACATATAAGTTAAAAATACAATAGATTACGAGAATTGTGAAAGTTTACCTATATTCGGAGTTATCGTATAAGTGCTCGTACCAACGGTTCATTGGTACAAAGTGAATATAGAAAGAACATAGAAAAATCGAGTGAAATAATAAACAAACCGATAAAAACATTTTTTTTCCCGGATATCTATCTTGCCCTGACCCACGGTAAGCAAGATAGAGAACTAATGAAATTTTATAAAAAGACGTCCTGGCGTACGTACCAGAAAAGTGGAAAAAATTCAAAAAGTAATTAAAAATAACCAAAAAAAAAGGTGACGTGCAAGTACGAGAATCGGCGGATCATCGATGTTCGTGGCGTTTGTCATCATAGTTTTCCCAATATAAACCCTTTAATCAGATAGACTAGCTTAGCAACTCAGGAAAATTCTACGGCTTATAGAATTTTCAAATCACAGAATATTTTAGTGAATTTAGATAATTTAACGGAAAATTTTACTAACCTTACGGTTGTCGATATCAATCAAGAAATTACAAAAATAACGAAACTAAATTTAATAATAAAATGTAAGAACACGGTGAAATGTCTTAGGATTCCCGACGCGATTAAAGATCTTCCGCGTTACGAGGGAAGCAGGCACACTCTATACGAATTTATAGAGAACGTAGAAGAAATTCTTACGTTGTGCAACGCGATTGACAGACACCCATACTCTAAAATATTCCTCAGAGCTATCAGGAATAAAATCACGGATGACGCCAATGAAGTTTTGACTATGTACTCCATTAGAGTGGGAGGCCATAAAAAATAATCTTATAACACATTATGCTGACAAGCGAAATGAAACCAACTTGGTGAGGGACTTGTACAGTACCTCACAAGGTAGTGACACAATAGAAAAGTATTTTGCTCGAATGATCGACATACAAAGCACTATTATAAATTACGTCAAGCTGAATGAAACAAGTGCAATCGTGATAAGAGCGAAACGAGATTTATACCAGGAGATGTGACTCAATAATTCCTGGCAGGGCTTAGAGAGCCAATGGGCTCTATGATTCGGGCCATGCAGCCCACTAGTCTTACAGAGGCAATCACAAATTGCCTCAAAGAGCAAAATATGGGGTGCATGAAGAAAGGGACGAATACTAACATCGTACCGATTCCACAAAGAACGGCGGTTCCGAAAATCCTTCACGGAAATCCTACAAGAAACAACCATCCAGGCGGTCCACCAATGCTTACACAAAGGGCTAACCCTAGTTATGGTTACCGTCCCACGCCTCAGTATTACAACCATAGGCCGTTTACTAAACAAAATCCAATGGTAAACGTAAACGGGCAGACTTATAACAGATTTAAACCACCAATGGTTCCACCAAGAAGGCAAGAACCAATAGACACAGTGTCTAACCAAAACCCGTACAAGCAATTTTCAAGTATAAACAACCGAAACAACTTCCAATTCCAACCGATGGTTCCCTCAAAGATCCGGTCACAGGAATTATATACGGCCGAAGATGAACAGGAAGTAACGGAAGAGGGCTACGAAGAACAGCCTCATGTAAATAAACATCAAACGTATACGCTTCCTTATATACATGTCAACTTAAGCAAAACTAAAGTTCTAAAAATCTTAATAGATACGGGATCTAATAAATCTTTCTTGAACCCAGAGTTCATCCATCCTTCACGGATACGCTCCATACCTCCAGTGAACGTTAAAACCATGTTTAACGATCACCAAATAAACCAAAAAGTTATTGTCCCCGGACTAATGGAATTCAAAACAAGGGAACCTTTAGAATTCCTTCTTTTTAAATTCCATAAATACTTCGATGGTTTACTAGGGCTGGAAACCATGCAACAATTAGGTGTAACCTTAGATCTAGGTAAATCTGTTCTTAGAACAGACAAAGTAGAAATCCCGCTACTATTTAAACCTAACTATGCCTCAAAGGTTTATACCATATTACCTAGACGCCTGTTAACTGCCGAGCTTCCGGTTGATGTCGAAAATGGCGATATATATATATCACCCCGACAACGATCAATAAACATCTAATTATTCCTGAAGGGATTTACCACTGCAAAAATTGGTATGCAGTTTTAGAAGTAGCCAACTATATAGTAACAAATCCCATACTTTCGTAATCGAACAGCCGATTAAAGCTGAATTATTCAGAAAAATGTATCGAGCTGAATCCAACCATTGTAACATTCAGGAATGTGATACACTCGTTCCAAGTGAAACTATCTCTAATTTAATTAGAACGGAACACCTCAACGGTGAAGAAAAGATGGCAATTTTAAAATTATGTCATCAATACGAGGAATTATTTCTCAAAACAGAACAACGTCTGTAAAGCACGAAATAAATCTTAAAAATGACAAGCCCGTCTTTACTAAAAGCTATCGATATCCTCATGTTCACAAGGAGGAAGTCAAAAGACAGATCGATAAAATGTTACAAGACGGAATCATACGCCCGAGTTTCTCACCCTGGTCATCCCCTATTTGGATTGTACCGAATATGTAAGGATGCCGTTTGGTCTAAAGAATGCCCCTTCGACTTTTCAAAGGGTCATGGATAATGTGTTAGGTGACCTCCAAGATAAATTTTGCTTGTGTTATATGGATGACATCATAATATTCTCGACGTCACTCCAAGAACACCTAGAAAACCTAAAGCAAGTATTGAATAAATTACGAAAGGCAAATTTAAAAGTGCAAATGGACAAATCGGAATTTCTACATCGGGAAATTGCCTTTTTGGCCCATATTGTCACCTGCGACGGAGTTAAGCCCAACCCCGACAAAATCAAAGCTATTAAAGAATTTCCAGTTCCAAAAACTGAGAAACAAATAAAAAGCTTTTTGGGTCTTCTGGGATATTACCGAAAGTTCATAAAGAACTTCTCCGACGTAACTAAACCCTTAACGGAATGTTTAAGGAAGGGCAAGGCAATAGTTCTTGACAAAAGGTATCTACAATGTATCGAATATTGCAAGGAATTGTTGTGCAACGAACCAATCCTGCAATACCCCGATTTTACCAAGGAATTTATCCTTACTATAGACGCAAGTAATGTAGCCATTAGAGCCGTGCTTTCACAAAGCCCAATAGGGAAGGATAAACCAATTTGATATGCCTCCAGAACCTTAACGGTTACGGAGCAAAATTACTCCACTATAGAGAAGGAGCTTTTGGCAATCGTCTGGTCCACGAAATATTTTAGGCCATATCTATTCGGTCAAAAATTCAAAATCGTGACAGACCACATGCCATTGACATGGCTCTTCAATCTCAAAGAACCCAATTCGAAACTGATTCGATGGAGATTGAAGCTAGAGGAATACGATTATGGAATCGTATATAAGAAGGGTGTAAAAGATACGAACGCGGATGCCTTATCACGGATACAACCCGAACCTCTTACTATTAATAATATTAACACTTCCGATATATCTGAAACCTCCACGGAACCAGAAAGTGGAAGTGAAACCGAGGACATTGTACCAACAACTAATTCCCCAATAAATCATTTCAGCTCACAGCTGATAATAACAATTGATCCCGAAATGTTAGGATCAAATATCATTCACGAACACCCGTTCGGAAAACATAGGGTAATAATTTACATGCCTAATTACCATTTACCAACTATAAAACTTAATATCAAAACATTTGTAACAAAACATCGAGTTACAGGTATTTTGTGTGATGATATAGTCTTTGATATAGCTAAAGAAGCTTATCAGGAAAAATTTGGAAACCCTTCAAAAAACTATTTGGTAAGAGCAAATGCCCTTCTAACCGATGTGTTAGATCCTGAAGATCAGAATGCTATGATCAAAAAAAGGCATGAAGAAAACCATCACAGAGGTACATTGGAGAACTATGAGTTCATCAAAAGGACACATTATTTTCCACATATGAAAAACCTCATAACATCTTACATTAATAACTGCAATATATGCTTGCAGACAAAATACGACAGACATCCATTAAAAATTGAATATGAGATTACAGAAACGCAGGAAAGACCAATGAATCATGTATTTCTCACAGTCTTGGACAAATTTTCTAAATTTGCAGCAGCCTTCTATATGAAATCGCGAACCAGCAAAGAAGTCCAAAAGAGACTTGTTCAGTTTTTCAGTGTCCATGGTAAACCTTCAAAAATTATAGCAGACAACGACGGAAACATGAACACTCCATCTTTTAGAACCTTCTTACAAGAATTCGACATTCAATTACATCATACCTCGTCATATTCGTCAACAGGAAATTCGCCTGTAGAGCGACTGCATTCAACCCTGCAGGAACTCATTAAAATAGCTCACATTCAAACGCCCCAAGAGAGTATTAAAAATCTGATGCACAATTGCATCCTCTCGTATAACAACACCCTACATTCGGCGACAAAATTCGCTTTTAACAGGTCACTATACTATTTTAGGGCAGCATGTCGACGCGGCATTCGCCAACGCGCAATAATACCTGTTCAACCATACCCTATCTTATGATGAGTTATGTAAACGAATCCAGGAGGAAACTCATGCAAGAAAAACAAAGCTGATCAATAAGCTTAACGTTGATCGAGTTAAACCCCCTAACTCAAAAGCGAACCAAATAATCCATGTTCGCAACAAAAGAAGATCTAAAACTAAACCAGGATTTGTCGTAAGAAGGATAATAAGGTCATCGTTGTAACAAAAGATGGCAAGTACCACAAAAACTGTTAAAACAACCTTTCCAGGCGCCCTTTAACCATGAGTCAAACACGCAGGGTGACCAACTTGGGGAACAACAAGGGCCTGATACCTATCAAGTTAGGCCAGGCCCGAGTAATTAATAGGTACACCCGAATCATCCACTTAATCAACATCCAACATTACAAAGAAAATCTCCGCACCATTCCGGGCAACCTTTATCTAGTGGGGAAATCCATAGGTAGTAATAAAGAGTGTTCTTACGCTTTCAAAAGTAAAATGGAAATCCTGGAACATAAAGCTAGGGAGCTAGATGAAAATATCAACCTTTTGAAACCTACACGGATCAAAAGAGGCCCCATTAATGGATTAGGATCACTAATCAAAGATATCACGGGAAACCTAGATCAACATGACCTAGAAGAAATCGGTAACGCAATACACAACCTTCATCAAAATCAGGATAAATTAAATGAGCAAAATACCGCTCAAATCCCGATTAACCAAGGGATGATTGATAGATTCAACTACATACAGAAATACGTCAGGAACAGCAACAACAAAATTACATTCGAACTAAACCGACTGGCTAACGCAACTGAAATAAGACTACACATGATTAAAATAGACCAATACATATTCAAACTTATCAATACCATCGACACACTATCGCAACATATCGATGACATATTAGACGCACTCAGTTCAGCCAAACACCGGCGAATCTCACGACATTTATTAACCAATAACGAAATTCATTTCATCAACGACATACTAGCTCAGGACCACATAGAAGTCTAAACTCCCAATAATATCTACGATTTACTGACTCTACAGAGATACTACAATCAATCCACGATCATACTTAGCATACAGGTACCATCCTTTTTGGAATCAACGATCAGTTACTACAATATTAAACCTATCCCTTCCAAAAACCTAATGATTACCCCCATTCCTTCACACAACATCATCCTAGATGAACAAAATTACCAATTCATTCTTGAACCATGTAACGAGGTGGAAAATATATATTATTGCAATAAACAATCGCTACGATCAATATCACATACTTGCATACCGAATGTAATAATGCAAAAACCAGCCCGGTGTAACCACATTAACTTCGATCCGGAGGAGGAAATCAGCGAACTCACAAGTGGAAAATTATACGTAGCTACAATGGGAGAGCTACCATTTACATCTACCTGCCATCAACGAATAAAATCCATTCAAGGTCAATCACTAATTAAATTCAACAATTGTGAAATTAATATCCAGGGCATCATATACAACAGCAACAAATATGTATACGAGGAGGATGAAATAATCATAATGCCATATCACGACGTTGAAAGCCATCATCTTGTACCATCGTTATCACTACCAAAAATGACAAATTGGACATTAGAACGTAGAGAACGCATTCAACTCTTGCAGGAAAAAGCTTTTTCTAATATAATAATAAGCTATAGCACAACCGGGATTGTAGCAATTATCATCATAGTAATGGTCGTCTACTGTATATGGACGAGATTGTACAATTCAGCGGCAAGCAACAAAATATCCAACGAGACACTTCCAAGTAGCCCAAAACCGGCCACAAGAAATAAATCCTTATGGCCTTCTCTTCGGCGGGAGGAGTTACGAGCCTCTTCACGTAATACTACCTGTAAAACAACAACAACATAATGCTACGTGGGATCTACTTTTTAAATGTGCGCGGAGTATTACTTCGAAAACAAGTAAATCGATACAAGTAAATTGATGTAGTTAGTTGTTAAGTTAGCGTCTAAGAATAAACATCAAACTAAAGTGTAAACTAATTAAATAAATAATTTCAAGAAATAAAAAGAATAAATAAATTAAACCAAAGTAAATTGCTTTTTTATAATAATCCAGTGATTAAAAACATAAGTGGACCAACGTCCACTTCTTCATTGTTCACTGGTCCGCGATCGCTTAGAAATAGGGAAGGTCATTGAAATTTGGTTTTCAGAGTGATTCTAAGTGAATCTCAGTTTAAGTGTGGCTTGTCGGGCTTGGTTCGTTCATTGTTACAGGATCATGGTGTTCGGGAGTGACTTAGGAAATGTTTATTGAAATAGGTTTATGCTTTTTTGTGACCGTTGCATACATAGTTGTGACAGCGATTGACTTTAGAGATTTAAATGCTACTATGAGCAAAATTATATAGAGATGATGATGGTAGATCCGTAGATTGAAATTCGATTCGAGATAGATTCGGATCGTAGCAATTCTATTGCTTTAGTATTGTTTGTATGGAGTTCGTCTATCATTTCTAAGGAACGAATCCTTTTAATTTCCGTTTGTTTCAGGAACGTATGTAGAAAAGCAGGTAGAACGTGAGGTTGTGACACTTCTCTTGAAGCAAATGATCTTCCTTCGATGTCTATTGAGAGACATCGTTCCGTTGAAATTGTTTAATAGGATTACTCCTGGTGTAATTGCCTCTATTATGGGTATATGATGATTATTTGCAACGTTACAGTTGGCTGGTAAGCTTTTCAAGATATTCGGAATACAACTCGTATTTGCCGCCTCTTCGGCTGTTGAAAGTGGAAGATTTTCTTTTCTAAAGGTGTTTCTATTGCTAATTTAATTTCTTGTCTAGATAATATCAAAGAATTTATAATACCAGATTTAGCCTAGTGTATTGCATAGTTTATATTGCTTAGGTCTTCCTTTAATATTTTTAGTTTATATGTATTCAAATACGGAAATAAGATTATTACAAAGATTTTCATTATGTTTTAAGGCAATATTTATTTCATTACTTATTATTGTGAGATTATTCAATCTTTCGGTGATCAAATTATTTATTATTACTTGTCTATTATTATTTTCTAAACACCATCTATTCTTTCTTGGTCGGTTACAAAGCCATCATGGTCAGGGTTACCAGCAACCCATTTCCGCGCACTTCCGATAAAATTAAGCGATCTCTTGTTTCTCCGTGGTTTCAGGTTGTCGATCAAAGTTTGGACTTGTTGTTGTGCATATTGAGAGATATGGGAAAAGATGCTGTTGTTGACAAGGCTCCGTATGAAAGAGGGAGGCGATTTCCGAAGTAACATTGTCGTATTCGTCGAGGTCAATTACATGAATTATTTTGAAACTGCCGACTAGAATTTTCGCTTGTCTCATGTTGATGGATACCATTAGCGAATTTGTAAAGTCCAGGTATGAATTCCGACATTAGCGAGATAAAGGGAGTACCTGCAAGGAGAGTTTGGAATCTATAGTTAGTTGCGAATATTGGTTTTATGCACGGTCCTTCCTGATTCAGTAATAACCAAAGAATTGTTATTTTCTCGGACTATTTCTCTCGTATAACGAACGGTTAATTTTGAACCCAACCGTTTGTTGTGTTTGACATAAATTATCTCGCCTGGTGAATATTGTTTTACCGGTTTCCTTTTTTTGTTATGATAATTTATCTCCTTTTGTTGTTTGGCCTTTAACTTTTCAATATTGTCAAGCCGAATTTGTTCGAACTTTTCCCCGTTGTTGAATGAATAGCATGGTTGTATTCGTTAACAGTTAATGTTAACGCTACGTCTCTAGTAGCTGTTCAAACGAACGCGCGGGGCCCTCTGCTTTCAGTCATCTCATTATTTTGGACAATGTCGAAATGTCGAATGAAACCGTTCGATTTGTCAGTTTACATCGCTTTTATATGGAGGTGTCGTGAAGACTGATATATAGATTGACGCTGAATTTAGAGATTTTTCATTATCAACCACAACGACAGCAACTGGGACACAGAAACAGTACAATATGCCCTGAAGGTTTTTTTATGTGTTTTGTTGCTCGAGATTCGATTACCTTGCTTTGTGCGAATTTGGTAAACTTATCAAGTGCCGTTAGTACCAGTTTTCCTTCTGTCGAAAAAAGGGGACATGGATAGTGTGTTCGGGGTAAGTAGGTATTGGTGTAGCATGAATTAGCTGATTATTGGGATGCCGTTCATATTTGTTTTCCTTACATATAGTACACATCTTGAGTAGCCTCAATATCGTTGCCATCATTCTTGGGAAATAGTATCGCCGAATGATTTGCATTCGATTCTTGCATTCGATTCTCGCATGCATTCCTATGAGCACGTTTATGCTCTGCGAGTATTATTTTTTCCTGTTGCTCTTCGCTTTCCACATCGTCAACAATAATTTGTGTGAACCGAATTTTGTAGTTCTGGAAGTGCAAGGGACATAATTTAGAAGCCGTTTACAATACTGGGGTGGAGATATCTGTTAAAGAGATTTAAAGAGTTCTGATTCGGAGTAATCAAAAATTACTTTCGATCTCTTGAGTGAAAATATGTTGGAGGAAAATAATGTTTTAATTTGATAGCTGGCTTCATATTCGTGGATTTTTAGTATTATTTGGTTACGGAACACATTAAGTGGTACTTCTACAGATGGAATTAAGTTATGAGATGAGCTCTCATCGCTATGCTGAGTTACCGTTAAGGTATTTGCTACTGGAGAGAAGGAAAGTCTTGACAGGGCGTGTATTTGAGGTCATAATTATACTCCTCAAGAATCGCTTTCCGTCTTTTCATTTTTGTGTTACCATTTTTATTACTGAGAGCGTAGGTGATGGGCTGGTGATCTGTAAATATGTTCACCCGCTGTGACCCATAAAGGTAATTTCTTAGAGAATGAAGATCCCAAACTATTGCCAACATCTCCTTTTCGTTGGTGGCATAATTCTCTTCGGCTTTGCTCAAAGTTCTAGAAGTGAATGTAATGGGTCTATTATCCTGTGTTAAGACAGCGCCAATCGCGAAATTAGATGCATCTGTAGTTAATTCGAAATCCTTTCCGAAGTTATGATGGATTAACATTACTGCTTCGGATATTAGAGTGCTAAGGCTTCTTCGTTCAGATGAATAGGTTTATTTTTCGAGGTATAGGAGTTGCATATATCAATTTTCACAGTAATTAAAAATAGTTCTAATTCTGCTAGGTGTTGAGTTAATCTGTTTGCATTCCTTAGGGCTATTCTTAATGAATAGTTATGATGTCTGGTTTCTGCTCCGGAATTATGAATTGAACTATGTATTACCTTGGACAGTGTTTTTGAAATTTTCGGTATCGTTGGTTTCATTTTCTTTCGTATTCGAAGAGGCCTGCGCATATGTATAATTCTCCCTCTGCAAAGGTACTTCATTTCTTGCCCGATCCTTGTTTGGATGAGTTAGAGGGAGTTTACGTGCCTGATCCCTCATTTTCTGTAGCTGCTTGGCAACCTCACATCTTTGGTAGCTGGCTGGATGCTGTCCATTACAATTTATACATTTTGCTGGTTCTTCGTTCGCAAGTTTGTGATGGGTGCTTTCCAGCACATTTAACATTTTTCGCAATTTTCTCGGGGTTTTTTACATTGTACTATTCTTGTACTTCCTATTTTAACAGGTTTGATCTTTACTCGCATGTTGAGTATGCCAGTTATATGGTAAATTTTTTCTATTTGCTCGGATTTATCAAACGGCCGCATGAACAGGGGAAGTCTACTTTCTGAAACGGATTCCAGCCGGTTCTCTCCGCTACGTCTCTCTTTTTTAATAATGTTCACAGCATCAAGTATTTTAAATCCTTTATTTTCTAGGTCCTCGATTATTGAATTACTTTCACAGGTTGGATGTAGGCTTCTTGCCATGATCTTGATGGTATGATCGTTTTTATTTTCGTACATTTACCACTGATATTTTTTCATATTCAGCTTCATTGACAATTCTCTGTATGCTTTTGGATTGGAAGTGTTAATCTTTCATACATTATTGATCAGAGAAGTATTTTGTAGTCTTGTTCCGTAACAGCACTCATTTCACTTTGGATTTCCGAATAGTTGGTTACACCTACTAAAACAATCGGTAGAGGGGCTTTTACATTTGGCCGTGCTTCTTTTTGTCGAGCTGGTTGCCGTTCGGGTGATTTTTCTACCTCTAGTGAGACCTCAGCTGTTCATGTTTTGTTTAGGATGCTTCTTAAGCATCCAGTTAATTTCTCTATCTAACTTTTCCTAGTCCGTTGAGTATTCAGTCTTCTGCGACTTGTCTCTTTTAGGTTGTACTTTTTTGTCTGACGCTTCTTTGTTTATAGTTTTGTTTTCCGTTTTTGAATTTATTTTATCTGTTTTCAGGCAGATTAACTCGCGTTGAAAATTGGACATTAGAAGCTCCATGTCTCCATTTTTTTGTTTTAGTGCTGGATTTTCTTTTTCTAAGTTAGAACGTCCATCATTTGCATTGCTACCGATGTTGAAGGTATCGGTTGCAGAACTGCTTCTGCTTGTACTTTTCGTATACGTTCATGCTGTATTTGACTGCTGTTAAAACGGATTCGCTGTTCCAAAATTAATTTCACTACCATGCAATAAGTGGGGCCCCCAGAACCCATGGAACCGGCCTCCAAAGAGTGTGGATTAGCCAATTTGAAAAATAGTGTACCACCTGGAGTAAATCCTTTTGTGTTTTGGTCCATTGAATTGTGTTGAATTGACTATTCGCTATATTGATCCACTAATACGAAGGGATTGGTGACCACAACCGTTCGTGTTACAATACATTGCCCAGGGTATGCCCATGTCCGAAAATATTTCGTGGAGGCTGTCAATTATTGGCACCTTGGATGTAAAGTTGACAAATAGTTGGTTATACTTAACCTTGTCATGTGGCCGCCATATCTGTGTGCCATCCGTTTAGCACAAAAACCGACGTTAAACTTGGCAATCAACATGTGTAGTATTTGTTTTGAAAGTGTAGGAGCATCAAACGTCAATTAACATTTTATTTATTTAAAGAGATACAATTTGATTTTGATTAGAACTTAAATTATTAATTGAATATTAGTCCCAGCCCCAGAATTGAACAATCAACTGAAGCAGGGTGATAGAGGAGCTCATTTCCAACAAAAACAGCCTAGTAAATTTTTTCGAATTGTTGATGGTTTAAAAGTTATTCCACTTTTAGTGCTTTTTAGTGAAAGCGCATGCACACCCACCAACAAATTTATTTTAAAAAAACCAAGGGTTCTCTTGTTTAACTTTCTGTTTTAGTAAGATCTAGAAGAGTGTGACTTTCCAATAAAATCATTTTTATAAGCTGTATTTTCTTCTGTCTTTTTTTTTCTCAAAAATTTTTGTTTCTCAACCTCTGGCATACATAAAAATGCAATTCAAAAAAGTGTAAGCGGTTCACAAACATTAAAAAGTGCTACAACTGTGGTAGGTAACAATATTGTACCAAGCGACATCCGTCGATATAATGGATAAAAGCAATGTCAATGAAACGGATACTGTTTTGCATTCATTAACGCAAACAGTTATGGAACGTTACATAACCGTAACGTAAACGTAATCCCAAGTTTCCAGTGAAAACTGCAACAAAACCTTTAAAACTAGGAGCACGGATAACAACTGGTAACCGTTTTCAACCTCTATGTGAAAATAAAAATAATAATGAGGAGGCAACTCGAGAAGAGGCGAGAGCATCAAAAGAGCGACCACCATCAATATAACTTCGAGAATCGCTGTCTCAACAATTAGTAGCTGATCTTAAAAAAGAAACAGGTGGAGAGTTTTTCATTGCTCCAATATCAAGGCCCAATAAACAAGGCAATATCCGTGAGATCAGAATTCAATCCATCTTATAAGCAACTAATAAATACTTTTACACATATAGATTGAAAAGTTCGAGAGGAGTAACAGTAGTAATAAAAGAGATCGAGTCATCTGTATCGCCACAAGAGATACGTGAGGAACTCACTGCCAAGGGCTTCAATATATGAAGCGTTATCAACCGTATTAATCGTGAGAAAAACCATCAACCAATGTTCAAAGTTGAGCTGGAACCTGAAGCAGCAAAAACAGCGAGTGATACACGAAATCTACAACATGAGTTGTCTGTTGTGTAGAAGGGTGGTAGAGGAATAGCCACACAAACGTAAGTCAGTCTTACAATGTACCAATTGCCAAGAATTTGGGCATTCTCGAAACTATTGGAAACTGCAAGCTGTTTGCGTGATATATGGCAGCATGCATAAAAGTGAGTGTGATTTACACAAAACCAAACCTGAACTAAAGAAGTGCAGCAATTGTGAGGAAAACCATACCGCTAATTACAGAGGATGCATTGTGTATAAGGAGTTAAGGAAAAAAATGACACCAAGACAACGAATTGAGCAACGAGCTATCAATCAAATATATAAACGCTCAAACAATGAGATTTCTGCAACCATTTACACAGAAACATCATACTCAGAGGTGACTGCGGGTAACGTGCGAAATAAAGCAAATAAACCTCATAATGATGATCAGGGAATCTACAAAATGATAAGTACCCTTAACGAAACAATGAACAAATTTATACAAATTATGAAAACAAATATGGGACTCATGCTGCATAACATGACTACCCTGATGCAACTGTTAACGAACAATCAAAATATAAGATGTTTGAACTTAAATTAGTCTTATGGAATGCCAATGGGCTAGCGCAACATAAATTAGAAGTACAGCATTTTCTTAATGAACACAACATTGACATCATGATGGTCTCTGTGGTGGTTATAACATTTACGATACCCAGCACCCTAACGGGAAACCTCGTGGGGGATCAGCAATTATTATTAGAGATAGAATAATACACCATGAACTGGAAAAATATCGCGAGGAACATATACAGGTAACTCTCATCTACTTAGAAGAATGGTCCGGTACATGCACCACATCTGCAGCTTACTGTCCAACGAAATATTCAATTAAAAAGAAACAATTTGCAAATTATTTCAAAACCTTTCAAAAGGCAAGCAGCTGTGGGGATGTATGCAGGAAGGAAATGTAGATAAGTGGCGGCAGACCAATATATTGGCCAACCGATAGAATATATTGGCCAACCGATAGACGAAAAATTCCCGATTTAATCGACTTCTGTGTAACAAAGCGTATTGCTAGAACTTATGTTACGGTCAAAACATGATATGATCTATCATTTGACCACTCCCCGGTTTTAATAACATTAAGCACACAAGTTTTAAATTCAGAATCAAATATTTCTTTAACGAACCGACACTTGGTCTCAATTCAAATCTGAAGTGACAAGAGAGTGCTCATTAAGCATCCCACTTAAAACGAAATCTGAGATTGATGAAGCAATACAACACCTAACGAATACATTAGAGCAAGCAGCGAAGGATGCTACATGCAACAGCTCTACTAAAGTGAAAATGCACCAATCGTCACAGAATATTCAACAGCTCTTAAAGAGCAAAGAGCTGCGCAGGCAATGGCAGTAACATAGATCACCTGGACTTAAATCAAAATTAAATAAAGCTATCAAAAACCTGAAAGCAGCACTAACAAAAGAACATGATGAGGGGATACAATATTATCTAAGTAAACTTACAGCATCAGTAGCAACAGATTACTTACTGTGGAAAACCACAAAACATCTGAAATGGCTTACGCAATCATGTCCTTCGATTCGCCTTCCCGATGGAAACTGGGCAAGAAGCGATACAGGAAAAACAAATGTATTCGCCCAACATTTAGTTGTAAGTATTTACTCCGAACGTAAATAATAAACCCTTGGAATTGCTGCCTTGATGTTGAAGCTTTAGAATTTCAACCAACTAAATATAAATGGCGCAAAGTAAAAACAATGAACAGTGAACATATAAATCGCAAAAAGACACCTGGCCCCACCCGGTAAAATATAAGTATTTTAAATAACATAACATATATCTGGAAGTTCTCAAATCAAATGAATAACATACATTTTCAATGCTGTAATGAAAACTGGGTATTTTCCTGAAAATGGGAAATTCTCACAGGTCATAATGATACCAGGATAAATCAGATAATGATGAAACAAAAGTAGACTCGTATCGTCCAATCAGTTTACTGCCAACTCTGTAAATAACTTGAACCAATTCTGCAAGAGCAAAGTATTATATCGGATCACCAGTTTGGGTTTAGAGAAAACCATGGAACCATAGAACGAGTGCATAGGATCGTATCAGAAATCAGAAACTCATTTGAACAAAAAAAGTACTGCTCTGCAGCATTTTTAGACATCGCCCAAGCTTTCGCTAAAGTATATGGCATGGAGACCTTCTTTGTACATAAAATTAAGGCTACCATCAAATTATGATGCGACCATTAAAAATTACCTGCTAAACCGGAAATTCCTGGTGAAATATAATAGTTCATCTTCCAATTTAAATGAAATACGTGCAGGGGTTCCACAAGGCAGTGTACTGGGTCCAGTGTTATATCTAATTTACACAGCGAACCTTTCTACTTCAAATTAAAAAACAGTTTCAATATTTGCAGAAGATAAAGCATTATTAGCGATACATGAAAATCTCCAAATAGCATCAAGAGTCCTGCAAGAACACTTAGAAGAAATCGCTAAGTGGCTTTCAAAATGGAGAATCAAAGCAAACGATCAGAAATCAGCACACATTACATTCACTCTTCGTAAACAAACCGGCCCTCCGGTGAAGTTAAATAACATCAATCTACCCCAATGCGAAACCATTAAATACCTAGATATACCTACATCTAGATAGAAGATTGACATGGAAGAAGCATGTCGAAACATAAGTGACAACGAATCAATATCAAAAGTGATCAAATAAATTGGTTAATCGGAAAACATTCTAAATTAACTCTAGACTGTAAGGTCTTGCTGTATAAAATGGTACTAAAACCAATCTGTACTTACGGAATACAATTGTGGGGCTCAGCTTGTGCCTCAAATATAATAAAATTGCAACGTGTACAATCAAAAATACTACGAAGAATGATAAACGCACCTTGGAACATGGTTAGGATTCTTACAAATTTTCCATCTATGAGTCAAAAATTCAAATTTATCCGCGGTCCAGCGACCAAGGGCAAAATGTATGGGGTGGTTGGGAAATTGATTGTGTATAAGTAGGTGTCGATTATAATAGTCGTTTGTCACACAGATTTTGACGCTAAATGGAATAATTTCCTATGATTGTGTATTTAATTCGAGAGTACTGAAGATAGACCAATGTGTACGGAACAATCACAATAAAACCCATTACAATAGAAAAAAATAATAAAATATCATTTTATATTGCTCCATTCCTATAAAAAAGAACATTCAATTAGTCTCATCAAATTGACGAGTAAAACTAAGAATGTGTATCATCGGGGATCATCGGTGACTAAGAATGGTAGCAATGTGATATTTATGGTTTTTGATCCCAAGAATACAAATACGCACATTGTTTTAAATAATATTTTATATAATAGTTTACATACTTTGTTAACAATGAAAACCATCAAAATTTGTGATTGATTTGATTTAATCACAAATGGAGTCATTTAGTCCTGGCTGACCCAAGGTTCAAAACGGCTTCCTTATAATGTTTACGATGATTTCGTGCGATAAAATGTCAAAGGGCAATCCAAACATCATCAAAACCGATTTTAGCTGGGTGATTTCCATTCCAATCCAAATGGATACCACTTATCCAATAGTGAACGAACAAAGTGTGACAAAGGAATCTACAAATATGAATTACTCTTTCGAAAAACCACGAAGCAGAACCTAAAAGAAAGATACATGGTACACCTGCCCATAACGGAGACACGATTGAACCAATTAGGAAATTCGAGAACACAAACAATTCAACGCTTCCTACAGCTAGAGAAGAAACAGGAATCCCACCCAGATGTAAAAGAATGGTATATTCAGTACACAACCGAGTACTTCAACGGGCGTCACATGATACGAACTGCTCGTCCCGTGGATCAATAGTACTTAAGCCATCATGACGTGATGCTGAAACATCGGGGTTATCATACCCATTTTAATACAAATTAATAAATTACTAAATTTTGATTGTTCACTACAGTATCTTGTCGATATCAGTATCTTGTCGGTTACGTGAGAGCTATACTGGCGTACGCTATTTTACCCAGTGATATGCGAGAAATAATTTTCGAACCCACTTCGCCGCCGATGGAACAGTTTTAAGCTGATAAAAAGGACATTACAAATATTTTAGGCGATCATAAGGATCCAAACTAACTGAAAATTGCCATTAGTTTAAAAGTTATAGGGACTAAGGCTGTTTAGTATGCCTTATTTGCAATATAATAAATTTAAGTTTTAAGCGGTTTTCCATAAAATTTACCCATGTTTTGGGAAAACCGTTTACAATTCGTAATACAATAAATATACGTTGTAAGCGGTTTTCCATAAAAATTCCTCATTTCCTAGAAAACCCCCCCAAATACTATATATATTTTAGGATTAATATAGAGCCAAAGTAAGAGAAAATCACCATCCCTTGAATAATTATAGGGGCTAAGGGTTTGTAGCATGCACAATGCACACCGAGATGATACATTAACGCTGTGATTCTGGCCAGTGAAAAATACAAATATTCTGAAAATAAACCGCGATGCTATCATTAACTAATACCCCCAGTATTGTGTATAGGTGCTCGATAACGGCTGTAAATGATTGCTGGAAGAACTAGTGCCACACTATAGTGTCATAATATATTATAACCAAAACAATTACTTCTCATAAACAATTTCAAAAATAAAATTAAAGAAAACTTTCAAACTAAACTAAACGTTAACCTTTTTTTAATTTTGCTTATCGTTGGTTCTGTTTAAGGTTTCGCCAACCAAATCTTTCTAAATTTTTCTAAATTAATTTGATGTACGAGTATTTGCCTAGTTTCGGAAGATTTTCGGAATTAATAATGATGACACTAATATTATTGTAATACAATTACTACACAAAATATTTAAGGGTAAATCTACACTGCAAGATATACCCGACAATATAATGGGATGAGACTACATTTTTGTACATATTTTTCGGGCTCGCTACATTTTAGCGAAGAAACTTGCCAAATAATTTCGTGATGATATTTCGGACCAACTCCAACAACTTTTCGGACTCGGATGATCATATTCCAGAACTTCTTCCATAAATAATTTTATAAAGTTGCATTACAATACATACTGAATTTGCAGTCCCATTTCAATCCTACATAAACAATTTTTATATGGTCGGTTATGAAATGGATTAGTTCCACCTCGGTTAGCTAGATTCCATAAATTCTTCCAAAAATCAATTTTTAATCTTATTTCCATACTATACACTCGATTTATTTATGATCGGTTATGAAATAGCGTAGTACCCTTTTAGATTTTCCTAAAATCATTAATCATTTCAACTTTCAATTCACTCACCCAATTTTATGATGTTCGGTGAAAGAATCGCCTAGTTTTATCCTAATTGGCCATATAGAGGAATTGCTTCCAAAGATAGTTAGAATCGCATTTCCATCCTACATATAAATTCCATTATGACAGTGTTAGAAATGACCTTGTTAAAATCCAGTTGGCCTAATTCCAGAACTTCTTTCGAGAATAATTTTACAATCAATTTATTTCTTATGTACTCAATTTCATCATGATCGATTTAGGAAAGGCTTCCATCATAGTTCGCTACATTTTAGAATTTGTTTATAATTTCGCCATAACCGATTATGAAATGGGCTTATTCCGTTCCGATTGGTTTTATTTTAAAACTTCTTTCAGAAATCATTAAAAGTTTCATTTTATTTTGCGTGCCAAACTTCATTGTGATCGTCGAAGAAATGATTTAATCGCGCCCAGTTGGCCATGTTCCAGAACTCCCTCGAAAAAAATTTGAAATTCTATTTCTCCTTTATATTCCTTCATAGTCAATTTCATCATGATTAGTTAACTAATAACTAACTCTCCTAAACTAGTTCCAGAACTGAGTAACTATTCATTTGACACATTTTTGCATAATTGTCGTTTCCAGAGATTTTTTTGTTCTCGGTGAAATGCCGTTTTCGATGAATTATCGTTCTCGGTGAATTGCTATGTCGGTGAGTTAACGTTTTCGGATAGTTAGCCGAAAACTGTCAGTGAAAAAAACTCGATAAGGCAGATAGTGACTCGACGTCTTCAGCCGAAAGTTACAAAAATTATACAATAAATTGAAATATCGAAAGACTTTTCCAGACATAACACTTTAAACGTTAAGTTTACAAATTTTTGAAGTTTGCACGTGTATTTCACACTACCCAGTTTCCCGAACTCCCAAGACAAAACTTGACCTGAAACATTTTCCAGTGATAACAGTCGACGAACCTATTCAAATGAGGCCTGGAACTAGTAACTTGAACAGATGGAGATGATTCAAAAGTTGGTGGTCACCTCAATACAGATGGGCGAGCAGCTAAGGCAATTCTGGAAACTCGAGGAAGTAACAGTAAAAGGGAACTCACAAAAGAAAACATCGAATGCGACGGATTCAGTAAAAAAACCTTTTCAAGTGAAACTAATGGAAGATACATAAATTCTGTTTGATAGCGAGCAACTCGTGAACACTTTAGGCAAAAACGGCTTACCAAGAATCTAGAAACCAACTAAAGTGCCTTACTGTACAGCAGTAAGCCACATACATATGTAGGCGTGAGAAAATAACATTAAACGATTTGAATAGATGACCCCATCTCTGGAAACAACACGCTCGATGAAGCATTAGGTGCTCAAAAGCAAATCATAGCATTACTCAAAACTGGGGATTCCAACATCCGTAAATGAGCTACCAACCATAAGGTCCTGATTCGGGGAAGCTCTCACAAATATAAAACATTCGTCGCTAGTAGAAATTCAGAAATTCAAGAAAAGCCAAGCCCAACTCAATAACCACATGGCTTCCCAGAACTGGTCGCAACAGACTGGCGATGAAAATATAGACAGAGAACTAAGACTTATTCACCGCCTCAAGTTCTACATCTAATCCGTTTGGGCAATTAGCAGAAACGATCTCGGCTGTGAATAAAATATTTCGCATCATCAGCTATTGTCAGCACTTCATCATAAGATGTTAAAGCGTTAGACAATTAGACCCAGGAAGCCCGTCAAAAAGTATGCAGAATAATATAACAGCGACAGCTCCAAAAGAGATTAGAGCCATGCGCAAATATGAATCAGTAACAACAAAAAGCAACTTGCTGTGTCTCAACCCTTTCTTTGATGAGCAAGGGATACTTCGAGCAGGAGTTCACCTTAGAAATAGCAAATCTAGTTGTAATGTTAGACATCCTATAATGTTGCTACAAAAACATGCTTTGACGAAATTACTTACAGCAGATACACACCTTTCAACTTTGTATGAATGAACTCAGTCAACCGTCGCTCACTTGCGAATAATATATTGGTTCAGGACTACCATCATGCTAAAACTGATGGCAGACCTACCGAAGCAAAGAATAGTTTCTTCATGTCCATTTACACACACTGAAGTAGATTTTATAAGGCCTATTCATAGCAGTATTGTGCGATTTTTACCTGAAGTAATATACATAGAAATAGTAAACGACCAGACTTCAATCGCTTTTGTGGCAACCTTCAAAATGTTCATTGTTCGAAGAGGGCTTTGATAGCACATCATACTTTGGAGCTCGAGAAAAGAAAACGCTTGAATCTATGAAACAGGAGACTGCAATTTCATGACATGTCAACGGTACGACATGGCACTTTATTCCAACTTCACTCCACATTTTCCCTCCACCCGGAGGGTGTTGGGGAGCAGCAGTAATGTCAATAAAATATCATCTCAACCGAACAATTTTAGAAATCACATTGACCTCCGAAGAACTAGCAAAAGTCACGATTCAAATCGAAGTATGTCTCAATTCAAGATCTCTAACAATAACATCAGCAGATCCAAATGACAGGAAAATTTTTGTACAGTTCACGTACGCAACGTGGTATCAAATTTTCTACCGGATGTGTGTGCTTGGTTTTGTTTGTCATATTTAGGATTTTTTGCTTTATTTTTAAGATTTAATCTTTGCAATCTGTTCTGGGGCCGAATCACTCTCAACTCTTTCCCTATGCACTTTTCACATCCTCCTACCGGGCCTACGGCTATAGGTCCGATTAACGTAGAACCCCATCTGTACATTACATAGCTCCATGCCAGCTTATAGTACTGATATGAAAAATGGGCCCGCTCTTGAGTTCTGCCCTCCGACAGAGGGTCATACTTGTGTTTATTTCCATCACCGGTCGTAATCAGATGATATGATGAAAAAAACCTTTTGCATTCTACCGCTATCGGAATTCGAACCCGGTACCTCTCGATCCAAACGCCAAGGCTTTAACCACTGTGCCGTGCCGTTTGGTCGGTCATGTTTAGGATGAGTTTCATTTAAACAGATCATAAACTAATCTGGCCTTCTTTTTGGGGTTTATATTAGCGAAATGTATGTGTGCAGCTGGCCCGAAAAACACTTTTTCCAAAATATCATAATTGTATGGAAAACGAATATCCAATCCCGAAATAATCTTTTCATCTATGTATCTACAAAATTTGTATTAAGCTAAAATTATCCTGAAAAGTTACTAAATTGGAAATGCCTTATTATACAGTAAGTACATGTAAATCCTGGCAGAAAATCGTATTAGTTGCATATGGCGATTACATATCAGCACGTTTACCGAAACCATATAAATATCCATCGGGAATTTGTATCTAAAAGTTGGCATCTTTTGTGTCCAAAATAAACGCAGTCCACTTCCAAATATTCAATATTAGAGCCTTATCTTTATCCATGCGTTACTATGGTTGCATAGAACTTTTCCATTTTAAATGAAAAATCGGTTAAATTAAAAATTTAATTGCTGGAATCTTAGAAAAATCCCCCTCGAGATTATTTGCTCGAAAGTTAGGTCCATCTATCTCAGATATAACGCCAATAGTTCAAGTCTAAACGTTAAATATAAAGGTCTGATCTAGAGCAAAATCTCAGCATTGGTTTCATATCTAAAATGAGTTAAATTTACAATTTATTTGCGAAACTCCTAGGGACAACCTCATCGAGAATTTGGGCCTTAAAGTTAGCATTCCCTCGTGTCCAAAATAAACGCAATTGTCTATTTTCAAACATTCAATATTAGAGCCTTATCTCAATTCATGTGTTACTATGGTTGCATTGAATTTTTCCATTTTATATGAAAAATCGGTTTAATTAAAAATTTAATTGCTGTAATCCAGGAGATATCCCCTTCGAGATTATTTGCTCAAATGTTAGGTCCATCCATCTCAGATATAACGCCAGTAGTTCATGTCTGAACGGAAAATATAAAGGTCTGATCTAAAGCAAAATCTCACAATAGGTTTAATTTCTAAAATGGGTTAATTTTGCAATTTGAAAAATCGGTTAAATTAAAACTTTAGTTGCTGAAATCCGGAAGAAATTCCGCTCGAGATAATTTGTTTAAAAGTTAGGTCCATTCATCTCAGATATAACGTCAATAGTTTAAGTCTGAACGTTGAATATAAAGGCCTGATCTAAAGCACAATCTCAGCATAGGTTTCATATCTAAAATGGGTTAAATTTAAAATTTATTTGCGGAACTCTTAGGCACAACCACATCGGGAATATGGTCCTTGAAATTAGCATCCTCTGTGTCCAAAATAAACGCAATTGTCCATTTTCAAATATTCAATACTAAAGCCTTATCTTTATCCATGTGTTTCTTTGGTTGCATTGAATTTTTTTATTTTATATGCAAAATCGGTTAGAATAAAAATTTAATTGCCTGAATCCAGGAAATGATCGCCTCGAGATTATTTGCTCAAACGTTAGGTCCATCCGTTTTAGATATAAAGCCAATAGTTTAAGTCTGATTTGAATCGATTTTTCATATAAAATGGAAAAGTTCAATGCAACCAAAGAAACACATGAATAAAGATAAGGCTCTCCTATTGAATATTTGGAAATGAACAAATTGCGTTTATTCTGGACACTAACTTTAAGGCCCAATTTCCCGATGAATATTTATATGGTTTAATGTGCTGATATGTAATCGCTATATGCATCTAATACGATTTTCTGCCAGGATTTACAATGTGACACAATTTTTTTTAAATATTACAATTATTTTCTGTATAATGAGGCATTTCCAATTCAGTAACTTTTCGGGATAATTTTAGCTTTCTCATATTAATTAATACAAATTTTGTAGATAGATGAAAAAATTATTTCGGGATTAGATATCGTTTTCCCAACAATTGTGCTATTTTTCGAGATGGTATTGAAATTAGCAAAGAAACACACCAAAATTGAAAAGGTGTTTTCGGGCTGGTTTTTCGGGCCAACTTTACATACATCGAAATGTTACGGAAAGTACCTTATGTTCACAGTATGTTTATTGGCTTTTAACAGGCGTATGAGAGTAAAGAGAGGCAAATTAATGAGGAGTGTGGATGGAAGGTAATAAAATTAAGGAGAATTTTCTATCATGTCAACTTCTCATCGCACATGGCAATACTTTTAATCGAGCCAGCTATTGTCATACTTGATAACATTTTCATTTTGGATCAGAACATCGTTTCTTGGCGTGAAAATAGATGGCAAATATAGATGGTTACGCTGGAGAGCCAATACACGAAGAATTAAGTTCAAGAACGACCCAATCCCGTATTGGTTGAAAATTATTCTAATAAGGATTGGTGGTAACGAAGCTAGATTTAGTGCTTGCGCGAGTATGCCCACGAACAAAACTAACCTCTAAAAGAAATGATCATACCAGTGGTCATCTTTGGCTGTGGATCACTAACCCTAACAGTAGAAGCAAACAGAAGTTAGTTTTATTTTTAAAAAAGATTGAAAATAAGTTGCATCGAAAATCTTCTAAAAAATACAGTTATAATTGGATTTACAAAATTCTCTAGGCGGTTATCGCGTCTTGTATCATTTTGTTGCGAATCAAACGATTTCGCAAAAGATTGATGAGACGGCCAAATCCATTAATAGGATTGCCAACATTAAGTAGGTTAGCGAGCTTGGTTCATGGTATTTTTGTAAATGACGAAGTCATGCATTTCACACTCATGCAGTTATGTTGTAATGCTAGCCCTTGCCTTGATGCGCGAGAGTAAATTATTGCGTCATATAAGCGAATGTTGAGGATCACAAACCGACGCCCAATGTTAAGAACCCAGAGCAAGATTCTCTTGTCTGGCCGATGTCAGGTGTTGCCAGTATTTTTCCATGATTTATCTTATAAAATTTCTATTTAGCCATAACGATTACTGTTCCGTAGAGTTTTTTCTAAAAATAATTTAAAAAATTGTATCAATGATTGAGTTTTGTACGGTAATGAGAATGACTTACTAGTATTGTACTAACAACCAGGATCACCTTATTGCCCCTCGTACCAAATGTAGCCCTTGCTCACGAGTAATCTTGAACCCGGATACCATTCACCAACTATTACAATCGAATGCTGTTTCATTTTGTCCAAAACGAGTTTACTCGATGCCTCTCTTTCATGGTACAACGACGTATTTGTCGAAATATTTAGTGGTTGTGATTATTCCATTGAAGACCGATTGCAAATACGTATATATACCAGTATACCGATCCATATTTTAGAATTTTTCGCATAGCAAATATCGGACATCACTAAACAGGAAGTAGTTATATATTAACCAAATTATGATTTAAATCCCATAATCATAAGAGTTAATATCGAATGTGATGAATAACTAGTGATACTCGTTCATCTCGCAGTTGAAGTACCTAGAAAAATAATTTTATAATTTTATAAAAATCTTAGCGCGTGCCACTCATGTAATATTAGATGAATCCCCTACCGATTTAACTAATGTGAGAAGATTGCTGAAGCAGCTTCTGCTTTTTTCAGTACAGTATCTTGTAGTGCTTAATGTAGCAACTATATGCAAAATTGGTCGGTCTTCTAGGAGCCACTCATTGAATTGGACATCGTCTTTTGGGTAGGTAGGCTCTCTTTTTCTTAAACTGGTCTCTTATTTCTTGGACTTCATGTCTGCGTTTGTGCCCTTTGCCAATGGCGGAATGAATTTTTATTGTTTTTAATGAGGGCCAATGAATTTGATTCTGTAAATGTCAAGTTATTGTGACAAAAGCCGACAACCCCATCCACCCAAATTTAACAAGTCGTTTCTCCAGCTCTTCGTGCAATATCCTTATTTTATGGGTGGCATAAAATTTCTGGGGTAGATCATAATAAATAAAACTAAGAAATTCAAACCAGCATTACATTTTATTTATGAATAAAATTAATTACAAAAGAATATTATTTATGAAAATTAATGTTGCATGTTAATCTATAAAATTATAATTAGTTACCATGTAGTAAAATCAAGTCATATTCTAATTACATATTCATATTCTAATTCTATATTCGATTTGATTTGGATTTCCCGAAATGCTTCAACACCTTCTGATTTTTACCATTTAAAAAAAGCGTAGTGTTCATGAAGCTTGAGTTGTGGCGGGTAGATCTCAACGGTTCCTTGGCGCTAATATGCGGCGATTAAGGGTCTGAAATAAATATAATTTTATATTAACATATGATTGTTTCAGAAGGCAAGACATATTTTGCCGGGTTAATAATGTTTCCGCGTTAATTCATAGAAAAATAATTGAAAAGACAATTCAGAGGAAATTTTGAAAAAATCATTTCCCAAAACATTCAATTCCAAATCCAAGGCCCATCCGACTGGAAACTCAATTAAGCATATTTGGAATACTGGTAAATAATAAATTAATTCTACGAACGACAGAGTGAAAAATATTTAAATTTGTTTAAAATACTTTCAAACTACAAATATAAGGCGTAACCTTAGCATTTTATTTAGCGCATTTTTTTAGCTAAACTGATCACTCGTCCTCAAAAACGGTAACTGTAACAAAATCCGGATTTGGTGTAATAAATGTATAACAAACTATGATGCCAGACTCATGCAAGGCTAAATGATTATTAAAACCACGCTGTTATTATGGTGTTAACAACTATTATAACAACAAAATTGATATTTCTCCATATTTTAGAGATCCGCGAAGAAGTAATTTTTACTTTAAACAAATTCCAGTCACTGAGAAATTTTCAATTATGTTGTTTGATTTTTGTGTAAGATTTATAAAAAGTATGAAATTAGTGTTATACTCACTTTACGACGTGGCCCATTAGTTTGTTTATTCTCAAGGCAATGCGTGTGCCATTGTAATGGAGTGCTCGTACTGTCTGTTGAGATGATTTTCTTCAGATACATATTTTGTTTCAGCCAAACTTTCGAGATTAAAAGAAATTTTGAATGAATTTTTTGAATCAGCGCGGTTTAATATTTTCAGCAGTTTATATTTTAATTTAAATTTATTACATATTTGTATATTAGTTTTATTATTTTATATTTTAATATGCAAAAACAATAAATCTATTAAATATTATTGATCGAAAATTGAATCATGATCATCATTATCTTCAACATCTGAATTGGGATATTCTTCCGTCCAAATTTTTACAACTGCAGATGCCCCTGGGGCGTTAAAATTTATATCGCCGAATGCTCTAACATTTACGCCTTCAGGCCAATTTGTCGGATTAAGCGCTTTTTCCCGTAATTCTGGATCGACTCCCACTTTAAAGCATACAAAATCTAAGATACTCCTGTTTTTAGGAAATAATTTTACTACTTTGCAATTATTAGTATCCAAGTGTGATTTCACAAGGAATACTATATCGTCTACATCAGTGGCAGGGTGAAACCTTGACATGTGTATCCACAATTTTGTATCGGTAGTTGTAGGAGATTGAATCTCGGTATGTACCATAGCACCAGCTATACTTGCATTATCCGAATTTGATGGGGTTTGTGTATCACGGACCGAATCAAAATCAATTAAATCTGGACTAATTAGAGGTCGACGATGTTCCTTAAATGGTATATAACTATCGACACTAGACACTCTGGAAGAACGTGATGATGGATGAGTCATAACTGACGCCGTCGAAATAGGCGGAATAACATGTGATGCGACCTCAGTTAGAAGATCGAAAATTAAACCAGTTTGTTGTCTGTTGAATGTGATCTGATCTTGCAATTTATCAATGATCACATCCTGTGCCTTATTTCCAAACATAGTATGAATTTCAATTATCGCACGAATGGTTTGACTTTTTAAAAGTTTCTTGCAATCATTGCAGAACCACATACAATTTTGCGATTTACGAAGTAGGTTGTATTCCATACTTCCAAAATTCACACAATTACTGTGGAATGTTTGACTGCAAAATCCAGAGCAATCAATTTTCTTGTTATTTGTGAATTCCATGTTACATTGGCCGCACACCATTTTTTATATAAAGTGGTAAGTAATGCAACAATAAAAACGAATTTTTCGTTATAAACAATCTAGGTGTGGTATAACTGCACTGTTCACAAAACTATTGCAACTGTGAAAACTTTTATAAACTGTTCACAAAACGATTTTTAGGCACAATTTTCCACAAACAATATTTATAGGTTATCAACACTAAATTAATTGTTTTATAATTAGAAATAAATATTCTTATTTTCATTAAATTAAAGCAAAACTCAACACATCTGATCGCTCAGCTATCTCTTAATATTCTATTGTAATAAAATTGGTTTGTATTACATCGATCTCGCGGTTATTTTAAGTTGCACATGAAAACAAATGCAATCGACTTAGAAGATCAATAAAATTGGTTTATAGCTTTTTTGTACAAAAATATTTTTGTAGTTTTGGAAAATTAGGTAAGCAGTTTTTCGCGAATAAAGGCAATTTTATAACATCATATTAAATCTCTACGCATGCTTTTCAATTTCTTATGCATAAGTAAATATAAGTAATAAAATCGTTTAACCCCAATCTAAAAATTGTAATTGCAAATGCGTCAAACTACATAGGTAATAGGCCAAATTAACATGAAGAAAAACTTAATTTTTATTAAGAAGTTACTGAACTTATATATAAATATATATATATATATATATATATATATATATATATATATATATATATATATATATATATATATATATATATATATATATATATATATATATATATTTATTTATTTATATATAAGTTCAGTAACTTCTATCAAAATTAATTTTCTATCAAAATTAATCCATAAGAGTACACACAATCCGAGGGCATTCACAGATCTGAATAGACATCTCTAGAATTACATAAATGTGGCCTACAATCTACCCCTACACTTTCATGTTAAATGTCGCAAGTAGAGCGGTTTTCTAAAATCGGTGCAAAATTTCCAGAGAGTCTCGTTAATATGGTGGTTATTAAAATTAATCCATAAGAGTACGCACAATCCGGAGGCATTCACAGATCTAAATAGACATCTCTAGAATTTCTAGATTATGGCCTATGATCTATCCTTACACTTGCATATTAAATATCGCAAGTAGAGCGGTTTTCTAAAATGGGTGTAAAAATCCCAGAGAGTCTCGTTAATATGGTGGTTATCAAAATTAATCCATTGGAGTACCTACAATCCGGGGGCATTCACAGATATGTATAGACTTCTCTAGAATTACATCTTTATGGCCTACAATCTACCCTTACACTTGCATGTTAAATATCGCAAGTAGAGCGGTTTTCTAAAATCAATGCAAAATTTCCAGAGAGCCACGCTGATATGGTGGTTATCAAAATTAATCCATAAGAGTACACACAATCTGAGGGTATTACCAGATCTGAATAGACATCTCTAGAATTACATGATTATGGCCTACAATCTACCCTTACACTTTCTTGTTAAATATTGCAAGTAGAGCGGTTTTCTAAAATCGGTGCAAAAATCCCAGAGAGTCATGCTAATATGGTGGTTATCAAAATTAATCCACTGGAGTATACACAATCCGAGGGCATTCACAGATCTGAATAGACATTTAAAAAATTATTTGATTATGGCCTACAATCTACCCCTACACTTTCATGTGAATATTGCAAGTAGAGCGGTTTTCTAAAATCGGTGCAAAATTTCCAGAGAGCCACGCTAATATGGTGGTTATCAAAATTAATCCATAAGAGTACACAAAGTCTGAGGGCATTACCAGATCAGAATAAACATCTCTAGAATTACATGATTATAGCCTACAATCTACCCCTACACTTTCATGTGAATATTGCAAGTATAGCGGTTTTCTAAAATCGGTGCAACATTTCCATAGGGGCACGCTAATATGGTGGTTATCAAAATTAATCCACAAGAGTACACACAATCCGAGGGCATTACCGGATCTGAATAGACATCTCTAGAATTACATGATTATGGCCTACAATCTACCCCTACACTTTCATGTGAATATTGCAAGTATAGCGGTTTTCTAAAATCGGTGCAACATTTCCATAGGGGCACGCTAATATGGTGGTTATCAAAATTAATCCACAAGAGTACACACAATCCGAGGGCATTACCGGATCTGAATAGACATCTCTAGAATTACATGATTATGGCCTACAATCTACCCTTACTTACACTTTCATGTTAAATATTACAAGTACAGCGGTTTTCTAAAATCGGTGCAAAAATCCCAGAGGGCCACGCTTATATTATAATTATCCAAATTAATACGCTGGAGTATGCACAATCCGAGGGCATTCACAGATCTGAATAGACATCTACAGAATTATTTGATTATGGCCTACAATCTACCCTTACACTTTCATATTAAATATCGCAAGTAGAGCGGTTTTCTAAAATCGGTGCAAAATTTCCAGAGAGTCTCGTTAATATGGTGGTTATTAAAATTAATCTATAAGAGCACACACAATCCGAGGGCATTACCAGATCAGAATAAACATCTCTAGAATTACATGATTATAGCCTACAATCTACCCCTACACTTTCATGTGAATATTGCAAGTATAGCGGTTTTCTAAAATCGGTGCAACATTTCCATAGGGGCACGCTAATATGGTGGTTATCAAAATTAATCCACAATAGTACACACAATCCGAGGGCATTACCGGATCTGAATAGACATCTCTAGAATTACATGATAATGGCCTACAATCTACCCTTACTTACACTTTCATGTTAAATATTACAAGTACAGCGGTTTTCTAAAATCGGTGCAAAAATCCCAGAGGGCCACGCTTATATTATAATTATCCAAATTAATACGCTGGAGTATGCACAATCCGAGGGCATTCACAGATCTGAATAGACATCTACAGAATTATTTGATTATGGCCTACAATCTACCCTTACACTTTCATATTAAATATCGCAAGTAGAGCGGTTTTCTAAAATCGGTGCAAAATTTCCAGAGAGTCTCGTTAATATGGTGGTTATTAAAATTAGTATATAAGAGCACACACAATCCGAGGGCATTACCAGATCAGAATAAACATCTCTAGAATTACATGATTATAGCCTACAATCTACCCCTACACTTTCATGTGAATATTGCAAGTATAGCGGTTTTCTAAAATCGGTGCAACATTTCCATAGGGGCACGCTAATATGGTGGTTATCAAAATTAATCCATAAGAGTACACACAGTTCGAGGGCATTCACAGATCTGAATAGACATCTCTAGAATTACATGATTATGGCCTACGATCTACCCTTACACTTTCATATTAAATATCGCAAATAGAGCGGTTTTCTAAAATTGGTGCAAAATTCCCAGAGAGCTACGATAATATGGTGGTTATCAAAATTAATCCACTGGAGTATACACAATCCAAGGCCATTCTTAGATCTAAATATACCTCTCGAGAATTACATGATTATGTTGGGCGGATCCCAACACTGTCATATTAAACATCGCAAGAGGAGTTGTATTTTATAATCGGCGAAAAATTCACAATGGGTCACGCGGTTATGAAAAATAATCCATTGGGGTATACAAAATCCGAGGGCATTCACTGATCTGAATAGAGATTTACAGAATTATTTGATTATGGCCCACAATCTTCGCTTACATCATATTAAATATCGCAAGTAGAGCGGTTTTCTAAAATCGGTGTAAAATTTCCAGAGAGTCTCGTTAATATGGTGGTTATTAAAATTAATCTATAAGAGCACACACAATCAGAGGGCATTACCAGATCAGAATAGACATCTCTAGAATTACATGATTATGGCCTACAATCTACCCCTACACTTTCATGTGAATATTGCAAGTAGAGCGGTTTTCTAAAATCGGTGCCACATTTCCAGAGGGCCACGCTAATATGGTGGTTATCAAAATTAATCCATAAGAGTACACACAATCCGAGGGCATTCACAGATCTGAAAAGACATCTCTAGAATTACATGATTATGGCCTACAATTTACACCTACACTTTCATGTTAAATGTCGCAAGTATAGCGGTTTTCTAAAATCGGTGCAAAATTTCCAGAGAGTCTCGTTAATATGGTGGTTATTAAAATTAATCTATAAGAGCACACACAATCCGAGGGCATTACCAGATCAGAATAAACATCTCTAGAATTACATGATTATGGCCTACAATCTACCCCTTCATTTGCATATGAAATATTGCAAGTAGAGCGGTTTTCTAAAATCAATGCAACATTTCCAGAGAGCCACGCTTATATGGTGGTTATCAAAATTAATCCATAAGAGTACACACAATCCGAGGGCATTACCAGATCTGAATAGACATCTCTAGAATTACATGATTATGGCCTACAATCTACCCCTACACTTTCATGTAAATATTGCAAGTAGAGCGGTTTTCTAAAATCGGTGCAAAATTTCCAGAGAGCCACGCTGGTATGGTGGTTATCAAAATTAATCCACAAGAGTACACACAATCCGAGGGCATTACCGGATCTGAATAGACATCTCTAGAATTACATGATTATGGCCTACAATCTACCCTTACTTACACTTTCATGTTAAATATTACAAGTACAGCGGTTTTCTAAAATCGGTGCAAAAATCCCAGAGGGCCACGCTTATATTATAATTATCCAAATTAATACGCTGGAGTATGCACAATCCGAGGGCATTCACAGTTTTGAATAGACATCTACAGAATTATTTGATTATGGCCTACAATCTACCCTTACACTTTCATATTAAATATCGCAAGTAGAGCGGTTTTCTAAAATCGGTGCAACATTTCCAGAGAGTCTCGTTAATATGGTGGTTATTAAAATTAATATATAAAAGCACACACAATCCGAGGGCATTATCAGATCAGAATAAACATCTCTAGAATTACATGATTATGGCCTACAATCTACCCCTACACTTTCATGTGAATATTGCAAGTATAGCGGTTTTCTAAAATCGGTGCAACATTTCCATAGGGGCACGCTAATATGGTGGTTATCAAAATTAATCCATAAGAGTACACACAGTCCGAGGGCATTCACAGATCTGAATAGACATCTCTAGAATTACATGATTATGGCCTACGATCTACCCTTACACTTTCATATTAAATATCGCAAGTAGAGCGGTTTTCTAAAATTGGTGCAAAATTCTCAGAGAGCTACGATAATATGGTGGTTATCAAAATTAATCCACTGGAGTATACACAATCCAAGGCCATTCTTAGATCTAAATATACCTCTCGAGAATTACATGATTATGTTGGGCGGATCCCAACACTGTCATATTAAACATCGCAAGAGGAGTTGTATTTTATAATCGGCGAAAAATTCACAATGGGTCACGCGGTTATGAAAAATAATCCATTGGGGTATGCACAATCCGAGGGAATTCACTGATCTGAATAGAGATTTACAGAATTATTTGATTATGGCCTACAATCTTCGCTTACATCATATTAAATATCGCAAGTAGAGTGGTTTTCTAAAATCGGTGTAAAATTTCCAGAGAGTCTCGTTAATATGGTGGTTATTAAAATTAATCTATAAGAGCACACACAATCAGAGGGCATTACCAGATCAGAATAGACATCTCTAGAATTACATGATTATGGCCTACAATCTACCCCTACACTTTCATGTGAATATTGCAAGTAGGGCGGTTTTCTAAAATCGGTGCAAAATTTCCAGAGGGCCACGCTAATATGGTGGTTATCAAAATTAATTCATAAATCCGATGGCATTACCAGATCTGAATAGACATCTCTAGAATTACATGATTATGGCCTACAATCTACCCTTACACTTGCATGTTAAATATCGCAAGTATAGCGGTTTTCTAAAATCGGTGCAAAATTTCCAGAGAGTCTCGTTAATATGGTGGTTATTAAAATTAATCCATAAGAGTACACACAATCCGGAAGCATTCACAGATCTGAATAGACATCTCTAGAACTTCTAGATTATGGCCTATGATCTACCCTTACACTTGCATATTAAATATCGCAAGTAGAGCGGTTTTCTAAAATGGATGTAAAAATCCCAGAGAGTCTCGTTATTATGGTGGTTATCAAAATTAATCCATAAGAGTACCCACAATCCGGTGGCATTCACAGATATGTATAGACATCTCTAGAATTACATGATTATGGCCTACAATCTACCCTTACACTTGCATGTTAAATATCGCAAGTGGAGCGGTTTTCTAAAATCAATGCAAAATTTGCAGAGAGCCACGCTGATATTATAATTATCCAAATTAATCCGCTGGAGTATACACAATCCGACAGCATTCACAGATCTGAATAGACATCTACATAATTATTTGATTATGGCCTACAATCTTCCCTTCACTTTCATATTAAATATTGCAAGTATAGCGGTTTTCTAAAATCGGTGCAAAAATCCCGGAGGGCCACGCTAATATGGTGGTTATCAAAATTAATCCACTGGAGTACACACAATCCGAGGGCATTCACAGATCTCAAAAGGCTTCTCTAGAACTTCTAGATTATGGCCTACGATCTACCCTTACACTTGCATATTAAATATCGCAAGTAGAGCGGTTTTCTAAAATCGGTGTAAAATTTCCAGAGAGTTTCGTTAATATGGTGGTTATCAAAATTAATCCATTGGAGTACACACAATCCGAGGGCATTCACAGATCTGAATAGACTTCTCTAGAATTTCTAGATTATGGCCTTCGATCTACCCTTACACTTGCATATTAAATATCGCAAGTAGAGCGGTTTTCTAAAATCGGTACAACATTTCCAGAGGGCCACGCTAATATGGCGGTTATCAAAATTAATCCACTGGAGTATACACAGTCCGAGGGCATTACCAGATCTGAATAGACATTTCTAGAATTACATGATTATGGTGTACAATCTTCCCTTCATTTGCATATGAAATATTGCAAGTAGAGCGGTTTTCTAAAATCGGTGCAAAAATTCCGGAGGACCACGCTAATATGGTGGTTATCAAAATTAATCCACTGGAGTACACACAATCCGAGGGCATTCACAGATCTGAATAGACATCTCTAGAATTTCTAGAGTATGGCCTACGATCTTCCCTTACACTTGCATATTAAATATCGCAAGTAGAGCGGTTCTAGGGTGTTTTTTTTAATTAAATGAAGTAAATTCAACCCTGCAACATCTTTTCCTGTGTATAACTACACTTTAGATTAAATTGTGTAAATACACTTTTGAAAAATGGTTATTTGTGTAGGTACACGTTTGATAAGTATTTAAAACTTCACAACGGTATGGGTGGCTTAAGCACAAATATTTTGGTCGTTATAAATAATTATTCTAGCTTAATAAATCAAGGTCACTGCCACCCAGAATACTCAAAAATATCATTCTAACAGAGTTATAAATAAACATTAAATGTTTAACGACAGGTAACATTTACGGGAAATTTCCTAAACACACAAATTTTATGCAAATCCTTGGGCACAACTACGGTATAACGAATATTCTTAATATTATGGAAACTAATGTTGGCGTGGAGTATTTCTTAAAACTATTTTTAGGAATTCTTTTTAGAAAAAAATTCACGTATCTAGCCGGAGTTGTAAAAATTTCCTATTGCTGAAAAGTTGAGCATGTATTAGTGTAAAATATATAAAATTCATATTAAACATATTAAAGTTATTGTTTGAGGAGGTGGATTTTACCATCGTTCTGAGAAGCTAACCTACTCAACAAGGACTTTTGATCGGTGTGTGCAATTTTTAAAGAAGGCGCTTGGTATTAATCACAAATATATATTGATTCTATTTATTTATTTATTTATTTCAAACACTGCCTTAAAAAGTGCATAATGATATGATGATGCATCTTTAAAATTATTGTTGTTCAATTTGATTGATAAAAATTGTATTATATTTCGATGTTTAAATTTAGCTTGCTGCACTAGTTTAAAAACCCGTAAAAAATCATTCTAATATCTAAAGGTAATAAAAAATATTTATATGCATATCTAAAAGCGCCGCTCTAATTTCCTATATTACGTTTTCTGTAAGATGTATGACTTTTTGCAATAAAACACATAGAAGCGTAATAACTATTGCAAATATTATTACCATTTATTTCAAATCAAACAAAAATTATTTTAAGATTAGACGATATTCTAAAATTAAAATAAATATCTACACTTTATAATCATTTCCTTTATCAAAATGTAAAATAATTTTTGATAAAATTAAATTCGATACAATTTCCATTCCAAATATTTCGTTTAGTATTGCTTATATGTATCCTCTAAATGCCCATCGTTTACTTACGTGCACATTTTTGTGACAATTAGACAATTTGTTTTAAATTAATTCGAAATTGATTTTAATATTTATTTATTTATTAACGTGTCTAACGTATTTAATTTTAAAATCATCAACTAATGGAATAATAATGTCTTTGAGTTCGTTAACAAGGTTGGGCTAAGATAACTCACACGGATGAAAAATGCTTGCTGTAATTACAAAAAAAATAATGCAATAAAATTATAAATACGCATGCATACAACATATCATAAAAAAATGCAAAATTGGATGCAAGAAAAAAATTTCCCCCAATCTTAAGATTTATGACCATATCATATGAGCAATTTAACTATAAAACTATTGTTCTTTTTATTTCGATTATTCCACTTATTTTACTACTTGCTTGTTTTTTTTTTGCGAATGAACTGAATGGATTATCATAACTGGATATTATTCAAAACTAAAAATACGTTTTCGTTTGTTTATTTTTAGATCCCTAGCACTATTCATTAATAACTTTCTTTCTCTATCTTCAGTGCAGCACAATTTAACAATGAAATTGTAAATATAGTATCTTAAACTATAGAAAATTCTCTATGGTCATAAAATTTTCGCATTAAAAATGGTTGCATCATTTCGTATTAAATTCGTGCATATTCGATATTTATTTAAGTTTCGATTTAGAATTATCACTTTACTGAATTTCCCAATTAGAATTATTTTGTTTGGTGAACAGTAAAGAAGTGAAATATTTGGCGAAATTAGTGGAATTAGTGGATTAATTATAATCTAATTAATGTAAAATATTTCTTATTTATAATTAATTATTATTTATAATTGATTGTTACTTGTTAATTTTCAGAGTATTTGTGGCAAGCACAAGTACCTCTTTTGTAGGAGCAAACTTGATAACAGGAATTTACAAGGATTATATTTGTAAGTACAAATTATAATATTATTATATTCTTGTCACATTTTATAAATTTTGTTTTGAAGAGTGAAAAAGTGAAATAATTAGAACATAATTAATGTAAAATATTTCTTATTTATAATTAATTATTATTTATAATTGATTGTTACTTTTTAATTTTCAGAGTATTTGTGGTAAACACACGTACCTTTTTGTTGGAGCAAACTTGATAACAGGAATTTACAAGGATTATATCTGTAAGTACAAATTATAATATTATTATATTCTTGTCATATTTTATAAATTTATTGAATACATTACGAGTATTTATTTGGGTCTTGCGTCCAGGTCAGAATGGCATAAATTAAAAATATACGAAATAGTTTTAAATAGTTTGATATCGAATATAATATTTTGAAATTGGTAAAAATTAATATTTTAATTATAAATTTGTGATCAAATAACTATTGATTCTTTGTGTTTTGTGCAATTTAGAATATGCCATTGTGAATGGATACCATTATCTATTAATATTGTGCCTATTAAAATTAGATGTTATTTTTTCTGATTTGTACAAAACGATGCATTGTGAATTTTTTTGCTAAACTTTAGCTTATCGTGTTATCGTCGAACTTGAGTCAATTGTACACTATGCATTATAAATTTGGAAACACATTGTTGATGGTTATACATTTAGTATTATGAACACCGTACGATTTATTATAAGTTAAAAATTAAAAAGTTTGACCTTGAACCGATTATATTGTTATATTGCAATTTTTTTTTATATTGCAAATTAGAGCATCTTAGAATATTTTAAAATGTCGCACACACACTGAATTTTGTGTTAAATTGTTTGGAGTAAAAGATAAATGCATTAGGCTTTAGAAATATAAACAACTCAAGTAATTTTTCTTATTTATCACATTTAAACGAAATTTTCTTGTTGCTTGGAGTGTGTACATTAAATTAGGTGTAAATGGAAATTAAGCGAAAGTTAAAATGTAATTGCACATTTTTTTTTTTGGAAAATGCATAATTTCTAAATTATACGGATTTTATAAACTTAAATTATGCTACTTAGCCAGTTGAACTGGAACATTGAGTAATTTTGGATTTTTGTTGCATAGAAAATTGGAAATCATGCTAATGTAACACAGATAATATTCAAACTAATTTCATTGAAGGACATTAATTGTTTTTTCATTTCCGGATACTATGAAAAATTAGCCTTAGACACTTATAGGGTGTGACTCATACGTATAAATGAAATATAAAATCAGGTGTAAATGGATTAATTGGGGCAAATTAGTAATTTTTATTTTCATGCTCATTCTTTTATTTTTATTATTATATATCATAATAAAATTTTATTAATGCTTTTAATTGCTTTTGAATCCTCTTCGTTCAGGGCAATAAAACTAAATTTGCTCTAAATCTTGTATTGAATCTTCGAATTTATTTGCTAATCGTCACATTTCATCGTGTAATTCTTCTATATCTAACTAAACCAATTTTTTGTCGAGGGTAGATTTATAAACTTTAAATTTAATTTAAATTTTTTTTATCATACCTAAATACCATGGATCCTACGTTATTAAAACTCGACGATGTTACACTTGAATTCAAGTTGCATAAAGTTCCTTTGAACGATCCCAATGCCGTACCCACATTACAACAAATGATAGGCAAGGCTGCAAAAAATACCCGATTTACAAATAGAGACATGTCGTGTACAATTAGAACAGTTGAAATTCGAAATTGTGAATCTTGTCATTAGTCTTCCGGATGAATTACTTTTTCGTCTCATAAAGTCTCGTCTCTTACATATCCAAGGTCCTCTTGGGCGTGTTACTTCTGCTGTTACCTTTGAAACGCACGCAATCAAAACCCTATTTAGAACCTAATCGTGTTATAAATTACTAAATTTTATCGATAAATATAGTACACAATCCGAACCTCTTAACGTGTCCATTGAATGTGCTATAGTGACCATAGAGCCAGAAGCCGTAATATCATAAAATGTCAACACTCAGATAGAAACGATAATGAGTACCCAGCCTACATTTTCTAGAACTGTGGTTCTGCCGTTTCGGTAACATAAGCTACAAGACCAAAATTTTCCAAATAGGTTACCAGACGAGATCACACAGTCCCAAATCGTTAGTACCAAACAAAATCTCGCTACTCAAACACTATTATTAAGTGTACAAAAATTATCGGAACAAATTGCTTTCTTAAATTTTCACTTCCACTATTGAAGCTGGAATAGTCTCGAACCCTTTATTGAATTATAAAGCAGTTCCCATAGTATCAAGGATCCCTCAAAATAATGATCATATTCCCAATGCAATATTAAACCCGAACTTGCAAGTCCCATCCAGTACGAGTTTGTCAACAACCACCCCGAATACATCATTACTAACGGGTGATTTTTTAAGAGCTTGAGAACTTTTTTTTAAAAAAAAACGCATAAAATTTGCAAAATCTCATCGGTTCTTTATTTGAAACGTTAGATTGGTCCATGACATTTACTTTTTGAAGATAATTTCATTTAAATGTTGACCGCGGCTGCGTCTTAGGTGGTCCATTCGGAAAGTCCAATTTTGGGCAACTTTTTCGAGCATTTCGGCCGGAATAGCCCGAATTTCTTCGGAAATGTTGTCTTCCAAAACTGGAATAGTTGCTGGCTTATTTGCAAAAATCATTTCTATGCGGGATACAAAGCCACAACAAATATAAACCTGGAACTCTTACCCGATCTGGTCTCATCTTTGATGATACTCCGGGTGGTTTGCCTGCTGATTTATTTATATTACAAGTTGAGGTGCCCGCGGATTCAATGCACATACTCCAAAATTGTCTGCTGGATGAAATTAGTTTTGTATTGAAAGGAATAGCACTCCTTTGGTATTGGAGTTATCGGCGTAATAATCGTTTGCTTAATTGGAGTCAATTAAAATCGACATTTGCGTAGAAATTTGAAGACCGTCGAACAGATGTCGAGATTAGACAGAAGATTGAGTCCCGATGACAATATCCAAAATAAACCATTTTGCAGTTTTATTAACATGTGTGGAGTTTAACCCTGCAATGTCACACTCCATATTCGAAGGACCGGTGCATATGTAGAAGTATTAATGTGAAATATGATATCCCAGTTACAGGTGATAACTGATAGTTACTAATGTCAACGATTTAATAAAAAGCAGCGCCGCATGGGAGAATACTTGGACCCGCCTTAAAATGAATTCGCATTACACCCCCTATTCAAGGCCCGCTATCAATGAACTAAATTATCACGAGCAAACCTATGAAATAGAAACAAAGGATACACCAATAGATAATTCTTTTACAACGTCAGAACATGGTAATACCTACATCCTTCTTACCACATCAATTATCATGGCGATCCTCCAAACCTGTTGATAGAGGGCCGATTTGTTTCAACTATTGTGATATTGGACACATTTTTCGAGAGTGTTCGCTACCCCAATGCGTATTTTGTTACCGATGTGGCTATCGTAATGTCACTAGAGCAATAATTGACATCAATGTTTGGAAAAACTCATCCCGAGGCTATTGAAGAACTCAGAACAATGCATCCAAACATTTTCAAATCCCATCCAGAGTAACACAGATTCAGCTCCAGCCCAACTTCTTCATCGTCAACCACTAAAGAAATATCAGGCGAGCGAACCCACCGCATAACCAATCCTTTCCAAAACTGCAGTCAATTTACACAAAATTAGCAAGTTCAGCCTCACCTGGATCTGAATATTGGCTTATCTACCGATAATACCATTTCAAACTCTTTTAACAAGTGCTTTAATTCCGATAATTGTGAATTCCCTATTTTAAAAATTATCAAACGTCATTCCAACCCTAAACAGAAACAACGCTCCAATTTATATTGGCAAAAGAAAAAATTCATTTTGGCTGCTTTTTCCGCTTCAATAGCTACCACGGAAGTTAACGATTCGAGAACTCATGCTAAAGTTTTAAAAAATGTACTACTGTTAGTATTTTGGAAGCAGGTTCAGAAAAGTTCCTTTCGTCCGTGTCTTTAATTCATATTCTCATATAAACACTGCCAGCGGTGGAAAGAAAAGAGTTTTGCTGGCGATGAAAAAAAATTTCTGGCGGGCAGATTAGCTAGATGGAGCCTGAAACTTCAACCATACAGTTTTGAGATTTGTTACAAAAAAGGATCAGAAAATACGGTAGCTGTTAATGTTAATGGCCGATAATAAATTGCACCTCCTCTCCATCGATACCACATTAAAAACTTTCAGAATTTTTAGCACTAAAATCTGTAATTACATGGTGAATGATGGTACAATTTTAGTTCAACTTGATTATGGAACCAAATATGCAGACACAGATATATCAAATTGGAAGTTAGTGATTCCAGGCGAATTATTTATTTATTTACTTTACTCGAATTAATAAAAAAAACACACACTAGGCACATATGGGACTGCAAAAAATGCTTGAGCGAATTCAACGTCAGTTTTACTGGTTTCAATATGGTAGCTGATGTTAAAGAGTTTATTCGGTCTTGTGATACATTAAAACCTTCTATGGGACAATAACCTGAATCAAGAAAACCATTTCAAAATTTTTTTTATTGATTTTTTGGGGCCTTATCCAAGGTTTAAAAACGGAAATTTCCACCTACTTATTTATAGTTATAGATCATTTCTCTATATTTCTCTTCTCGGTTGTTCTCTTGAAGCAGCTTCTCGTAAAAGCCCATGCGAAGGCACTGTGCGATTTTGTGCAGAACCAAATATTTAATTTGTTTTGTTTTCTGTGCCAGAGACTGTCGTTACGGATAACGGTAAGCAATTTATCTCAAAACAATTTCAAGAACTTTTAAATAAATTTGGTGTTAATCATCTCCGCACACCAATATATACACCCCAACCCAATGCATTAGAAAGGGTTAATCGAACCATATTAGGAGCAATCCGTTCTTATATAACTGACTGTCACACTAGTTGGAATTTACACATCTAGCTGGTCGCTGCAGCCATACGAAATTGTGTCCATGATTCAAAAAAATTGGGTATTTTTGAAACCATTTTTGAATATTCGGTCAATATACGGTATTACTTATTAGGTTCAAAATATTAGGTATTGGGTTCAAAATATCCATGAAGAAAGTTGCTGGGAAGGGACGATAATTATTTACATAAACCTGATCATGTAAATAACGTTACTTCTAAACCTGATCAACTCCAAATCGTTAAAGAAAATGGCTGCATATAATTTAAAAGTAGCCTATATGAAAAGAGCGGAATAGTAATAATAATTTACGATCTCGAACACGCACACGTGGTTTCAAACGTGGAGATCGAGTATTTGTTAGGACATTTGCACAAAGTAATGCCGCCAACAAATTTTCTGCTAAGTTTAATCACATTCATGTTCCAGCGATAGTGCACAGCAAGGTTGGCCAAGTCCCATACAATATTAATGACGTGAAGTGTAAACCACTAGGTTTATACCATTTAAAAGATATACGAATATAAATAAAACGTTCCTTCGTCTTGTGCAGCCCGGCTTTTATTGAGACCCCTTCTCATGTAGGTCGTCCCCACAATTTGTGACGCATGTAATATGTAATTGTTTGTAGACTTTATGTGATATGTAATTGTTTGGCCGCTGTGAAGTATTTAACATTTATCAAAAGTTTAGCTACACAAATTAAAAAAAGTGTAGTTACACAATAAAATAAAAAGTAGAAAAATATGGCAGGGTTGAATTTTTAATTTTCCTCATTAAAAACCGAATTTTACAAGAAAATGAAAAATGATTATAGAAATAAAACTAAAAACAATTGGTTTTTATACATTGAATATTATAGAACTATACACCCGGTCTAGAAGATATTTGATGGCCATTAACACGTGATGCTAGAGAAGTCTACACAAATTTACATTTTCGATACTCTCGAGAATAATCAATGATTTGAGGTATATCGATGCGACCCTCGGGGAAAATTTTATCAAATTTACAACAAAATAAAATTATAAAAAGTGTAAGTACAGCCTAGTGGATGTTTGATGACCATTAACACATAATTCTAGATATGTCTACGACAACCTAATTATACCGGCATTTTGGGGCTACGTTTGACAATTTGTAGTGGTATGCGGTATATCGATGCGATCCTCGGAGAATTTTTTTATCGAATTTACATCTAAATAAAATTATAGAAAGTGTACGTATAGTCTAGTGGATGTTTGATGACCATTAACACATAATTCTAGATATGTCTACGACAACCTAATTATACCGGCATTTTGGGGATACGTTTGACAATTTGTAGTGATATGCGGTATATCGATGCGATCCTCGGGGAATGTTTTTATCGAATTTACAATTAAATAAAATTATAGAAAGTGTACGTATAGTCTAGTGGATGTTTGATGACCATTAACACATAATTCTAGATATGTCTACGACAACCTAATTATACCGGCATTTTGGGGATACGTTTGGCAATTTGTAGTGATATGCGGTATGTCGATGCGACCCTCGGGGAATTTTTTTATCGAATTTACAACAAAATAAAATTATGAAAAGTGTACGTACAGTCTAGTGGATGTTTGATGACCATTAACACATAATTGTAGATATGTCTACGACAACCTGGTTATAACGGCATTTTACGGGGATACTTTTGACAATTTGTAGTGATATGCGGTATATCGATGCGATCCTCGGGGAATGTTTTTATCGAATTTACAACAAAATAAAATTATGAAAAGTGTACGTACAGCCTAGTGGATGTTTGATGACCATTAACACATAATTCTAGATATGTCTACGACAACCTAATTATACCGGCATTTTGGGGATACGTTTGACAATTTGTAGTGGTATGCGGTATATCGATGTGATCCTCTGGGAATTTCTTTATCGAATTTACAACTAAATAAAATTATAGAAAGTGTACGTATAGTCTAGTGGATGTTTGATGACCATTAACACATAATTGTAGATATGTCTACGACAACCTGGTTATAACGGCATTTTGTGGATACTTTTGACAATTTGTAGTGATATGCGGTATATCGATGCGATCCTCGGGGAATGTTTTTATCGAATTTACAACAAAATAAAATTATGAAAAGTGTACGTACAGCCTAGTGGATGTTTGATGACCATTAACACATAATTCTAGATATGTCTACGACAACCTAATTATACCGGCATTTTGGGGATACGTTTGACAATTTGTAGTGGTATGCGGTATATCGATGCGATCCTCGGGGAATGTTTTTATCGAATTTACAACTAAATAAAACTATAGAAAGTGTACGTATAGTCTAGTGGATGTTTGATGACCATTAACACATAATTCTAGATATGTCTACGACAACCTAATTATACCGGCATTTTGTGGATACGTTTGAAAATTTGTAGTGATATGCGGTATATCAATGCGATCCTCGGGGAATTTTTTTATCGAATTTACAACAAAATAAAATTATGAAAAGTGTACGTACAGCCTAGTGGATGTTTGATGACCATTAACACATAATTCTAGATATGTCTACGACAACCTAATTATACCGGCATTTTGGGATACGTTTGACAATTTGTAGTGATATGCGGTATATCGATGCGACCCTCGGGGAATTTTTTTTATCGAATTTACAACTAAATAAAATTATGGAAAGTGTACGTATAGTCTAGTGGATGTTTGATGACCGTTAACACATAATTCTAGATATGTCTACGACAACCTAATTATACCGGCATTTTGGGGATACGTTGGACAATTTGTAGTGGTATGCGGTATATCGATGCGATCCTCTGGGAATTTTTTTTATCGAATTTACAACAAAATAAAATTATGGAAAGTGTACGTACAGCCTCGTGGATGTTTGATGACCATTAACACATAATTCTAGATATGTCTACGACAACCTAATTATACCGGCATTTTGGGGATACGTTTGACAATTTGTAGTGATATGCGGTATATCGATGCGACCCTCGGGGAATGTTTTTATCGAATTTACAACAAAATAAAATTATGAAAAGTGTACGTACAGCCTAGTGGATGTTTGATGACCGTTAACACATAATTCTAGATATGTCTACGACAACCTAATTATACCGGCATTTTGGGATACGTTTGACAATTTGTAGTGGTATGCGGTATATCGATGCGATCCTCGGGGAATGTTTTTATCGAATTTACAACAAAATAAAATTATGAAAAGTGTACGTACAGCCTAGTGGATGTTTGATGACCATTAACACATAATTCTAGATATGTCTACGACAACCTAATTATACCGGCATTTTGGGGATACGTTTGGCAATTTGTAGTGATATGCGGGTATGTCGATGCGACCCTCGGGGAATTTTGTGGATGTTTGAAGACCATTAACACATAAGTGTAGATATGTCTACGACAACCTGGTTATAACGGCATTTTACGGGGATACTTTTGACAATTTGTAGTGATATGCGTATATCGATGCGATCCTCGGGGAATGTTTTTATCGAATTTACAACAAAATAAAATTATGAAAAGTGTACGTACAGCCTAGTGGATGTTTGATGACCATTAACACATAATTCTAGATATGTCTACGACAACCTAATTATACCGGCATTTTGGGGATACGTTTGACAATTTGTAGTGGTATGCGGTATATCGATGCGATCCTCTGGGAGTTTTTTTATCGAATTTACAACAAAATAAAATTATGAAAAGTGTACGTACAGCCTAGTGGATGTTTGATGACCATTAACACATAATTCTAGATATGTCTACGACAACCTAATTATACCGGCATTTTGGGGATACGTTTGACAATTTGTAGTGATATGCGGTATATCGATGCGATCCTTGGGGAATTTTTTTTAACGAATTTACAAGTAAATAAAATTATGGAAAGTGTACGTATAGTCTAGTGGATGTTTGATGACCGTTAACACATAATTCTAGATATGTCTACGACAACCTAATTATACCGGCATTTTGGGGATACGTTTGACAATTTGTAGTGGTATGCGGTATATCGATGCGATCCTCTGGGAATTTTTTTTATCGAATTTACAACAAAATAAAATTATGGAAAGTTTACGTACAGCCTAGTGGATGTTTGATGACCATTAACACATAATTGTAGATATGTCTACGACAACCTGGTTATAACGGCATTTTACGGGGATACTTTGACAATTTGTAGTGATATGCGTATATCGATGCGATCCTCGGGGAATGTTTTTATCGAATTTACAACAAAATAAAATTATGAAAAGTGTACGTACAGCCTAGTGGATGTTTGATGACCATTAACACATAATTCTAGATATGTCTACGACAACCTAATTATACCGGCATTTTGGGGATACGTTTGACAATTTGTAGTGGTATGCGGTATATCGATGCGATCCTCTGGGAATTTTTTTATCGAATTTACAACTAAATAAAATTATAGAAAGTGTACGTATAGTCTAGTGGATGTTTGATGACCATTAACACATAATTCTAGATATGTCTACGACAACCTGGTTATAACGGCATTTTGGGGATACGTTTGACAATTTGTAGTGGTATGCGGTATATCGATGCGATCCTCGGGGAATTTTTTTATCGAATTTACAACTAAATAAAATTATGAAAAGTGTACTTACAGCCTAGTGGATGTTTGATGACCATTAACACATAATTCTAGATATGTCTACGACAACCTAATTATACCGGCATTTTGGGGATACGTTTGACAATTTGTAGTGATATGCGGTATATCGATGAGATCCTTGGGGAATTTTTTTTATCGAATTTACAACTAAATAAAATTATGGAAAGTGTACGTATAGTCTAGTGGATGTTTGATGACCGTTAACACATAATTCTAGATATGTCTACGACAACCTAATTATACCGGCATTTTGAGGATACGTTTGACAATTTGTAGTGGTATGCGGTATATCGATGCGATCCTCTGGGAATTTTTTTTATCGAATTTACAACAAAATAAAATTATGGAAAGTGTACGTACAGCCTAGTGGATGTTTGATGACCATTAACACATAATTCTAGATATGTCTACGACAACCTGGTTATAACGGCATTTTACGGGGATACTTTGACAATTTGTAGTGATATGCGTATATCGATGCGATCCTCAGGGAATGTTTTTATCGAATTTACAACAAAATAAAATTATGAAAAGTTTACGTACAGCCTAGTGGATGTTTGATGACCATTAAAACATAATTGTAGATATGTCTACGACAACCTGGTTATAACGGCATTTTACGGAGATACTTTGACAATTTGTAGTGATATGCGTAAATCGATGCGATCCTCGGGGAATTTTTTTATCGAATTTACAACTAAATAAAATTATGAAAAGTGTACTTACAGCCTAGTGGATGTTTGATGACCATTAACACATAATTCTAGATATGTCTACGACAACCTAATTATACCGGCATTTTGGGGATACGTTTGACAATTTGTAGTGGTATGCGGTATATCGATGCGATCCTCTGGGATTTTTTTTTATCGAATTTACAACAAAATAAAATTATGAAAAGTGTACTTACAGCCTAGTGGATGTTTGATGACCATTAACACATAATTCTAGATATGTCTACGACAACCTAATTATACCGGCATTTTGGGGATACGTTTGACAATTTGTAGTGATATGCGGTATATCGATGAGATCCTTGGGGAATTTTTTTTATCGAATTTACAACTAAATAAAATTATGGAAAGTGTACGTATAGTCTAGTGGATGTTTGATGACCGTTAACACATAATTCTAGATATGTCTACGACAACCTAATTATACCGGCATTTTGGGGATACGTTTGACAATTTGTAGTGGTATGCGGTATATCGATGCGATCCTCTGGGAATTTTTTTTATCGAATTTACAACAAAATAAAATTATGGAAAGTGTACGTACAGCCTAGTGGATGTTTGATGACCATTAACACATAATTCTAGATATGTCTACGACAACCTGGTTATAACGGCATTTTACGGGGATACTTTGACAATTTGTAGTGATATGCGTATATCGATGCGATCCTCAGGGAATGTTTTTATCGAATTTACAACAAAATAAAATTATGAAAAGTTTACGTACAGCCTAGTGGATGTTTGATGACCATTAAAACATAATTGTAGATATGTCTACGACAACCTGGTTATAACGGCATTTTACGGAGATACTTTGACAATTTGTAGTGATATGCGTAAATCGATGCGATCCTCGGGGAATTTTTTTATCGAATTTACAACTAAATAAAATTATGAAAAGTGTACTTACAGCCTAGTGGATGTTTGATGACCATTAACACATAATTCTAGATATGTCTACGACAACCTAATTATACCGGCATTTTGGGGATACGTTTGACAATTTGTAGTGGTATGCGGTATATCGATGCGATCCTCTGGGATTTTTTTTTATCGAATTTACAACAAAATAAAATTATGAAAAGTTTACGTACAGCCTAGTGGATGTTTGATGACCATTAACACATAATTCTAGATATGTCTACGACAACCTAATTATACCGGCATTTTGTGGATACTTTTGACAATTTGTAGTGATATGCGGTATATCGATGCGATCCTCGGGGAATGTTTTTATCGAATTTACAACAAAATAAAATTATGAAAAGTGTACGTACAGCCTAGTGGATGTTTGATGACCATTAACACATAATACTAGATATGTCTACGACAACCTAATTATACCGGCATTTTGGGGATACGTTTGACAATTTGTAGTGGTATGCGGTATATCAATGCGATCCTCTGGGAATTTTTTTATCGAATTTACAACTAAATAAAATTATAGAAAGTGTACGTATAGTCTAGTGGATGTTTGATGACCATTAACACATAATTCTAGATATGTCTACGACAACCTGGTTATAACGGCATTTTGGGGATACGTTTGACAATTTGTAGTGGTATGCGGTATATCGATGCGATCCTCGGGGAATTTTTTTATCGAATTTACAACTAAATAAAATTATGAAAAGTGTACTTACAGCCTAGTGGATGTTTGATGACCATTAACACATAATTCTAGATATGTCTACGACAACCTAATCATACCGGCATTTTGGGGATACGTTTGACAATTTGTAGTGATATGCGGTATATCGATGCGATCCTTGGGGAATTTTTTTTATCGAATTTACAACTAAATAAAATTATGGAAAGTGTACGTATAGTCTAGTGGATGTTTGATGACCGTTAACACATAATTCTAGATATGTCTACGACAACCTAATTATACCGGCATTTTGGGGATACGTTTGACAATTTGTAGTGGTATGCGGTATATCGATGCGATCCTCTGGGAATTTTTTTTATCGAATTTACAACAAAATAAAATTATGGAAAGTGTACGTACAGCCTAGTGGATGTTTGATGACCATTAACACATAATTCTAGATATGTCTACGACAACCTGGTTATAACGGCATTTTACGGGGATACTTTGACAATTTGTAGTGATATGCGTATATCGATGCGATCCTCGGGGAATGTTTTTATCGAATTTACAACAAAATAAAATTATGAAAAGTTTACGTACAGCCTAGTGGATGTTTGATGACCATTAACACATAATTGTAGATATGTCTACGACAACCTGGTTATAACGGCATTTTACGGAGATACTTTGACAATTTGTAGTGATATGCGTATATCGATGCGATCCTCGGGGAATTTTTTTATCGAATTTACAACTAAATAAAATTATGAAAAGTGTACTTACAGCCTAGTGGATGTTTGATGACCATTAACACATAATTCTAGATATGTCTACGACAACCTAATTATACCGGCATTTTGGGGATACGTTTGACAATTTGTAGTGGTATGCGGTATATCGATGCGATCCTCTGGGAATTTTTTTTATCGAATTTACAACAAAATAAAATTATGGAAAGTTTACGTACAGCCTAGTGGATGTTTGATGACCATTAACACATAATTCTAGATATGTCTACGACAACCTGGTTATAACGGCATTTTACGGGGATACTTTGACAATTTGTAGTGATATGCGTATATCGATGCGATCCTCGGGGAATGTTTTTATCGAATTTACAACAAAATAAAATTATGAAAAGTGTACGTACAGCCTAGTGGATGTTTGATGACCATTAACACATAATTCTAGATATGTCTACGACAACCTAATTATACCGGCATTTTGGGGATACGTTTGACAATTTGTAGTGGTATGCGGTATATCGATGCGATCCTCTGGGAATTTTTTTATCGAATTTACAACTAAATAAAATTATAGAAAGTGTACGTATAGTCTAGTGGATGTTTGATGACCATTAACACATAATTCTAGATATGTCTACGACAACCTGGTTATAACGGCATTTTGGGGATACGTTTGACAATTTGTAGTGGTATGCGGTATATCGATGCGATCCTCGGGGAATTTTTTTTAACGAATTTACAAGTAAATAAAATTATGGAAAGTGTACGTATAGTCTAGTGGATGTTTGATGACCGTTAACACATAATTCTAGATATGTCTACGACAACCTAATTATACCGGCATTTTGGGGATACGTTTGACAATTTGTAGTGGTATGCGGTATATCGATGCGATCCTCTGGGAATTTTTTTTATCGAATTTACAACAAAATAAAATTATGGAAAGTTTACGTACAGCCTAGTGGATGTTTGATGACCATTAACACATAATTGTAGATATGTCTACGACAACCTGGTTATAACGGCATTTTACGGGGATACTTTGACAATTTGTAGTGATATGCGTATATCGATGCGATCCTCGGGGAATGATTTTATCGAATTTACAACAAAATAAAATTATGAAAAGTGTACGTACAGCCTAGTGGATGTTTGATGACCATTAACACATAATTCTAGATATGTCTACGACAACCTAATTATACCGGCATTTTGGGGATACGTTTGACAATTTGTAGTGGTATGCGGTATATCGATGCGATCCTCTGGGAATTTTTTTATCGAATTTACAACTAAATAAAATTATGGAAAGTTTACGTACAGCCTAGTGGATGTTTGATGACCATTAACACATAATTCTAGATATGTCTACGACAACCTAATTATACCGGCATTTTGGGGATACGTTTGACAATTTGTAGTGGTATGCGGTATATCGATGCGATCCTCTGGGATTTTTTTTTATCGAATTTACAACAAAATAAAATTATGGAAAGTTTACGTACAGCCTAGTGGATGTTTGATGACCATTAACACATAATTGTAGATATGTCTACGACAACCTGGTTATAACGGCATTTTACGGGGATACTTTGACAATTTGTAGTGATATGCGTATATCGATGCGATCCTCGGGGAATGTTTTTATCGAATTTACAACTAAATAAAATTATGAAAAGTGTACTTACAGCCTAGTGGATGTTTGATGACCATTAACACATAATTCTAGATATGTCTACGACAACCTAATTATACCGGCATTTTGGGGATACGTTTGACAATTTGTAGTGGTATGCGGTATATCGATGCGATCCTCTGGGAATTTTTTTTATCGAATTTACAACAAAATAAAATTATGGAAAGTTTACGTACAGCCTAGTGGATGTTTGATGACCATTAACACATAATTCTAGATATGTCTACGACAACCTGGTTATAACGGCATTTTACGGGGATACTTTGACAATTTGTAGTGATATGCGTATATCGATGCGATCCTCGGGGAATGTTTTTATCGAATTTACAACAAAATAAAATTATGAAAAGTGTACGTACAGCCTAGTGGATGTTTGATGACCATTAACACATAATTCTAGATATGTCTACGACAACCTAATTATACCGGCATTTTGGGGATACGTTTGACAATTTGTAGTGGTATGCGGTATATCGATGCGATCCTCTGGGAATTTTTTTATCGAATTTACAACTAAATAAAATTATAGAAAGTGTACGTATAGTCTAGTGGATGTTTGATGACCATTAACACATAATTCTAGATATGTCTACGACAACCTGGTTATAACGGCATTTTGGGGATACGTTTGACAATTTGTAGTGGTATGCGGTATATCGATGCGATCCTCGGGGAATTTTTTTTAACGAATTTACAAGTAAATAAAATTATGGAAAGTGTACGTATAGTCTAGTGGATGTTTGATGACCGTTAACACATAATTCTAGATATGTCTACGACAACCTAATTATACCGGCATTTTGGGGATACGTTTGACAATTTGTAGTGGTATGCGGTATATCGATGCGATCCTCTGGGAATTTTTTTTATCGAATTTACAACAAAATAAAATTATGAAAAGTGTACGTACAGCCTAGTGGATGTTTGATGACCATTAACACATAATTCTAGATATGTCTACGACAACCTAATTATACCGGCATTTTGGGGATACGTTTGACAATTTGTAGTGGTATGCGGTATATCGATGCGATCCTCTGGGAATTTTTTTATCGAATTTACAACTAAATAAAATTATAGAAAGTGTACGTATAGTCTAGTGGATGTTTGATGACCATTAACACATAATTCTAGATATGTCTACGACAACCTGGTTATAACGGCATTTTGGGGATACGTTTGACAATTTGTAGTGGTATGCGGTATATCGATGCGATCCTCGGGGAATTTTTTTATCGAATTTACAACTAAATAAAATTATGAAAAGTGTACTTACAGCCTAGTGGATGTTTGATGACCATTAACACATAATTCTAGATATGTCTACGACAACCTAATTATACCGGCATTTTGGGGATACGTTTGACAATTTGTAGTGATATGCGGTATATCGATGCGATCCTTGGGGAATTTTTTTTATCGAATTTACAACTAAATAAAATTATGGAAAGTGTACGTATAGTCTAGTGGATGTTTGATGACCGTTAACACATAATTCTAGATATGTCTACGACAACCTAATTATACCGGCATTTTGGGGATACGTTTGACAATTTGTAGTGGTATGCGGTATATCGATGCGATCCTCTGGGAATTTTTTTTATCGAATTTACAACAAAATAAAATTATGGAAAGTGTACGTACAGCCTAGTGGATGTTTGATGACCATTAACACATAATTCTAGATATGTCTACGACAACCTGGTTATAACGGCATTTTACGGAGATACTTTGACAATTTGTAGTGATATGCGTATATCGATGCGATCCTCAGGGAATGTTTTTATCGAATTTACAACAAAATAAAATTATGAAAAGTTTACGTACAGCCTAGTGGATGTTTGATGACCATTAACACATAATTGTAGATATGTCTACGACAACCTGGTTATAACGGCATTTTACGGAGATACTTTGACAATTTGTAGTGATATGCGTAAATCGATGCGATCCTCGGGGAATTTTTTTATCGAATTTACAACTAAATAAAATTATGAAAAGTGTACTTACAGCCTAGTGGATGTTTGATGACCATTAACACATAATTCTAGATATGTCTACGACAACCTAATTATACCGGCATTTTGGGGATACGTTTGACAATTTGTAGTGGTATGCGGTATATCGATGCGATCCTCTGGGATTTTTTTTTATCGAATTTACAACAAAATAAAATTATGGAAAGTGTACGTATAGTCTAGTGGATGTTTGATGACCGTTAACACATAATTCTAGATATGTCTACGACAACCTAATTATACCGGCATTTTGGGGATACGTTTGACAATTTGTAGTGGTATGCGGTATATCGATGCGATCCTCTGGGAATTTTTTTTATCGAATTTACAACAAAATAAAATTATGGAAAGTGTACGTACAGCCTAGTGGATGTTTGATGACCATTAACACATAATTCTAGATATGTCTACGACAACCTGGTTATAACGGCATTTTACGGGGATACTTTGACAATTTGTAGTGATATGCGTATATCGATGCGATCCTCGGGGAATGTTTTTATCGAATTTACAACAAAATAAAATTATGAAAAGTTTACGTACAGCCTAGTGGATGTTTGATGACCATTAACACATAATTGTAGATATGTCTACGACAACCTGGTTATAACGGCATTTTACGGAGATACTTTGACAATTTGTAGTGATATGCGTATATCGATGCGATCCTCGGGGAATTTTTTTATCGAATTTACAACTAAATAAAATTATGAAAAGTGTACTTACAGCCTAGTGGATGTTTGATGACCATTAACACATAATTCTAGATATGTCTACGACAACCTAATTATACCGGCATTTTGGGGATACGTTTGACAATTTGTAGTGGTATGCGGTATATCGATGCGATCCTCTGGGAATTTTTTTTATCGAATTTACAACAAAATAAAATTATGGAAAGTTTACGTACAGCCTAGTGGATGTTTGATGACCATTAACACATAATTCTAGATATGTCTACGACAACCTGGTTATAACGGCATTTTACGGGGATACTTTGACAATTTGTAGTGATATGCGTATATCGATGCGATCCTCGGGGAATGTTTTTATCGAATTTACAACAAAATAAAATTATGAAAAGTGTACGTACAGCCTAGTGGATGTTTGATGACCATTAACACATAATTCTAGATATGTCTACGACAACCTAATTATACCGGCATTTTGGGGATACGTTTGACAATTTGTAGTGGTATGCGGTATATCGATGCGATCCTCTGGGAATTTTTTTATCGAATTTACAACTAAATAAAATTATAGAAAGTGTACGTATAGTCTAGTGGATGTTTGATGACCATTAACACATAATTCTAGATATGTCTACGACAACCTGGTTATAACGGCATTTTGGGGATACGTTTGACAATTTGTAGTGGTATGCGGTATATCGATGCGATCCTCGGGGAATTTTTTTTAACGAATTTACAAGTAAATAAAATTATGGAAAGTGTACGTATAGTCTAGTGGATGTTTGATGACCGTTAACACATAATTCTAGATATGTCTACGACAACCTAATTATACCGGCATTTTGGGGATACGTTTGACAATTTGTAGTGGTATGCGGTATATCGATGCGATCCTCTGGGAATTTTTTTTATCGAATTTACAACAAAATAAAATTATGGAAAGTGTACGTACAGCCTAGTGGATGTTTGATGACCATTAACACATAATTCTAGATATGTCTACGACAACCTGGTTATAACGGCATTTTACGGGGATACTTTGACAATTTGTAGTGATATGCGTATATCGATGCGATCCTCGGGGAATGTTTTTATCGAATTTACAACAAAATAAAATTATGAAAAGTGTACTTACAGCCTAGTGGATGTTTGATGACCATTAACACATAATTCTAGATATGTCTACGACAACCTAACTATACCGGCATTTTGGGGATACGTTTGACAATTTGTAGTGGTATGCGGTATATCGATGCGATCCTCTGGGAATTTTTTTTATCGAATTTACAACAAAATAAAATTATGGAAAGTTTACGTACAGCCTAGTGGATGTTTGATGACCATTAACACATAATTCTAGATATGTCTACGACAACCTAACTATACCGGCATTTTGGGGATACGTTTGACAATTTGTAGTGGTATGCGGTATATCGATGCGATCCTCGGGAATTTTTTTATCGAATTTACAACTAAATAAAAATATAGAAAGTGTACGTATAGTCTAGTGGATGTTTGATGACCATTAACACATAATTGTAGATATGTCTACGACAACCTGGTTATAACGGCATTTTGTGGATACTTTTGACAATTTGTAGTGATATGCGGTATATCGATGCGATCCTCGGGGAATGTTTTTATCGAATTTACAACAAAATAAAATTATGAAAAGTGTACGTACAGCCTAGTGGATGTTTGATGACCATTAACACATAATACTAGATATGTCTACGACAACCTAATTATACCGGCATTTTGGGGATACGTTTGACAATTTGTAGGGATATGCGGTATATCGATGCGATCCTCGGGGAATTTTTTTTATCGAATTTACAACTAAATAAAATTATGGAAAGTGTACGTATAGTCTAGTGGATGTTTGATGACCGTTAACACATAATTCTAGATATGTCTACGACAACCGAATTATACCGGCATTTTGGGGATACGTTTGACAATTTGTAGTGGTATGCGGTATATCGATGCGATCCTCGGGGAATTTTTTTTATCGAATTTACAACTAAATAAAATTATGGAAAGTGTACGTATAGTCTAGTGGATGTTTGATGACCGTTAACACATAATTCTAGATATGTCTACGACAACCTAATTATACCGGCATTTTGGGGATACGTTTGACAATTTGTAGTGGTATGCGGTATATCGATGCGATACTCTGGGAATTTTTATGGAAAGTGTACGTACAGCCTAGTGGATGTTTGATGACCATTAACACATAATTCTAGATATGTCTACGACAACCTAATTATACCGGCATTTTGGGGATACGTTTGACAATTTGTAGTGATATGCGGTATATCGATTCCTCGGGGAGTTTTTTTATCGAATTTACAACAAAATAAAATTATGAAAAGTGTACGTACAGCCTAGTGGATGTTTGATGACCATTAACACATAATTCTAGATATGTCTACGACAACCTAATTATACCGGCATTTTGGGGATACGTTTGAATATTTGTAGTGGTATGCGGTATATCGATGCGATCCTCGGGGAATTTTTTTATCGAACTTACAACTAAATAAAATTATGGAAAGTGTACGTATAGTCTAGTGGATGTTTGATGACCATTAACACATAATTCTAGATATGTCTACGACAACCTAATTATACCGTCATTTTGGGGATACGTTTGACAATTTGTAGTGATATGCGGTATATCGATGCGACCCTCGAGGAATTTTTTTTATCGAATTTACAACAAAATAAAATTATGAAAAGTGTACGTACAGCCTAGTGGATGTTTGAAGACCAGTAACACATAATTGTAGATATGTCTACGACAACCTAGTTATAACAGCATTTTGGGGATACTTTTAACAATTTGTAATGATATGCGGTATATCGATGCGATCCTCGGGGGATTCTTTATCGAATTTACAACAAAATTAAATTATGGAAAGTGTACGTACAGTCTTGTGGATAGTTGATGACAATTAACACATAATTCTAGAGAAGTCTACGCAAATCTGGTTAGACCAGCAATTTCGGATTTACAAGAAAATAAAATTATGAAAAGTGTTCGTACAGTCTAGTGGATGTTTGATGACCATTAACACATAATTCTAGATATGTCTACGACAACCTGGTTATACTGGCATTTTACGGGGATACTTTTGTCAATTTGTAGTGATATGCGGTATATCGATGCGATCCTCGGGGAATTTTTTTATCGAATTTACAACAAAATAAAATTATGAAAAGTGTACGTACAGCCTAGTGGATGTTTGATGACCATTAACACATAATTCTAGATATGTCTACGACAACCTAATTATACCGGCATTTTGGGGATACGTTTGGCAATTTGTAGCGATATGCGGTATATCGATGCGACCCTCGGGGAATTTTTTTATCGAATTTAGAACAAAATAAAATTATGAAAAGTGTACGTACAGCCTAGTGGATGTTTAAAGACCATTAACACATAATTGTAGATATGTCTACGACAACCTGGTTATAACGGCATTTTGGGGATACTTTTGACAATTTGTAATGATATGCGGTATATCGATGCGATCCTCGAGCGATTCTTTATCGAATTTACAACAAAATAAAATTATGAAAAGTGTACGTACAGCCTAGTGGATGTTTGAAGACCATTAACACATAATTGTAGATATGTCTACGACAACCAAATTGTACCGGCATTTTGCGGATACGTTTGACAATTTGTAATGATATGCGGTATATCGATGCGATACTCGGGGGATTCTTTATCGAATTTACAACAAAATAAAATTATGGAAAGTGTACGTACAGTCTTGTGGATAGTTGATGACAATTAACACATAATTCTAGAGAAGTCTACGCAAATCTGGTTAGACCAGCAATTTCGGATTTACAAGAAAATAAAATTATGAAAAGTGTTCGTACAGTCTAGTGGATGTTTGATGACCATTAACACATAATTCTAGATATGTCTACGACAACCTGGTTATACTGGCATTTTACGGGGATACTTTTGTCAATTTGTAGTGATATGCGGTATATCGATGCGATCCTCGGGGAATTTTTTTATCGAATTTAGAACAAAATAAAATTATGAAAAGTGTACGTACAGCCTAGTGGATGTTTGATGACCATTAACACATAATTCTAGATATGTCTACGACAACCTAATTATACTGGCATTTTGGGGATACGTTTGACAATTTGTAGCGATATGCGGTATATCGAAGCGACCCTCGGGGATTTTGTTTATCGAATTTACAACAAAATACAATTATGAAAAGTGTACGTACAGCCTAGTGGATGTTTAAAGACCATTAACACATAATTGTAGATATGTCTACGACAACCTGGTTATAACGGCATTTTGGGGATACGTTTGACAATTTGTAATGATATGCGGTATATCGATGCGATACTCGGGGGATTCTTTATCGAATTTACAACAAAATAAAATTATGGAAAGTGTACGTACAGTCTTGTGGATAGTTGATGACAATTAACACATAATTCTAGAGAAGTCTACGCAAATCTGGTTAGACCAGCAATTTCGGATTTACAAGAAAATAAAATTATGAAAAGTGTACGTACAGCCTAGTGGATGTTTGAAGACTATTAACACAAAATTCTAGATATGTCAACGACAACCTGGTTATACCGGCATTTTGGGGATACTTTTGACAATTTGTAGTTATATCCGGTATATCGATGCGAACTTCGGGGAATTTTTTATCGAATTTAGAACAAAATAAAATTATGAAAAGTGTAAGTACAGTCAGTCTAGTCGATGTTTGATGACCATTAACACATAATTCTAGATATGTCTACGACAACATGGTTATACCGGCATTTTGGGGATACTTTTGACAATTTGTAGTGATATGCGGTATATCGATGCGACCCTCGGGGAATTTGTTTTATCGGATTTACAATAAAATACAATTATGAAAAGTGTACGTACAGCCTAGTGGATGTTTGATGACCATTAACACAAAATTCTAGATATGTCAACGACAACCTGTTTATACCGGCATTTTGGGGATACTTTTGACAATTTGTAGTGATATGCAGTATATCGATGCGACCCTCGGGGAATTTTTTATCGAATTTAGAACAAAATAAAATTATGAAAAGTCTACGTACAGTCTAGTGGATGTTTGATGACCATTAACACATAATTCTAGATATGTCTACGACAACATGGTTATACCGCCATTTTGGGGATACTTTTGACAATTTGTAGTGATATGCGGTATATCGATGCGACCCTCGGGGAATTTGTTTTATCGGATTTACAATAAAATACAATTATGAAAAGTGTACGTACAGCCTAGTGGATGTTTGATGACCATTAACACAAAATTCTAGATATGTCAACGACAACCTGTTTATACCGGCATTTTGGGGATACTTTTGACAATTTGTAGTGATATGCAGTATATCGATGCGACCCTCGGGGAATTTTTTATCGAATTTACAACAAAATAAAATTATGAAAAGTGTACGTACAGTCTAGTGGATGTTTGATGACCATTAACACATAATTCTAGATATGTCTACGACAACCTAATTATACCGACATTTTGGATATACTTTTGACAATTTGTAGTGATATGCGGTATATCGATGAGACCCTCGGGGAATTTTTTTTATCGGATTTACAATAAAATACAATTATGAAAAGTGTACGTACAGTCTAGTGGATGTTTGATGACCATTAACACATAATTCTAGATATGTCTACGACAACATGGTTATACCGGCATTTTGGGGATACTTTTGACAATTTGTAGTGGTATGCGGTATATCGATGCGATCCTCGGGGAATTTTTTTTATCGAATTTACAACTAAATAAAATTACGAAAAGTGTACGTATAGTCTAGTGGATGTTTGATGACCATTAACACATAATTCTAGATATGTCTATGACAACCTGGTTATAACGGCATTTTGGGGATACTTTTGACAATTTGTAGTGGTATGCGGTATATCGATGCGATCCTCGAGGAATTTTTTTTATCGAATTTACAACAAAATAAAATTATGGAAAGTGTACGTACAGTCTAGTGGATGTTTGATGACCATTAACACATAATTCTAGATATGTCTACGACGACATGGTTATACCGGCATTTTGGGGATACTTTTGACAATTTGTAGTGATATGCAGTATATCGATGCGACCCTCGGGGAATTTTTTTATCGAATTTACTACAAAATAATATTATGGAAAGTGTACGTACAGTCTAGTGGATGTTTGATGACCATTAACACATAATTCTAGATATGTCTACGACGACATGGTTATACCGGCATTTTGAGGATACTTTTGACAATTTGTAGTTATATGCGGTATATCGATGCGAACTTCGGGGAAATTTTTATCGAATTTAGAACAAAATAAAATTATGAAAAGTGTACGTACAGTCAGTCTAGTCGATGTTTGATGACCATTAACACATAATTCTAGATATGTCTACGACAACATGGTTATACCGGCATTTTGGGGATACTTTTGACAATTTGTAGTGATATGCGGTATATCGATGCGACCCTCGGGGAATTTTTTATCGAATTTAGAACAAAATAAAATTATGAAAAGTGTACGTACAGTCTAGTGGATGTTTGATGACCATTAACACATAATTCTAGATATGTCTACGACGACATGGTTATACCGGCATTTTGGGGATACTTTTGACAATTTGTAGTGATATGCGGTATATCGATGCGACCCTCGGGGAATTTTTTTTATCGGATTTACAATAAAATACAATTATGAAAAGTGTACGTACAGCCTAGTGGATGTTTGAAGACTATTAACACAAAATTCTAGATATGTCAACGACAACCTGGTTATACCGGCATTTTGGGGATACTTTTGACAATTTGTAGTTATATCCGGTATATCGATGCGAACTTCGGGGAATTTTTTATCGAATTTAGAACAAAATAAAATTATGAAAAGTGTAAGTACAGTCAGTCTAGTCGATGTTTGATGACCATTAACACATAATTCTAGATATGTCTACGACAACATGGTTATACCGGCATTTTGGGGATACTTTTGACAATTTGTAGTGATATGCGGTATATCGATGCGACCCTCGGGGAATTTTTTATCGAATTTAGAACAAAATAAAATTATGAAAAGTGTACGTACAGTCTAGTGGATGTTTGATGACCATTAACACATAATTCTAGATATGTCTACGACAACATGGTTATACCGCCATTTTGGGGATACTTTTCACAATTTGTAGTGATATGCGGTATATCGATGCGACCCTCGGGGAATTTGTTTTATCGGATTTACAATAAAATACAATTATGAAAAGTGTACGTACAGTCTAGTGGATGTTTGATGACCATTAACACATAATTCTAGATCTGTCTACGACAACATGGTTATACCGGCATTTTGGGGATACTTTTGACAATTTGTAGTGATATGCGGTATATCGATGCGACCCTCGGGGAATTTTCTTATCGGATTTACAATAAAATACAATTATGAAAAGTGTACGTACAGTCTAGTGGATGTTTGATGACCATTAACACAAAATTCTAGATATGTCTACGACGACATGGTTATACCGGCATTTTGGGGATACTTTTGACGATTTGTAGTGATATGCGGTATATCGATGCGACCCTCGGGGAATTTTTTTTATCGGATTTACAATAAAATACAATTATGAAAAGTGTACGTACAGCCTAGTGGATGTTTGAAGACTATTAACCCAAAATTCTAGATATGTCAACGACAACCTGGTTATACCGGCATTTTGGGGATACTTTTGACAATTTGTAGTTATATGCGGTATATCGATGCGAACTTCGGGGAATTTTTTATCGAATTTAGAACAAATTAAAATTATGAAAAGTGTACGTACAGTCAGTCTAGTCGATGTTTGATAACCATTAACACATAATTCTAGATATGTCTACGACAACATGGTTATACCGGCATTTTGGGGATACTTTTGACAATTTGTAGTGATATGCGGTATATCGATGCGACCCTCGGGGAATTTTTTATCGAATTTAGAACAAAATAAAATTATGAAAAGTGTACGTACAGTCTAGTGGATGTTTGATGACCATTAACACATAATTCTAGATATGTCTACGACAACATGGTTATACCGGCATTTTGGGGATACTTTTGACAATTTGTAGTGATATGCGGTATATCGATGCGACCCTCGGGGAATTTGTTTTATCGGATTTACAATAAAATACAATTATGAAAAGTGTACGTACAGCCTAGTGGATGTTTGAAGACTATTAACCCAAAATTCTAGATATGTCAACGACAACCTGGTTATACCGGCATTTTGGGGATACTTTTGACAATTTGTAGTTATATGCGGTATATCGATGCGAACTTCGGGGAATTTTTTATCGAATTTAGAACAAATTAAAATTATGAAAAGTGTACGTACAGTCAGTCTAGTCGATGTTTGATAACCATTAACACATAATTCTAGATATGTCTACGACAACATGGTTATACCGGCATTTTGGGGATACTTTTGACAATTTGTAGTGATATGCGGTATATCGATGCGACCCTCGGGGAATTTTTTATCGAATTTAGAACAAAATAAAATTATGAAAAGTGTACGTACAGTCTAGTGGATGTTTGATGACCATTAACACATAATTCTAGATATGTCTACGACAACATGGTTATACCGGCATTTTGGGGATACTTTTGACAATTTGTAGTGATATGCGGTATATCGATGCGACCCTCGGGGAATTTGTTTTATCGGATTTACAATAAAATACAATTATGAAAAGTGTACGTACAGCCTAGTGGATGTTTGATGACCATTAACACAAAATTCTAGATATGTCAACGACAACCTGGTTATACCGGCATTTTGGGGATACTTTTGACAATTTGTAGTTATATGCGGTATATCGATGCGACCCTCGGGGAATTTTTTTATCGAATTTACAACAAAATAATATTATGGAAAGTGTACGTACAGTCTAGTGGATGTTTGATGACCATTAACACATAATTCAAGATATGTCTACGACAACCTGGTTATACCGGCATTTTGGGGATACTTTGGACAATTTGTAGTGATATGCGGTATATCGATGCGACCATCGGGGAATTTTTTTTATCGAATTTACAACAAAATAAAATTATGAAAAATGTACGTACAGTCTAGTGGATGTTTGATGACCATTAACACATAATTCTAGATATGTCTACGACAACCTGGTTATACCGGCATTTTGGGCATACTTTTGACAATTTGTAGTTATATGCGGTATATCGATGCGACCCTCGGGGAATTTTTTTATCGAATTTACAACAAAATAAAATTATAAAAAGTGTTCGTGCAGTCTAGTGGATGTTCGACGACCATTAACACATAATTCTAGATATGTCTACGACAACCTGGTTATACCGGCATTTTGGGGATACTTTTCACAATTTGTAGTGATATGCGGTACATCGATGCGACCCTCGGGGAATTTTTTTTATTGAATTTACGTACAGTCTAGTGGATGTTTGATGACCATTAACACATAATTCTAGATATGTCAACGACAACCTGGTTATACCGGCATTTTGGGGATACTTTTGACAATTTGTAGTGATATGCAGTATATCGATGAGACCCTCGGGGAATTTATTATCGAATTTACAACAAAATAAAATTATGAAAAGTGTACGTACAGCCTAGTGGATGTTTGATGACCATTAACACATAATTCTAGATATGTCTACGACAACATGGTTATACCGGCATTTTGGGGATACTTTTGACAATTTGTAGTGATATGCGGTATATCGATGCGACCCTCGGGGAATTTTTTATCGAATTTACAACAAAATAAAATTATGAAAAGTGTACGTATTGTTTAGTGGATGTTTGATGACCATTAACACATAATTCTAGATATGTCTACGACAACCTAATTATACCGGCATTTTGCGGATACGTTTGACAATTTGTAGTGATATGCGGTATATCGATGCGACCCTCGAGGAATTTTTTTTATCGAATTTACAACAAAATAAAATTATGAAAAGTGTACGTACAGTCTAGTGGATGTTTGATGACCATTAACACATAATTCTAGATATGTCTACGACAAAATGGTTATACCGGCATTTTGGGGATACTTTTGACAATTTGTAGTGATATGCGGTATATCGATGCGACCCTCGGGTATTTTTTATCGAATTTACAACAAAATAAAATTATGAAAAGTGTACGTATAGTTTAGTGGATGTTTGATGATCATTAACACATAATTCTAGATATGTCTACGACAACCTAATTATACCGGCATTTTCCGGATACGTTTGACAATTTGTAGTGATATGCGGTATATCGATGCGACCCTCGAGGAATTTTTTTTATCGAATTTACAACAAAATAAAATTATGAAAAGTGTACGTACAGTCTAGTGGATGTTCGATGACCATTAACACATAATTCTAGATATGTCTACGACAACCTGGTTATACCGGCATTTTGGGGATACTTTTCACAATTTGTAGTGATATGCGGTACATCGATGCGACCCTCGGGGAATTTTTTTTATTGAATTTACGTACAGTCTAGTGGATGTTTGATGACCATTAACACATAATTCTAGATATGTCTACGACGACATGGTTATACCGGCATTTTGGGGATACTTTTGACGATTTGTAGTGATATGCGGTATATCGATGCGACCCTCGGGGAATTTTTTTTATCGGATTTACAATAAAATACAATTATGAAAAGTGTACGTACAGCCTAGTGGATGTTTGAAGACTATTAACCCAAAATTCTAGATATGTCAACGACAACCTGGTTATACCGGCATTTTGGGGATACTTTTGACAATTTGTAGTTATATGCGGTATATCGATGCGAACTTCGGGGAATTTTTTATCGAATTTAGAACAAATTAAAATTATGAAAAGTGTACGTACAGTCAGTCTAGTCGATGTTTGATAACCATTAACACATAATTCTAGATATGTCTACGACAACATGGTTATACCGGCATTTTGGGGATACTTTTGACAATTTGTAGTGATATGCGGTATATCGATGCGACCCTCGGGGAATTTTTTATCGAATTTAGAACAAAATAAAATTATGAAAAGTGTACGTACAGTCTAGTGGATGTTTGATGACCATTAACACATAATTCTAGATATGTCTACGACAACATGGTTATACCGGCATTTTGGGGATACTTTTGACAATTTGTAGTGATATGCGGTATATCGATGCGACCCTCGGGGAATTTGTTTTATCGGATTTACAATAAAATACAATTATGAAAAGTGTACGTACAGCCTAGTGGATGTTTGATGACCATTAACACAAAATTCTAGATATGTCAACGACAACCTGGTTATACCGGCATTTTGGGGATACTTTTGACAATTTGTAGTTATATGCGGTATATCGATGCGACCCTCGGGGAATTTTTTTATCGAATTTACAACAAAATAATATTATGGAAAGTGTACGTACAGTCTAGTGGATGTTTGATGACCATTAACACATAATTCAAGATATGTCTACGACAACCTGGTTATACCGGCATTTTGGGGATACTTTGGACAATTTGTAGTGATATGCGGTATATCGATGCGACCATCGGGGAATTTTTTTTATCGAATTTACAACAAAATAAAATTATGAAAAATGTACGTACAGTCTAGTGGATGTTTGATGACCATTAACACATAATTCTAGATATGTCTACGACAACCTGGTTATACCGGCATTTTGGGGATACTTTTGACAATTTGTAGTTATATGCGGTATATCGATGCGACCCTCGGGGAATTTTTTTATCGAATTTACAACAAAATAAAATTATAAAAAGTGTTCGTGCAGTCTAGTGGATGTTCGACGACCATTAACACATAATTCTAGATATGTCTACGACAACCTGGTTATACCGGCATTTTGGGGATACTTTTCACAATTTGTAGTGATATGCGGTACATCGATGCGACCCTCGGGGAATTTTTTTTATTGAATTTACGTACAGTCTAGTGGATGTTTGATGACCATTAACACATAATTCTAGATATGTCAACGACAACCTGGTTATACCGGCATTTTGGGGATACTTTTGACAATTTGTAGTGATATGCAGTATATCGATGCGACCCTCGGGGAATTTATTATCGAATTTACAACAAAATAAAATTATGAAAAGTGTACGTACAGCCTAGTGGATGTTTGATGACCATTAACACATAATTCTAGATATGTCTACGACAACATGGTTATACCGGCATTTTGGGGATACTTTTGACAATTTGTAGTGATATGCGGTATATCGATGCGACCCTCGGGGAATTTTTTATCGAATTTACAACAAAATAAAATTATGAAAAGTGTACGTATTGTTTAGTGGATGTTTGATGACCATTAACACATAATTCTAGATATGTCTACGACAACCTAATTATACCGGCATTTTGCGGATACGTTTGACAATTTGTAGTGATATGCGGTATATCGATGCGACCCTCGAGGAATTTTTTTTATCGAATTTACAACAAAATAAAATTATGAAAAGTGTACGTACAGTCTAGTGGATGTTTGATGACCATTAACACATAATTCTAGATATGTCTACGACAAAATGGTTATACCGGCATTTTGGGGATACTTTTGACAATTTGTAGTGATATGCGGTATATCGATGCGACCCTCGGGTATTTTTTATCGAATTTACAACAAAATAAAATTATGAAAAGTGTACGTATAGTTTAGTGGATGTTTGATGATCATTAACACATAATTCTAGATATGTCTACGACAACCTAATTATACCGGCATTTTCCGGATACGTTTGACAATTTGTAGTGATATGCGGTATATCGATGCGACCCTCGAGGAATTTTTTTTATCGAATTTACAACAAAATAAAATTATGAAAAGTGTACGTATTGTTTAGTGGATGTTTGATGACCATTAACACATAATTCTAGATATGTCTACGACAACCTAATTATACCGGCATTTTGCGGATACGTTTGACAATTTGTAGTGATATGCGGTATATCGATGCGACCCTCGAGGAATTTTTTTTATCGAATTTACAACAAAATAAAATTATGAAAAGTGTACGTACAGTCTAGTGGATGTTCGATGACCATTAACACATAATTCTAGATATGTCTACGACAACCTGGTTATACCGGCATTTTGGGGATACTTTTCACAATTTGTAGTGATATGCGGTACATCGATGCGACCCTCGGGGAATTTTTTTTATTGAATTTACGTACAGTCTAGTGGATGTTTGATGACCATTAACACATAATTCTAGATATGTCTACGACAACCTGGTTATACCGGCATTTTGGGGATACTTTTCACAATTTGTAGTGATATGCGGTACATCGATGCGACCCTCGGGGAATTTTTTTTATTGAATTTACGTACAGTCTAGTGGATGTTTGATGACCATTAACACATAATTCTAGATATGTCTACGACAACCTGGTTATACCGGCATTTTGGGGGTACTTTTGACAATTTGTAGTGATATGCAGTATATCGATGCGACCCTCGGGGAATTTATTATCGAATTTACAACAAAATAAAATTATGAAAAGTGTACGTACAGTCTAGTGGATGTTTGATGACCATTAACACATAATTCTAGATATGTCTACGACAACATGGTTATACCGGCATTTTGGGGATACTTTTGACAATTTGTAGTGATATGCAGTATATCGATGCGACCCTCGGGGAATTTTTTATCGAATTTACAACAAAATAAAATTATGAAAAGTGTACGTATAGTTTAGTGGATGTTTGATGACCATTAACACATAATTCTAGATATGTCTACGACAACCTAATTATACCGGCATTTTGCGGATACGTTTGACAATTTGTAGTGATATGCGGTATATCGATGCGACCCTCGAGGAATTTTTTTTATCGAATTTACAACAAAATAAAATTATGAAAAATGTACGTAAAGTCTAGTGGATGTTTGATGACCATTAACACATAATTCTAGATATGTCTACGACAACCTGGTTATACCGGCATTTTGGGGATACTTTTGACAATTTGTAGTTATATGCGGTATATCGATGCGACCCTCGGGGAATTTTTTTATCGAATTTACAACAAAATAAAATTATGAAAAGTGTTCGTGCAGTCTAGTGGATGTTCGATGACCATTAACACATAATTCTAGATATGTCTACGACAACCTGGTTATACCGGCATTTTGGGGATACTTTTCACAATTTGTAGTGATATGCGGTACATCGATGCGACCCTCGGGGAATTTTTTTTATTGAATTTACGTACAGTCTAGTGGATGTTTGATGACCATTAACACATAATTCTAGATATGTCTACGACAACCTGGTTATACCGGCATTTTGGGGATACTTTTGACAATTTGTAGTGATATGCAGTATATCGATGCGACCCTCGGGGAATTTATTATCGAATTTACAACAAAATAAAATTATGAAAAGTGTACGTACAGTCTAGTGGATGTTTGATGACCATTAACACATAATTCTAGATATGTCTACGACAACATGGTTATACCGGCATTTTGGGGATACTTTTGACAATTTGTAGTTATATGCGGCATATCAATGCGACCCTCGGGGAATTTTTTTATCGAATTTACAACAAAATAAAATTATGAAAAGTGTTCGCGCAGTCTAGTGGATGTTCGATGACCATTAACACATAATTCTAGATATGTCTACGACAACCTGGTTATACCGGCATTTTGGGGATACTTTTCACAATTTGTAGTGATATGCGGTACATCGATGCGACCCTCGGGGAATTTTTTTTATTGAATTTACGTACAGTCTAGTGGATGTTTGATGACCATTAACACATAATTCTAGATATGTCTACGACAACCTGGTTATACCGGCATTTTGGGGATACTTTTCACAATTTGTAGTGATATGCAGTATATCGATGCGACCCTCGGGGAATTTATTATCGAATTTACAACAAAATAAAATTATGAAAAGTGTACGTACAGTCTAGTGGATGTTTGATGACCATTAACACATAATTCTAGATATGTCTACGACAACATGGTTATACCGGCATTTTGGGGATACTTTTGACAATTTGTAGTGATATGCGGTATATCGATGCGACCCTTGGGGAATTTTTTATCGAATTTACAACAAAATAAAATTATGAAAAGTGTACGTATAGTTTAGTGGATGTTTGATGACCATTAACACATAATTCTAGATATGTCTACGACAACCTAATTATACCGGCATTTTGCGGATACGTTTGACAATTTGTAGTGATATGCGGTATATCGATGCGACCCTCGAGGAATTTTTTTTATCGAATTTACAACAAAATAAAATTATGGAAAGTGTACGTACAGCCTAGTGGATGTTTGAAGACCATTAACACAAAATTCTAGATATGTCAACGACAACCTGGTTATACCGGCATTTTGGGGATACTTTTGACAATTTGTAGTTATATGCGGTATATCGATGCGAACTTCGGGGAATTTTTTACCGAATTTAGAACAAAATAAAATTATGAAAAGTGTACGTACAGTCAGTCTAGTCGATGTTTGATGACCATTAACACATAATTCTAGATATGTCTACGACAACATGGTTATACCGGCATTTTGGGGATACTTTTGACAATTTGTAGTGATATGCGGTATATCGATGCGACCCTCGGGGAATTTTTTTTATCGGATTTACAATAAAATACAATTATGAAAAGTGTACGTACAGCCTAGTGGATGTTTGATGACCATTAACACAAAATTCTAGATATGTCAACGACAACCTGGTTATACCGGCATTTTGGGGATACTTTTGACAATTTGTAGTTATATGCGGTATATCGATGCGACCCTCGGGGAATTTTTTTATCGAATTTACAACAAAATAATATTATGGAAAGTGTACGTACAGTCTAGTGGATGTTTGATGACCATTAACACATAATTGTAGATATGTCTACGACAACCTGGTTATACCGGCATTTTGGGGATACTTTTGACAATTTATAGTGATATGCAGTATATCGATGCGACCCTCGGAGAGTTTTTTTTATCGAATTTACAACAAAATAAAATTATGGAAAGTGTACGTACAGTCTAGTGGATGTTTGATGACCATTAACACATAATTCTAGATATGTCTACGACAACCTGGTTATACCGGCATTTTGGGGATACTTTTGACAATTTGTAGTTATATGCGGTATATCGATGCGACCCTCGGGGAATTTTTTTATCGAATTTACAACAAAATAAAATTATGAAAAGTGTACGTGCAGTCTAGTGGATGTTTGATGACCATTAACACATAATTCTGAAGATGCAAGTACCGCAAATCGCTAAATATTCTCGAAAGTATCGAAAATGTAGATTTGAGTTATCTCTAGCATCGCGTGTTAACGTCCATCAAATGTCTTTGAGACCGGGTTTATTGTTCTATAATGTTGAATTAATAAAAACCAATTGTTTGTAGTTTTATTTATATAATCGTTTTTCATTTTTTTGTAAAAATTGGTTTTAAATGAGAAAAATTGAAAATTCAACCATGCCATATTTTTTGTATGTATAGCTACACTTTTTATTTTATTGTGTAACTACACTTTTGTTATTTGTTAATTTGTGTAGCTACAGTTTTGATAAATGGTATATACTTCACACCGGTAATTATTTGTGCTGTTGCATTGTTGCATTTGCGTAATGGCCCTGTTTTTGATATAAAGGTGCTCAAACCAGATTAATACTTACCACGTGTCGCAATATGATTAGCAGATGATCTATTACTTTGTTTTGTTCGTTAGATGATCGAGAAAGTAAGATTTCATATCTAGTGAAAATGTGAATTATGATACAAATTAATTTAAAATAAAAATATAAACTAACTAAACAAAATGTGCATGTGTTTAAAAACAAACGGGGACAAACTTTTTCTTTTTGTGTGAGTGTTGAAGTGCGCGTCGTACAGTCCTCCATTCCTCGGTCGTTTTTTTAAGGAGGAGGGGTGGTGGAGTGGCTTAAAATTTTTTTTATAAAAGTTAAATAGTGCGATCAAAAGTGATGTTTTAAAATTGTTCCCGGTTGATATGGTGATCAAGTAGCCATGACCTTGTACATGAAATAACTGGTGTTAGAGTATCTTCATATTAAAGCTATGTGACTTTTTTTTGTTTAATTTATCATATTGTTTCTTAAATAACTTTGAATTTCAGGATTGTTGTGGTTTTCTTTTATGTATCGTAATTTTGACAATATTCGATTTTTATAAGGTTAAATTTGGTTTGAGCTCCATTAGTCTGCAAGGTCAAGTCTGATTTCCTTTATAAAAAAGCCGTAGTCCGTAATGCTCGGTTAATCGGTATATTATTAAGGCAGGAATAGAAATCGTAAATATGTATCTTTGTTTTTTTATTGCGGTTATATTTAGGTTACTATCTCTTCGGAAAATATCCTAACCCAAATTAGCTTCCGAGTCATAGCCTGAATCAGGCAACCGCACCGAGGCTAAGATAGTAATATACTGTAAACAGTTCTATACCATTCTATTAAAACTGTTACAACGCTTTGGCACATATTTTAGTACACATTAATTATATTTCATTTTTAGTTGGAGATCACCCGCATGATTTTCTTAAAAGTAAATTTCAACCTAAACGATTGTTAAGCATATAGAGTTTCTTTGAATCTTCTAAGTTACTAAATATAGATCAAAATGTATTATTCTAAGTAGCACAACTAACCGTATTCGTTTGTGTAAAGAGAGCATTAATCTGGGCGAGTCATACAAAATTTCGGCCTGGGACCTAAGCTGGGTAGTTTAAGCTTGATACATTGAATTTCACATTCAAAATATCAAGCTTAAACGGGGTTCTACGTAAAATAAATTTAGTAGTAAAACGATCACAATACTGAATGGTGTTGTATATCTTGTAGCCAGTACACGACTTTCATTTATCGCAAGTGTTTGATTTATTAATTGAACTGCAAGTCTAAGAACTGGCCAAGATTCCTGGTTCGGGCCAGTTCCTACAACTTATTTATATATTACAAGAGAATGGCTGGTTTTGGTATTGTAAAATTGTGTCTGTCAATTGATTGGGCAAATAGTTTAGTCATCGAAATTGTAAACAAAATCGGCATCAGCCGTTCATCAGTTTTAGTCAACATCTGATGAGATGATATGGCGTGTATTTTATCAGGGCCGCTTTGGTGATAATTAAATGTTACATGAGTTAACTCGAGCCGACATAGCAGGAGACTAAAATTAACTTTCAATTCGGAAAAATAAGCTTGTGCGGTTGTCTCATGGTCTCATGGTAATTGTTTTCATGTTGAACGAGCCTTGTTTCCGCCAATTTGCAAAAATTTATCAAGCCAACAACAGTAAACTGGGGGCTATTGTACTCGCCATTCTAGACCAATTTCCGCAACAATCAATGTATCACGTATTGTGTTTGTGTGGATGTGGTTCAAATTCTATTAATTTAACTTAAAATTTTAGAAAAGATCCAGATTTATACTGAAACCTCATATTTTATGGAAAAAAGCTTAAAAGAACAGAAACCCGGAAGTTTTCAATCCGTTTGAAGTGAAAGATAAATCTTCAAAAACCTGGTGGTTGAAAATTTTCATAATTACTAAATTATGATCCTTTACAATAATTACGAAATTTTTTGACCTCGAGGTTTCTGCAGAGTATTTCCAGAAAGTTGTGTATGTCACTGGTTCCGCGTAGACTATAACTTTCTATAATCTCTACAACCCAGACGGAACGAATGAACAGAGTGAAACTTCTGACTTAATTCCAAAATTCAGTGATTTTTAGTGGAAAATCAGCTATTTTATTTTTGCAAGTGTTTTGAAATGCGTTGTTTGTATATATTTTTTTTAACAAAATATTTTACGCAAATTTTTTCACAAATATTTGGGCCCATTCGGATTGAAAGAACGGAATGAAACTTATTGCTTAAACTTTTTCCGTGAATTACAGGGTTCCAGTAAAATTTGGTGACAATTGATAATACCAGAACTTACAGTTTCTTTATTAGTTTTTTTTTGTTTTAATCAAACATTTTAAAAAGTATGGTATTTCCGAAAAACGATAAAGAACAAACGAATATTATATAAAGAGCATTCGTAACAAATGGGTTAAAAAATTCTTTTGATCAGCGCGTAACAAAACCAAGCATAGAATTGGCTTTGTTCTCCAAAGTTCAATTCAGAATCTCAAATTACTCCCAAACCTCCAATTTAGGTAGCTGTACGACAAGATCGTTATTTTTAAAATTGCCTCGACTGGAACGCAAGCGTTTAAGGGAGTATATTATTGATTGATATTTGCCTAAGTTTAAAGCAAGGTTATTTGTAGCACACCATATGGTAAAATTGTATAATTGAACTGTAACAGATTAGTGTCGCTTCCAGTTGAAATATTCTGAAAAATTTTCATGACGTCGTCGTAGAGAAAAATAACTAAATGATCCTATCAACGTGATCGATAAACAAGATGAAGATAAAGAAGATGACTACTCTGCGATACTCCTGATGTGGGTGTAAAAATATAGATGTACTAGATCTGAAGCGCACTTGATATCTGCGTTTCTGTAAATTGGATTCATTCTACCATAGAAATTGGGCTAGAAAACCAAGGGTTCTTAGCTTAAATGTAATATTCAAATGGAAAACATGGTCATATGACTTACTGAAGTCCATGGCGATAAAAGCAATCTCCTCCTTCATGACGATAATTTGGCAATTGGTCTATAATTACAGATATCTGACGTATTACCTTTTTTATGGGTGGTAATTATAAAAAAAGTCCTTCCATATGGATGGAAAGATTTCTAAGGTGAGCGAATTTTGAACGAAAAAAATATCGTTAGTTCGGGTTGAGCCTCAGTTACAGCATTGAAACTGCTCTGTTCGTAACAAAGACTAATATGGATTAGTGAGAGATGCTCTTTGAAATAAGTTGGTCGCATAAAGACTATGAGCTATTCCATTTGTTGTTGCGTTGGAATACCGAATTACATAGAATATGTTTGCGGGTTTTTGGGCTTCAGTGTATTATTAATAAGTGGCCATATGGCGAAAATAAAACCCTGAAATGATGATTCATCGCAATCGGTTCCTGGTATTTGAAAGCCCACTTCCAGCAATTTTGATTAAAATCTTTTGAGCAGAGGAACTAAAGGACCCCTAGGATGAACATTATCAAAATGAGGATCCATTGCAATCGATTAATGGTACTTGAAAAACTCCATTCAAAATTATGATTAAATTCATTTGAGCTGAGAAAAGAACATTAAAAATTAAATTGTGGCCGACCAGAGGACCATTTAAACGAAATGAGGATCATTTGCAATCCTGACGCTCGAAAACCTCCTTCCAGTAATTTTAATTTAAATAGTTTGAGCTGAGAAAAAAATTATAAGTAAACCCGGGGCCCTTCAGCCAGGAATCGATTCCTGGTACACGAAAACCTCCTTTCAGCAATTTTCATTAAATCTTTTGAGCTGAGGAAACAGTTAAGAACGAACCCGGGGCCCAACAGAAGACGCAATCGGTTTCTGGTGCTCGAAAATCTCCTTCCAGCATTTTTCATTAAAATTGTTTGATCAGAGGAAACAAATTAAAAATTAACCAGAGACCCCTTAAACAAATGCTCCCGAAATGAGGATCCATCGCAATTGAATCCTGGCCCTCGACCACTTCTCATTAAAATTCGATCCCGTTGTTTCAAGCGACCAATTTTATATGAAAGGGCACCTCTTACGCCTTCATCTACAATACGTGACTACCCGGTAGTATCTCTGTGATCTGGCCAATAATTATTAAACTGAAACATTAAAATACGCATACATATTCTATAAAAATTGATTTTTAACGTAATAACAAACGAAAAATCTCGTAGTTTCTTGATGTGACCAATTTTAATTCAAAGAGGACCTCCTATGTCATCATATGTTATAAGTTGCTATCCGGTCGCATCTCTGTAATCTGGACATTAATTAACACACTTTACATAAAAACCGGTCAAAATATTCTACACATGATTCAGTCAAGCTTAAAGTTTTCGCGAAACTAGCACAATTTTGAGAAGCTAAGTTTAGTAGAGAACATGAGATGCGTTGATCAAGATTATAAAAATAGGTTGTTACAACTTAGAGCTGGAACATACTAATTTGTGACGATGATTTGGTAACAGAAACTTTTAGAAAAACAATTGCTTCAAATGGCATCCCTTCTTTGTCAACGAAATTACTTTTATGCTCAAGTGTTTTAAACTTAAATGACGACAATTTCGTGTTAAGGTAACATTTGCTATGACCCTAAACAAGCCTCAATATCAAACAAAGCACAAAGTTGTCATATACCTGTCGGAGCCGGTATTTGGGCCCCGACAACTTTATGTTGCATTTCAAGGGTTCGTCGTTCCTATGACGTCAAAGTTAAAATTCTGTTTACTCCGCACCAGCGAAATCTTATTTAAGAAAGTAGTAACATTTTCGCTAAATATGTTGTTCATAAAGAAATTTTGTATTTATGAATTGTACATTTTTCTAAGCATCAATTGGTGTTAGCGTTTTGCAATTTTGAACTTAGAACGTTGAGAAAACCCCAAGAATGAGTGTTTCTGTTACGACTTTTTAGGCCTATCACGATATTCCAAAACATGCATACAAGCATACAACGTGCAACTAAATGAACCCGTTACTAATGGAAAGCTAGAATCTCTGTGATGTTTAAAGAAATCGAGGGTTCAAAAGTCAGAAGTAGCTATTTTAAAACTCGATGAAATTGTTCATAATATTAAATTGTGTATAACTAATATTTCCCTAAGGTGCTATTCTTATAAAAATATTATTAGGAAAGTAAAACAACTACAAAGAAAAATTAAATTTTCGCAAATTTGTGTTTAATAAATACTCTTAATATTTGTTTCTTCTTTGTTTAAAATATAATTTAAATCACTTCTGTTTTATTTTCGATGGAATCTCAAGATAGTGACACTGGGGAGATATATTTCTTCAATGTGGTTGAAAGCTAATTCCAAAAGCATTTGTGTTTTAAAATTTTTATAAATCAACAATTTAATAACGCTCCGAATACATCGCTCAAAGTTCAGCATAAAATTCACATTTGAATATAAAAAAAATTAGAACTATTTGTTTTATAATTGTAGCTTCCAAACTTCCGGGATTTATAAAAAAACCGATAAATTATATTCTATAATTTTAACTGAATAAAACATGGCTTCTCCACAACGTAAACAAAGTGCAGTGTGGCTTCATTTCACCGCAATGAACAAAAAACGGGCAAAGTGTAATATTTGCAATAAAATATTGACTCATAGAGGAGAAGGTTTTAAAAACATGAAGCAACATCTTTTCAATTTACACCAGATAGCTGTACCATCGACGTCACCCCGTCAAAAAGCACCCAGCCCATTAGCCGCCAAAGTAAATGAAACTGAATCAAATAATGGTAGTTTCTCGTCACAAGTGTTTTGTGATTCATCCGCTTTCGAAGAAAATTCGGTGTTTTCTTCTGTACATCAATCATCAATTAATTCGGCTCGCCATGGTAATCAACAAAACAATTTCTACCGAAACGATTTCACCACATTGGGAGCGGCGTACAATTTTAAACAAGCAAAAATCAATACTTTTTTATTGAAATTTATTATAAAAAATTTCCTACCATTTTCTATTATTATTGATCCAAATTTTATGGAATTTGTTCGACTTATGAAGTCGGAATGTCCACTTCCATCTGTGGCACTTCTAAAAGAAATCTTTTTTCCACAAGCATACGAAATGTGCGTAAAAAACATAGGACATTATATGAAACAGGCTGAAAAGATTTCAATTACGGTTGATATATGGACATCAGTGAATAATCAACACTACATGGCAATTAATGCACATTTCATTACAGAAAATTGGCAAATGGAAAGCATTTTGCTAAACTGTGTCCATATATCGTTATCGAAACATACAGCCGATTTAGCCAAGGAGACTATGAATAATTGTTTCAGGACGTTTTCAATCGAGACAAAAATAAAAGCGGTAGTTACTAGCGATAGAGCTATTTTGTGTGCTCCAACATTGGAACATTATCGGATATACTGTTTCGCGGATATTCTAAATGTGACAATTTACAATGGCATGAAGGAGATAGAAGCAATACAAAAGAAAGTAAAAGCAATAGTGGAGTATTTCCTAAGAAATACGCTTGCCATGGATAAATTGTTGGAACTTCAAACTGAACGAAATGAAACGAGTAATCCAATAAAATTAATCGACGAAGAGGATACAATATGGAATTCTTCATTTTACATGATTGAAAGGTATAGCGGACCTTATATCGTCATAGATATAATCCTTAATAATTCTTAATAATTCATTTCAGATTTTGTGTGTTAAAAGATGTTACTAAGGCCACTGTACTCTTACTGGAACTTCCACTAGAATTCCCATCTACCATAGAATTGTCAACATTAAAGGAACTATATATTATTTTAAAACCTTTCGTACATTTATTAGCAGAGTTGAGTAATAAATATGAAGTAACTATCTCAAAACTAATTGTTGCAGTTCGAGGATTAAAATACTTTTTAACAAATATCAAACCCACTTTAGTTACATCAGCTGGTATGAATTTTATAAATTTAATGATACCTAAATTAGATGGGCTGTTTTTAAGTATTGAAAATAATGATATATTCCTACTCTCTACATTTTTGGACCCGAGGTTCAAATACAAAACGTTCTCAGAAATGGAGCAAAACAAGGTAAAAGACAGAGTTATTGAAAAATTAGGCATTCTTTTACATCACACCAATGGCCCACAAACGCTTGAAGAACCGAATCATGAAACATCAGTAAATTTCCTTGATATAAACAATCCCATCTGGAGCTACTTTGATGCACATTGCCCATCACATATATCGCAGCCATTCGTTAAGGCCTTAATAGAATTTCGTCAATACTGCGATGAATCATTAATATTGCGCAGCGAAGATCCTTTGTTGTGGTGGCGAAGCCGGGCCCATATTTATCCTACACTTGCGAGGCTTGCAAGACTATATTTGAGTATACCTGCATCATCGCTTCCGTGCGAAATAATTTCACAAAAAGGATTAATTTTACAAGAGAAAATGCAACGTTTAACTGCGGAACATATGCAAAAATTAATTTTTCTAAATGGAAATTCAAGGTTTTTTTAACATTTCCAAATTATATTTTAATAAGCAGTACATTTAATTTTTAAATAGAATTAAATTATAATTATAAGGGGCAGGATTAAAACGCAGAACGCAAAAGGGAGTTTTATCATCAAATTACGATCTGTAATAAAAAAAAACACATAACTATAAGAACCCATGGGCCGGTCCATGCAGTGAGCCATGCAATGTACAATTCCTTCTACGAAAATCAGACATATAGCCGTACGTTTCGTAACGGAACTTCCTAGCAAAGGTGTAAAAGTAAAACCAGGACAAGCGGTCTGCGCAAGGGTTGAAAAAGCCCCGACCCTAAAATAATATTAAAAGAATAATAAAAAAAATAAAATAGTATAATATTTTTATTGTAGTGTAAACAACTGGTTCTGACTGATCGAAACCGCCATAAATTAAACCATAAATACTATAAATACTTCCAAAATAATTATTTTTGGAAAAAATCTCCAGGTTTGTCCTTTTCAGTTTCACATTTGAGGGTAAATTTTCTGAAATGGTAATACGTGTGGTATATCAGTTAAAAGGTATTTTAATTACAGCATCTAATGGATGTTGTTAGTAAACAATAAGCAAGTAAATAATTGTTAATATTTATCTACAACAAATTTTTTACATTACAAAATTCGAATTTCGTTTTTTAGAGCTCCTTACTTCCAAAATGATTTTTTTCACTACTTAATAAAGGAATAAAGCTGAAATTTGTCATAGTCATAAAACGGAATTGGATATGTTTAAAAGAAACTTTATACGAATCAGGTGCCTTTGCAGTGAATTCGAGTCTACGGGAGACCCCTGTCGTGAGCAAATTTTTTCCATTATATTACCAGCTGCGACCGAAAATCTAGCCTAACTAGTCTCCTAACATTGCAACAGAAACTTAGTCCTATTACGATTGGCGGTGGTCTTCATAACAGCATAACAACATGACCAACAGTAATTCCAGCCGAAAGTATATAGTGAATATTCAAAACAACAAAACCACTAACTTTAGGAGCATTTAGCGAGCATCATTTAAACCCAAGTTCATATTTGTCTCTAGAATAGATTGGGACACGTCGAAGTTCGATATTATCTAACACTTAAACTCTATTTCACAATTCATAACCTTCGTGACGTTCGAAAGTTGAGCAAATGTTAAAAAACAGGTTCACGCTGCATTACTCACTTATCTCAATTAGTTTTGTTATGAAAAGAGCAGGGTCAACGCTGTATCTGAGGCACAACCATGTTTTAATTTTCGTAGAGCTGATAATAATAATATCAACGAATTATTGTCAAACATTGATTTCAAAAGCGGTTTAAATAACGACAATATTGAGATTGTATTAGTTAATTTTTACACTAAAATTTGTCTAGTAATTTAAAAAACAATCCTGGCAACTTACGCAAATAATTTGACCAACTATAATGTGTTCGCCAATTTGTCCCAGGAACTTTAACTTTATTAACATGTACAAATCGATTATGAGTCCGTCGTACATAAGAGTTTCAAACAAAGATGTTTTTTCATCCGGTCCTGACATTGTTGTTCAGTCGCTGACGGCGCCTTTTTAAAAATCGCTTTCGATTGGAACGGCTGCAAAACAGATATCTGTAATTACAGACCAATTGCAAAATTATTTTGCTTTCATTAGCTGTTCGAAAATATTGTGTATAATTTACTGAACTTTTATTGTAAACCGTTGTTTTCTGACAATCAGCATGGTTTTCTCAAAGCACGGTCCACGACTACAAACCTTATTGAATTCACTTCACAAACATTAAATATGATGGAGGCCGCAAAAAAGGTTGAGTTATCTTCATCGATTTTCGTAAGGCGTTTGACAGAATTTCTAATGAAGTTATTTTATTTAAGCTTAGGGCACTTGTTGTCCACCCCAAATTCTCCGTTGGATGGGCTCTTATCTAAAAGGCTGTAAATATCATGTGTTGTTCAGGTCATCAGTATCAGCTCATTTCTCAGCAACATCTGGAGCGCCCAAGGCAGCCATCTGGACCGATTTTTTTCATTCTGTGTATCAACGACGTTGAATGTTTAATTAAAAGTTTCATTCATGTTTATATACGCCGATGACATTAAGATTTACAAACGGATTTCAAACACCACCGACAAAAGCCTATTACAATTCAACCTCAATAACATCTCCGCATGGTGTGCAAAGAACAACGTTGAGTTGAACGTGGGCAAATGCCAAACAATCACCTACTCTCGAAAATGTGCACAGTCCATTTTTCGTGACTATTATATTAACAACGATGCCGTTCCCAGAGTCAGTTCTGTTCGTGATTTGGATGCCATTTGTGACAGCATATGCTAGCCATTTGTGTATGCTAGCCAGGTGTGATCGTCTTATCCTGAGGTTCATATAAAGATAGAAGAGATTAATACATATTTTGCCATTTGTTAACTTCCTAATTTTCTCGAATTTCACTGGTTAAGCAGTTCGATGTTTCCGAATCTCAACATGGGTTTCTCAGAGACAGGTCGACCACCACCAACTTGGTTCAAATCACGTCAAACACAATGAACAGCATCGAGAAGAGAGAGCATATTGATGTTATCGCATCTACGTCTACATCTTTTACAGCCACATCAGGAGTACAACAAGGCAGCCACGTAGGACCAATATTTTTCATCTTGTCTACTCATTTCAACTGAAAGTGACACTAATTTGCTACAATCCTATTTAAACAAATTAGCTGTGTGGTGTGCTAAAAATAACCTAATTTTAAACGCAAGCAAATGTCAATCAATATCTTACTTTCGTAAACGCTTGCGTTCTACTCAAGAAACTATTTTGCCGATAGAGCTACTTCCCTCCGTTCGAGATTTGGGAGTCATTTGTAATTCTGAATTGTACTTTAGAGACGATATCGACGACATCGCTTATTTTGTTAAGCGGTGGTCAAAATATTTGTTTACTACATAAAAATAATGAGACAGTTTAACGAAGATTTCTCCGAACTGCATTAGGAGGCCTACCATGGATGGACATATACAATTTTTGCTCAGAAAAACGAACCCATTACTAGAAACCTGCGCGAAATTAATAAATACTTCAATCTTTTCGATAACAATATTAGTACGAAGTCCCTAAAGAAGCTTTTAAATGCCTTATATAATCGGTAGGTTGCTAAACTGATGGCATTGCCTTTCTGTACATTTAAATTATCCATGTTTTTATTTATTGTCAATCCTATTTTAACCTGTTTGTACTAAGCAGCCAAAACTTCCAGTTCCATTTCTTTGGTCGCGTCAGTTCGTGGAAGATAAAAGGTATTGATTGATTCGAATGGTCTTAATCAAAGTAACGCATGGACATTTTTTCCTCCAATAAAAAAAGATTCCCAAACGCCAGAATACACTTTGGGGAATAAAAATTTCCCAACTGCTCGAAAAACGTCACTAATTCCCAATTAGTCTGAAAAACCAGAATAGGGCCGCTGTTCTGGTTTTCCGGGAGAGTTAAAAAATATTTCGCTGTGATTAAACATTGCATTAATTCCCAAATATATATTTCCCCCCAAAAAAAATAATTGGGTAAAATATTTTCCCAACAAAAGAAATACCTTATTCACCAGGATGCACTTTGAGGGATAAAAAATTACCAACTCTTAGAAAAATATCACAAGTGATCTTATTCTCGGTTTCCGAAGAAATAGGGAATTGGCAATTTATAACGATTTTGTACCAATTGGGAATTTGTTATTCCCTAAAGTATATTCAGGTCGAGTATATTCAGTTTAGACGATTATTTTACCGCATGAATTTAGCAGAGAATTGTGTTTTTAGTAATTTAGAATTTTTTAAACATCAACAAATTTCATAAATGTATTCTTATCTTAAAATAAATTACCCAGCAGAATAGTTAAATGCGATCGACTAATGGCTCATGCATAACTGTCTCGCATAGCACAAATTTAGAATTTACTCAGAGTGCTGGACCAATATTCATGTCTGTCATGTCCATGATGATTAGTATATGATATATCATAGATAAATTGTATATGACAAATATAATAGGAATTTGTCTTTTTTGACATTTTCTTTTTTTTTCTATACAGCATGCTGCATTATGTGATACGTTATGTGATAAAGTTTGTTACGCACGGTCGTTATGTGGATCTGGATTTTTATTTCATTTTTCATTGTAGAATGTGTTTTGTATGATTAAAATTATTTTGCGATAATTTTAATCATACCATAATACATCCACACAGGTGAACAACCATGATAAAAGTAATCGAGTAGATGATTCGGACGGATTTACTGTTTTAGACGCTCGATATCACTCAGTGGAATAGAGTACTGTTTGTTGTTTGTCCTTGGTGGTGACAACAAAACGTCTTCGTAACCGGCGAATCACTTTAAATGGGCTGTAAACGGGAGCTGTAAGCCAGTTCGAAACCATCCACTCTGATGAAAACAAAATCGCTGTCGTCTGATCGTGAAAATAAGATTATGCATTGTTGTTCGTAGTTTATCGATGATTGTGTTGGTTAAAATCGGAGGAGAAAGATTATATTCTGTTGGCCGTAAACTATCTAGGTTGGTGAGCACTTAAGATTTGTTTAACCGCAGTACGAACTCCAAGTAAAACGATGGTATTTTTAGAGCTCCAATATATTGGATTGCCCCGGGGTCTGGAACGCTAGTAGTATGTTTCGTGCGATAGAATGAATCGATCGACACAGCTTAAGAGGTAAGTATCTCTATTAGACGGTGGAAAGGGACCCATTATATACAAATGAGTATGTTCATTCGTTGGCAAGACAATCAAGATTGCGCCCAAAACGTAGGTAGCTTCTGTTTATAGTTGGTCAGAAATAGTTAGCTGCAATCAACTTAGGAGTAGTGCGGATACTGGGATGTGAAATGTTGTGTAAGACTGATATAATCTACGTGTCCTGACTGTCTTGAATTTCGTTCAGTTTTAGGCTAAATTGATATGGTGCTTATGGTCGCTATAAAAGGTAAAGCTTCGACCTTCGACAAAATATCTCAAATATAAATCTATTGATAAACCGCAAGTAATTCTCGATTGAATGCAGTATATTTTCGTTCGGCATTCGAAAGATTTTTCGAGAATGATTCCAACAGATGTTATTGTACATCGATGCATCAGTCACGATACTGAGATTGGTTTCGGACATTGGATGTACTAATAATGCGATTGTACACAACTCAGTTAAGTTATAAAAATTAAACTAGACATTCACTGTGTCAAGATAAGTTTTTCGGAGTCTTGAGCTTCTTTAGCAGAGCGGCCAAGTGTTCGTGAATAGAGGCGGGAGTCTCAGCGAGTTTTGGAATAAATCGATGGTAGCAATTTACCGTATAGAACAGAGATGCTGCTGGGTAGCAAATGCCTTCGTGCACTATGCGTTGAGATTCGGTGTATACGGTTTTGTACCGAATCAGATCTAAGTAGTTCTAAGTAGATCTAAGTGTTGACGTGTTAATTCCATGCTATCCGTGCTGAATTTCTGTAGGCTTCGAATTAATTCACCTATTACCACTCCAGTACAAACGCTGTACAACAACTAATAGTACACTGGTGTCAATTACAAAAAACGCCTCCACTGAACGTACTCTGTCCTACGTCCTTACTTTTTGTAAGGTATATATAAACCGTTCTAATCCGTTCTAAATAAATAACGGACCCCTAAAGTTTTGGTGGTCCGACCGCTCCCCTAAGTGGTCCAAACGGAGCACAACTTAAGCTCTTAAGTTTTCGTTGGTTGAGGCTTAAAAAAGAGAATAGAGTGGCAGTAGGAGGAGGTCCATCTGAATTTTTATATTCGTTTTTGTTTGTAGGATTCAATTTATTTTCTGATAATTTTAAACGCTACAGATTAAGAGATTTTTTTAAATTATCTTCTTCAATCAATTCGTAAATTAATTTATTATACAACGTACTGCCTTGATGTTTCTCGTATAAATTGGTTAAAATGGTTAAAAATAAAATATATTGGTAAGTAAAATTGAAATACGTGTCAAATGATGTATCACATGACCTCAATCTCTCTTGAAATATATTAAATTTCACCGCCTCTGGAATTCAATGTCGCCAATCGAAAGAGCTTGCAAAAATAAGTGACTTGGTGTTTTATTTAAATAATAATTTTGGAAGTTATATAAAGTGTAATGGTTTTTAAGATATTGAGAATTAGCGAGAACTGAGAAATACTTTTCGGTTAAGTTCGGAATCAGCTGGTAACTGTGAGTAATATAATGTCTATTTTTTATAAATTAAATAATGTCCATTTAAAATTACTTCTTGTTTTAATTTATTTGTATTTTGTCACTAACTATTATATGTGATTGAACAGAAAATAATTGTGTTTTACTCAATATATTGAAGTTATTTTTTTCTAGTACAGGGTGTCCGCGATTAACAGTATAATATTGAATGGGATGAAAAAGTAGAAATTTGCAATCAAATTGAAAATAATATGAAAAATATGCAAAGGAGGTAGCTAATGATTTTTGTTATGAAACAATATAATACTGTCTATTCGTAGTTTCATTCAATATAATACAACCAGGCGGAGGCTCCCTATGTTTGTATATAAAAATGCTTGAATACAAATTTTGGTTATATTATAAAATTCAACGAATGTAAGACAACTACCGAATTTATAGTAATTCACGGAAGCTGATTTTAACCCAAACATTGCTTCTAATTCTAAATTTCCGATTGCAAAGATTAGTTATTGATTTCATAATTAAATGTACCCCTCTAAAACACACTGTAAGTGTTCAAAATGATTATTTGCGATGATCGGAGTTTGATAGTGTACCAAAAATAGGTCGACTGACGTATATTAACAATGTTTCGAAGAAATATTTGCGAAGTTGGCAAAATCTGGAAGCTTCCAATTTTAATGAACTAACATCATCGAAATCTTCCCTAATTAATTTAAAATCTTACATTTACATTTTTACCTCCAGCAATTTAAGAACAGAGACAGAAGGACTGATAAACTGTAGTGGTCCTTACCCTCAACAGATCGATTTATATTCTCATGTAAAGATTCCTCTAGTTCCCTTCCATTGTTGAGTTTTACTAGACTCGGCGTTGTATACCTTCCAACCGTTTTGTTAAAATGTAATCTTGAAGCCTGCAATTAAAATTGGAGATTGCTAATATATTCCGTGTTTTCTGAAAACATAACAAAATGGCCTTAGGGGCCATGGATATATTTCAATATAGCTTCGAACTGATTAATTGATTTATTAGTAAATTGGGGGAAAAAGTAATAAATTAAAAAAAAATATTCCGGTATTTGAAACTGTAAACGAGCTTTCCTGAGTTTTAATGCACAAATCTAACTAAGTCATTTTGAAACCTTGAATATGAGATAGTGAATGCTTCTTGTCGAGTTTTATTGCAGTTATAATAAATTGAAAGCTTTTTTGTAAGGTGTATTTTGGGACGTATAGGATGCAAAATTTGGACTGCAATGGGAGAACGATTAAATCCAAATTGCATGATGCCAGTCGAAATATTTTTCTACGATTCGGGGATGGATTGCAGTAACATCAATTCGGTGCATGTGTGTAAGATAATTTTAGGCTGACGTCAATTTTTTATGCATGATGCCCACCCACATACACTGATGTTGACACGGGGCGGGAGATTCATCGTACCAAATTTTTTTATTCAATGGAGTTCTATGCGTTTTAAGGATTACTAATCGATGAACGTTAGTATTTTATTACGTGGTGATGTTGTTTTTCCATTGTGTATTAACAGTTTGACAACTTTTAATTTCGCTTAAACTAACTAACTGTGTATTAAGATATACTTTTTAACACAGTTGTTTATCGATTTTTCAAAATTGACTAAGCTGAAGCTTTTACAAATATGGAGTAATTATCAAAGAAATCAAAAATTTTTCTTGATTAGTGACATAAACAGTAATTTTCGACAATGTCGACGTATTGTCTACATTTTCTACATTGTCGACACAATCATTTTAATTATCTACATACATTGTTTACACGTATTGAATATTAATTTACAGTGCAGTGTAGACAATACGGCACAACACTGATGTTGACATGGGGCAGACATTTTGATTAACCATTAAAAATGTTCGTACGATTATATACACATATATGAAGGATGAGATATTAATTAAACACTAAAGACAGCATTATGAATACACTTGCAGGTTACTCCGCCGTCAGTGCCAGTCAATCTGTATTGTTTAACTATATACAGAACCAACAATAATTTGTCTATATTTCTAATCGTGATTTATAACGAGTTGATTTTAATTATAAGTAATTTGTGAACTATAATTAATATTGTTTAAATATATAGTTTTTATTAAATTTGTATATTTTCTTATATGTAACAGAGATGACATGGATTATTCGTGGATGGAAACCCGCTCAGTCACCACTGAACAGAAATTGCACTTACTGGGGTATTTAGAACTTAATATTGATTTGGTTCATTCTAAGGGGTAAAACACATTAATAAAATAATTTATATCTTAAGTGAAATTAAATTAAATTTTAGAATTAATCCAAATGAAAATTCATGGAATTGGATTGCAGTTCAATTAAACCAATTAGGCGGTAAACAAAGGAATGGCAGAAAATGGCGCAGATATTGGGCGGCCTTAAGGTTGATTCCATTAAACAATATTTATCTAAACATTATTTGTTATTTTTCATTTTAATTAGATATAGAACAGAAAGAAAACCGTTTAAAGATTTGACGGCGTTAGAGCAAAGAATTATGGCCATCACAAAATCTCCTACTGCAACTATTCATAACATGAATCTAACTGAATTTGATTATATGGTAACCATAAAACTATAATTTAAACAATTCCGTACATAAATAGTTAATGTATACATATTAACTTTTTGTTTGCAGCATGATATACCAACAGTTCCAATTGTGCCTGAGGAAATACAATCATTAATGGACCAGCACGCATGGATTGTACAACCACCATTTGCAACGGCCGCTCCAGAAATGTTATCACAAGTATACAACCATACACCGGCAGCAGTCCCCATACGCCCATACACCGCAAATGCACAACAATTTGTTCAATTTAACAATAACGGAATATATGCGAAATTTCTTGAAGTGCAAGGGCAACTTGAACGGTTGAAGGCAAAGCAAATAGCATTGGAAAAACTTAAATTAGAGCTTTGTAAAAATATCGTACTATCAAACTATAACTGAACAGTAGAACAGTATTTTATATATATTTATGATATGTAAATTTATTACGATGTTAACATTTAAAATGTACAAAATAAATCAAATAAAGTAAAAATTTTGTCTTTGAATTAAATAAATATAGTTTTGTGACACAACATGTCGATTATTCAATAAATGTTTCTGTTTGTTGTACAAGCAGCTCGAAGAGAAAGGTAAGTCAAAAAAATGAGTTTCGTTTGTTCTCTGGTGAAGGGGTTTCCTTTATTGGATTCTAACATGTATTTGAAATGAAGTTTTATATTTTTGCTACCCGGTTGTTTCTTAACCAATGATGCTGATACTTAGTTCGTAGAATTGTATATGTTCTTTAACATAAATTTTGTCCAGGTATCGGTGCATGCCCGAAGGAATTCGGGTATTATTAACCGATTGTAATGAAATTTTGTTTGCTGAGTGCAATTTGGCCAAGCCTTTAACAGCTGTTATGAAATTTAGTGTGTACGGTCGAATTTTGGAATTGGAAAATCTACATTTGAATGTTTCTCTTGGGGTAAATACTATATATAATGTATTCTTATTAATATTTAGCTTTCGAAATTACACATTTTTTAAGAAATCGTCCGATATTATTTTATTAAATGGTAAAATTTAAATTAAAAACGGCTGACACTATCCAAGATGTTACTCTGGGATCGTTACAGAAATATATTTTTCGGATTACCAACTCAGAACTATTTTGCAGTTTTTATAGCATGGATAATGCTCAGGAATCATGGGATGAGATTTACAAATGTTGAATTAGAGTAGCTAACCCGCGTAATAAAAAAAATTTAAAGTGAAATAAATACACTACAAAAAATAATAATTACGAAAGATGATACGATAAAGATTGTACAAGAAAACTAAACTTTGAATAAGAGAGTAGAATTTAAATTATTGCGGGAGATCATCTGTCACGGACCGACATAGTTATAGAGATAATCAAGGTTCTGCTCTAAAATTAATCACTTTGAATTTCACTCATAACATAAAAACTATTACCCATAAATTTCTCTAATACACGTTTTCTTATCGCAAATTAGGTAAATAGTATATTTTTAGTCAATCCAGATTGGATCTAGTAGTTCAAGTGGTTTCTTCCTTCACATCCGTTTTACTGGGTTCGACTCATCCAACATACGACGTATCTCAGCATTTTGGTGTAGACTATACGTTGCATGTGTTTTCTTGCGCGTTTGCTTATTACTTCACTGACGAAATTCAACTTCAGATCTCTATAGAGGTTGGCATTCCTTATGTACCACGGTGCATTAACTGTTCCACGTAGGACTTTGCTTTGGATTTTTTTTTTAAATTTATTTTTGATAACAACAAAACAATTTTACAAAGTAACTAGTCATATTTGACCAACAGCGTTTAACTCTGACAATTTAATAATATAGCACTACCGTGTATTCTTTACATTAAATGTTGTTTCGGTTAATTCTGCATTATGTGGACTATTCGGGCAACTCACAAGGTTTTAATTTTTTGAGTCTTCTTTTGATACTTTTTTGAGGCAGTAGTCTTACAGCTACGATGTTCGTATGTTGGTGGAACCTCTGCTGGTGGTTTTGAGCACACTTTTTTATTACACTTGCGACTGTGTGCATTTCGAGATCTCTATGAAGGTCACTATTACGGTGTATCAAGGAGCATTTACAATCCCTCTGAGTATACTTTATTTTGAAATCGTTGATATGTCCAAATGAGCTTGAATATTTGTTTATAGAGCATAAGTTTATTATGAATGAACAACTGAGAACTTCTTCCAATTAATCGGTACATTTTTCATATTTCAGTTGAAGCTTTCCTGCTTTCTATTTGACGTGTAATTTCCACTTTAACTTTGTATTAAGGTTCATACCAAGGTATTTTGCTTGGCTTGCATATGGTACAGGAATTTTTTTGAGAGTAACAGGTAGTGATTCTATTGATCTATTATAGTGAATTTAATGTGCGTATACTTCGATTCATTCACTTTGATTCTCGACTTGGCCAGCTTGGATATTATTTATGTCTTATTTGTAATTTGAATATGACTTCATCGATTGCATCACCAACAGCTATAATTGCAAGGTCATCTGCAAATGTGGCGGTAGTTGTATTATTCGTCTGTGGTAAGTCGCTTCTAAACAATACAAAAAGGAATGCTGGATTAAACCCCTTCCTGTTTAACTCGAAAATATCTTGTTTTCTGGTACGACTTTAGTATTTCGCAATACTATGACAGCGTTTCCACTAATTCAAATATTAAACCATCTAGCCAGACTTTGTTAATTTTTTTTTCCTTTAAGGATTTTTTTATTGGATCTTATTATTCTATAGACTTGATCGATTGTAGAGTGTTTCTCTCTAAATCCAAACTGATTAACCAATGCTGAGATTTTGCGTTAGATCAGACCTTTATATTCACCGTTCAGACTTAAAGTATTGGCGGTATATCTGAGATGGATGGACCTTACTTTCGAGCAAATTATCTCGAGGGGAATATCTCCTGGATTCCAGCAATTAAATTTTTAATTTAACCGATTTTTCAAATTAAATTGAAAAGTTCCATGCAACCATAGTAACACATAAATAAGGATAAGGATCTACTATTGAATATTTGGAAATAGACAATTGCGTTTATTTTGAACACAGAGGATGCTAACTTTATGGCCCAAATTCCCGATGAGGTTGTCCCTAGGAGTTCCGCAAATAAATTGTAAATTTAACCCATTTTAGATATGAAACCAATGCTGAGATTTTGCTTTAGATCAGACCTATATATTTACCGTTCAGACATGAACTATTGACGATATATTTGGAATGGATGGAGCAAATAATCTCGAGGGTGATATCTCCTGGATTCCAGCAATTAAATTTTTAATTTAATCGATTTTTCACATAAATTGGAAAAGTTCAATGCAACCATAGTAACACATGAATAAAGATAAGGCTCTACTATTGAAGATTTGGAAATGCATAATTGCGTTTATTTTGAACACAGAGGATGCTATCTTTAAGGCCCAAGTTCCCGATGAGGTTGTCCCTAGGAGTTCCGCAAATAAATTGTAAATTTAACCCATTTTAGATATGAAACCAATGCTGAGATTTTGCTTTAGATCAGATAAAGGTCGTTATATTCACCGTTTAGAAATGAAATATTGGCGTTATATCTGAGATGGATGGACCTAACTTTTGAGCAAATAATTTCGAGGGTGATATCTCCTGGATTCCAGCAATACAAATTTTAATTTAACCGATTTTTCATATAAAATGGAAAAGTTCAATGCAACCATAGTAACACATGAATAAAGATAAGGCTCTACTATTGCATAATTGAAAATGGACAATTGCGTTTATTTTGGACACAGAGGATGCTAACTTTAAGGTTGTCCCTAGGAGTTCCGCAACTAAATTGTAAATTTAACCTATTTTAGATATGAAGCCTATGCTGAGATTTTGCTTTAGATCAGACCTTTATATTCACCGTTCAGACTTAAAGTATTGGCGTTATAGCTGAGATGCATGGACCTAACTTTCGAGCAAATTATCTCGAGAGGGATATCTCCCCACAGCAACACATGGATAAAGATAGGGCTCTACTATTGAATATTTGGAAATGAACAAATGCGTTTATTTTCGAGACAGAGGATGCTAACTTTAAGGGCCAAATTCACGACGAGGTTGTGCCTAGGATTTCCGCAAATAAATTGTAAATTTAACCCATTTTAAATATGAAACCAATGCTGAGATTTTGCTTTAGATCAGATTTTTATATTCACCGTTTAGACTTGAACTATTGACGTTATATCTGAGATGAATGGACCTAACTTTTGAGCAAATAATCTAGAGGGGAATATCTCCTGGATTCCAGCAATTAAATTTTTAATTTAACCGATTTTTAAAAATACAAATGACATACAATTTGTTTTTCCTCCCATCCATAAACATTTATACTAATAAATTTATTATTAATATTTTCAAAATTACTTATTTGCTTAAAATCTATTGGAAAACTTACATTGTCTAAATTAAGTACAAGTGAATAATGTGGATAAGATGATGTTGATCCTGTGTTACTTTCCGCTGGACACAAAGCTGCTGTAATAGCCCATGCGAAACATACATCGTCCTGATTCTCGATGTTGATCCCTGCATGTTTGTTACTTAAAACAGGAGGCAGCTTAAAGTAAGACAATGCTCTCATCGGGTTGAACTTACAGATGTTAAATTCAATGTACTCAATTTATTTTAAGGCCCAGCCAGTATCTTTCATCTGGAACTCCTCACTTTGAGTTGAAATGTATGACACAAAGTTTTCATACATTGAACTTAGATCTGTAGCTTCAGTGACTGTTATATCTTTGGTGTTAAATGATTTAATACTAGCAGCCAACTCATTGTTGTCATTGTTTACAAACTTGGTGTAGCTAGTAAATAATTCAAAATTTACTTTGAGAGTTATGTAGTCGATAATATGTTTTTGAATTAACATTGTGATTTTTCTTCTTAGTACATCCATGAATTGTTTGACATCAATATAATTTTGTGATGGAACGCTAAGTCTGTCAGTTGAAATTCGTGACTTAAAGGCAGAATCCAACAACATCAAATTTGCAGTATCATCACCATTGTCATCAATAGCCAAACCACAATAATCACAAGAAATGTAGTCATCTAACTTAATTTTCTTGTTGAGATCATTTAAATTCACTGATTCCCTTTTCTCACTTAATATCACTAATTTATGTTGATGATGAATTTTTTGAAGATTACATAAATGTTTAATGTTTTGAAATGTGAGACCACAAAAATCACATAAAACATCGACTTCACTATGATGGTTCCTCTGATGTCTTCTTAAATTTTGTACGTTTGAAAATATTTTAGAACAACTACGGCTAAACAGTTTTTAACTATTGTTTCTTCAGAATATTTTACTTTGAATAACAAACGCTGACTGAATCTTCTTTTGATTATTTATTGTTTATATACATTTAGCCTTCTTATAATACAATGATAATCTTTTTTTTGGGCTTAGTTTAAGAATTCAAATAGTTTCACATAATTATTAGGACAAAAATATGTTAGGTCTTTTCCAAGTAAATACAGTTCATTTAGAACGGTTTGCAGCAAACTGTTAAAGGTTTCCGCTATCTGGATATGATTCTGTATATTTGATAAAACTTGAAAAGATGCTATTCTTTTCAATGTGTTAGGTTCATTAGAATCCGAAAAATCCCATATGTGATATCTCTTCTGTGTGTCCGTTATATCAGTATCCAGAAATTAGTCAAAAAATTTGAATTATGTTTTATTTATTTATTTTATAATTACCCGGCAAATATGACAAGGTATTAAATCCTTCTCTCTATCATCATTACAATACTCGCGATGATGTTCGATTTTAATCAAACACGTATTAGCAAATTTGTTTCCACAAATATCACATAGGAAACCTTTCCTAAAACATCTTCCTTGTTGGTGATGTGATACGTGTTCAACACTTAGGCACTTCTTTTTACAATCATTACATTTATTATTCATTTTTCTAATTAGATTGATAATAAGAATCAAAGTTTAAATAGTTAACTATAAGAATCAGAGGTTTAGCAATTTATACTAATTTTATCACCTTGAACTTAAGAAATATTTTTGTATCATATAAAAATGAATGCGGAAACTGTGGCATATTTGTGATTTGATTGATACTCGGATTGTTATCTAGTAAGATTTTTTTTGACTGTTGAAATCGAAACGTTGATGCAATAATATTTCCTGCTTGTATAATATAATATATAAAAATACTGTATTTTTTAGAACCTTGAACTTTAATTGCATGAATTTGTGTAAAACAAATATTGGTTTCTACCTTGTATCAAAAATGAAAGATGCAATTTTATTGCATTGACTTTTAAATAATCCTGCTTTTTATTAGAATGTCATGTTTGTCCTCTATATCGTTTAGTTTTGAAAAAAAAAAAAAAAAAAAAAAAATATATATATATATATATATATATATATATATATATATATATATATATATATATATTTTTTGTTCCTGAGTGGAACTGAAACAAAGTTTGTCTTTACTTAAATTTCGTTATATTAAGTAATTATTGATATTTAGTTTGTTATCAATTGCTGAAATGATTAACGACTGGATTTACCATAAAGAAGTAGACCCCGTCTATGATGAGGACGAGGAGCTCTGGTTGGGTGTCTTCGAAATTTTAGACACTATGGAGGCCGATGGAGAACTTGAGTTTGTCGAAGAGATATTTGAACTTGAAGAAAATCACCATGGAATGGACATCGATCCTGGGGATGTTGTAGAGGCATGCGACATCTGTTGGTGTGGAGATATACAGGCGGATTTTCTTTTCGATGATAATTTTGAGTCGAGTGACGAAGATACGGTGTCACTCGGTGGAAGTGATAGTGGTTATTTTAGCGTATAAGAAAAATAATAAAGTTTTAAATTTCAAATATTACTTTCGCATTTTACATTTCATAAAAAATAAATAAATAATAATAAAAATACATATGTTTACGTTAAGTTGAATAATTTTTAGCATTAAAGACTGTGATTTAGCATAACATTTTTCTTTAATTCCTTAAATAATGTGGCCAAATTTTAAACTTATAATATTCCTAATAAATAATATTTTTAAATATTTATTAAATTATTAAATTAAATTTTTAAATATAATTACATTACTTTAAGATTTATTATTGTTATTATTTAATTTATTTTTAATTAACTACTTCTTATACAAAATTAACACGCTAATGATGCATAAATTAAAATTATCGTCGGTTATAAATAAAAACTAAATGTAGTAGATTGCATTAAGAAATTATTATCTTGTTTTTAGTTAAATCATGTTTGCTTCTTTATTTGTTAAACGAATAATCTTAAAGTTTTTGTTTATATACAACTTTTATTGTCAATTGTTCACTTTAAAATATTTGAATAATTTATTATCTTGTTTTCTATATTTGAATAATCATGTATGTTTCTAAATTGATTGTATTTCTTCTTTATTTACACAAATCCGATATGTGCAAATGCGATTTGGTAAACTCTTCAACCCCATTCATAAATCATGAATGGTTACCCCGTTGAATTTTGACGCTTACCCGGAATAAAAATTGCCTTAAAAGTTCGCATAAGAGTTTCGTGAAAATTTCGTACAAAATCACAGTCCAGATAATAACAAGAACAACCAAACCACGAAATGATTATATAATAAAACTTGAACTTCTTTTATGAATTATACAACTTTTAATCTTAATTAATTTTTGGGATTGGGATTATTCCAAAACCGGCACGAAACAACTACTGAGGATGCTAACTTTAAGGCCCAAATTCTCGACGAGGTTGTCCCTAGGAGTTCCGCAAATAAATTGTAAATTTAATCCATTTTAGATATGAAACCTATGCTGAGATTTTGCTTTAGATCAGACCTTTATATTCACCGTACAGACTTGAACTATTGGCATTATATCTGAGATGGATGGACCTAACCATTGAACAAATAATCGCGAGGGGGATATCTCCTGGATTCCAGCAATTAAATTTTAAATTTAATCGATTTTTCATATAAAATGGAAAAATTCAATGCAACCATAGTAACACATGAATTGAGATAAGGCTCTAATATTGAATATTTGGAAATTAACAATTGCGTTTATTTTGGACACGAGGAATACTAGCTTTAAGGCCCAAATTCCCGATGAGGTTGTCCCTAGGAGTTCCGCAAATAAATTGTAAATTTAACTCATTTTAGATATGAAACCTATGCTGAGATTTTGCTCTAGATCAGACCTTTATATTTGCCGTTCAGACTTCAACTATTGGCGGTATATCTGAGATGGATGGACCTAACATTTGAGTAAATAATCTCGAGGGGGATATCTCCTGGATTCCAGCAATTAAATTTTTAATTTAACCGATTTTTCATATAAAATGGAAAAGTTCAATGCAACCATAGCAACACGTGAATAAAGATAAGGCTCTACTATTGAATATTTAGAAATGGACAAGTGCGTTTATTTTGGACACGAGGGAATGCTAACTTTAAGGCGAAATTCCCAATGGCTGGTTATATGGGTGTTGTTATCGTGCTGATAAATCGCTATATGCAACTAATACGATATTCTGCCAGGATTTACAATGTAACACAGTTTTTAGTAGTAGTAACTTTTCCAGATAATTTTGGCTTTCTCATAATAATTAATACAAATTTCTTAGATGTATAGATGAAAGAATTATTTCGGGATTAGATATACGTTTTTTATACAATTCTGATATTTTAAAGGGTTGGTATTGAAATTGGCAAAAAAACACACCAAAATTGAAAAAAATGTTTTTCGGGCCAGCTTCACATACATTAAAACATTGCTAATAGGAATAGATACCGACAGATATTGGTTAGCATAAGACACATTAACTATTTTGCCGATGTGCATTCCATAATATAATGTATGGTTGAATCAATATTTATTTTTTATTTAGCAAAGCTTTCATCAATATGAGTGAGCAAATTCAACGATCGAAATCGGAATCCGACATTCCGAAAATATCTTCAGTTAGTGTGTTCCCTTGTGTCATCAATCCACCAGAAAATATGCTATTAGATAAGGAATCTAACGACAAGGAAACAATCAATTTCCCGCCAGCCAATGTCAAAATACTGGAATCCCAAGAAAGTATGCAAATGCCTTGCTATATATTGATATTATTAAACAAAGCATTCCTTATTATAATTTTAGTTCTTAAAGGGCTTCAAAATATTGAGAGAGAACTTCGCGAAACAAGGAACGAAATAGAGGAACTAAAACAGGAACTGGAAACGGAAAAATTATATACCCTTAAAATGTTGAAAAATCTTGAAACGTTAACCCAACAGACTTTCGGTTCAGTACAAGAAGTATATAAACAACAGACTTTGATGAGAAAAGCAAAATTGTTACCTGCCTTTCCAATTAAAACAATGGAAGACTTGCTTACCTTTGATGAGAAGTTAATGGAAAATAGCGAAGCTTACGAGGCTTTGGTAAAGAAAAATTAATAATCGATTTCTACGTTTAAATTTAATTTGATCAAAATTGCAGACCAATTTTATCAAAAACGTCCAAGGTGGTGATATACTTACATTCACTAAAAAAACGTTTCATTTGATTATGATGGATGGGCTTGCACTTCGTTATACGTGGTTTGGAAGACGTGGAAGTAGTAACAGAGAGTATTTTAAAATAGTTGAAGCATACAAAGGTAAATAAAATAAAATATTAACAATATATAATCTTATTTATTCTTATTTGAAACACAACATAGAGGCGGCATTATTCAAATTTCCGGGAGCAACTACGAATGATCTTGAAGCCGCTTTGGGTCATCTTTTTTACAGCGCCAAATGGGGGATTAAGAGGAACACCACACACTAAAAGTAAACTACAAATGTTTTTTAAAAATTGCGTGACTTCTGCATTATGCCGAGTAATTAAATGTCTTCGTACATGTGTGTCTTCTAACATTTGTTAAAAATTGTAATTTTTTCCCATTATTGCATAAATCTAACAAAATTTATTTCAAGTAAAAATATTACACACTAATATATATAGAGTTATCGGTGTTATCTAAATTATTCCTTGGCATGCCACAAGGAGATAAATAAATGTTGTGCCTGTTTCTGTGTTTTAGATGAATGTAAATCATCACCATAATAAAATATTTATTCCTTAAATTTTGTGAAAGAAAATATATTTTTGTGTTTGATTTTTTATTTTATTTCTTTTAAAGGTATGTAGTACAATAAAACAAATCAGTTAACAGAAGAAGAGACAGAACCAGATTGGTATTTAACAAATTTTTATCCTCAATGAGCTATTCGATTCAAGCCGAATGTTTAAGAGAAGTCGACTAAAGAATGTAGGTCCCAACTCAAAGTTTATAAAGGCTTTAAAATGTTAAAAATAAAAATTAACATCACAGATTTAGTTTTGAAAACATCATTGACACTTCTATGACATATTTTTAGAAGAGAAATACATATGATATGGTCACTCCCAAGTACAATAGACAGCTATATTAAATCACAGAACGTTTGTTATATTGATTTGCACCAATAAAAGCGATAAGTAATTGATTGTCACAAATATCGGCCCCCACCCCTCAAATACAATAAAGAACTACATAGTATAGCACTAAATATAATGTATAGCACATCCTTGGAATATCTGCAACATTGGGTTGCATAAAGAGAATATAAAAAAAATAAAAAATAAATTATTTCCCAACATCCCGCGATTATTACAAAATTATGCATGGTCCTTCTAGCAAAATTCTCTAGATCCAAATTTAAATAAATTAAGCGTCAATCCGAATTAGACATTTTTAAGCCTGTGTGAATTGTATTTGCGATTACCAATTGACGCTTAAAAACTAAAAAAATAAAAGCAATTTATAAAATGTTATAGGTACAAAATTAAGTGATAATTTGATTAAATACAGTTTAAAGTAATTTTCAAGTGAACTAAAGAGAGCGATATATCAACCTTAGTGTTCTTCTTTCGTTTTGAGTGGTGATTTGTGAAATATTGGTAAGTTTTGTGAAATGGCAGACGGTCGATGTCATAATCGTATCGCGCGGCGTCTGGAAAAAATAGCGAGTGTTACCAGAAAAATTCTGGAGGAAGGATCTGTCGACAACGTGTACGTTAATATTCAACTTCTTGATGAAATATGGTCCGAATATAAGTCTTTGGAAACCAAAGACCAAGGCTAAGGACGAATTAGAAGAAAAGTATTTTTCTTTAAAGGCGAAATTGCTGAAATTGGAGCGCAAAATGAAGGAACCAAGTAGTAACTGCATTATGCGCGAACTGCTCGCTAACTAAAGGTCAGTTTTAGGAGATGTACTTTATTCAGTCGGAATAAAAACTAATATAAGTAAAGCCTAGAAGCTACAATATCTAAAAGGCTTGTTACTGGGCGATGCTGCGGCTTTAATCAAGCACATTGAAATGACAGACGTGAATTACGAAGATGCTGGTGTATAATTAAGGAGCTGTTTCATAATAAACGTAGTCGTTGCTAATTTATTGAAAAGATTCACGAACCAACCATCCACCAACCTTCGACGAGGGCTTTACACCACTTGTCTGATGTGATGAATACAGGTTTTAGAGGACTTAAACCCGGGATCCGTGTTAATTTCAATATTGTTGAATAAATTAGATGCGGCATCTAAGCAGAATGGGCGCTAAACAATTGCGAGGAGGATTTTGAGCAGTTTAAACAGTTCCTCAACAAACGCGGTACTGCATTAGGCGATTGTGAAACTAAGCGGCCAAGTCATACTGGTAAACCCGAAGCTGGAATAATTTATATCGTCGGTTTGCTAGAAGAGTGAAACAACTAAAAAAGTTAGTTTCGCAGTAAATCGATTTGAAGTTTTTTTTAAAGGATATTATCAATTTTTAATCCACTAACAAC